>BMAU01019712.1:45000-645000 GCA_019973935.1 Trichonephila clavipes
AGAAATTTTATTACTGTAAAATCTGGCGTATAACGTGCACTTGTGCTTTCACGCTTCAATTTTTAATTTTTAGGTATATTCACCGTACAACGCGCACCTCCTTTTTTACGAAGAAACATGAAATGTACGTGCTCAATGCGCTTATGTTTTGAAGTCATTTATTCCAGGTATAATTCCAAACTTGAGAAAAATTAGTGTACTTTTAAAACTACAGTCCTTTAAGTTCAGAAGGAGAATTTCATTTATTTTAAATAAACAGTATTTTGATATATGTAGAAGTCCATTTTTTTTCTATACTCATCTTTCCGTTATTTTTAAAGCTATCATTTTTTTACCCGGAGGATAACGCGGGCCCTTAAATTTCTACCTTATTGTGTGTGGGTTAAAAGTGCGCGTTATTCGCCAACGGTAATAACATCCTTAATTAATAATCAATATTTTTATAGTCATTTAATATAAAAAATTATAATAATATATGCATTGTTTGACTAGCGAATCAATATATATACTTTTGTTTTTAAGAATCACAGAAACAAGTAATATAAAAAAAAATAAGTCAGTTCTTACTTAGGTTGTGACGTTTGAGATAAATAATACTGGCGTGATGTTGATTAATTTAAATATTTAGTTTATTTCCGTCACATTTATAATTTACAGAATATGCATTGAAGTTATCAAACTTATTAATGAGATTTTTAGAGTTAAAATTATGGGATTTGTGAGGGAAGAGTTTGTGTCCGTTCTCAGTGAAATTTTCAGACCATCTTTCGTCCTCTCTCTGCTCTTTCTAGCCACTGGGGATGATAGGGTAGGCGTCTTTATCCTCAAGTTACATCCGGTTCGTGGGCGGAGTAAGGGTTCCTCCTGGTGCCAAAGGTTGCCGGGGTGATGTCCAAGAAAAGACCGCGTAATATTTTAAGGGTGCAGATGTCATTGTACGGGGTGATCATATCCTCAAAAGAAGTCGATTCCCATCTGTGTGGCGGGAATCGTCACAAGGTCAACAGAGAAAAATTTCATTTTAGTTACTTTTTATTAAATAATTAATATTAATATAAACTCGTACATATACATGACAGAATCACAATATTAAGTGGAAAAATAGAAAGCGATTCTCCTTTCTATATATGGTGTTGGACTAAATAACATTAACTGATAAATAACATTATCAGAAATTAGACCATCCCAGGTGAGATTCGAACCCACGAAGTTTGGATTAGAATTTTCTACGCGTTATCCATTGCACTACAGTGACACAACGAGCATTTTTCCTTTTTATATATGGTGTTGGGCTTTTATTTTTGTTTGTTACTATTTATTAATTTTTTTAGAATTTAATTAATGAATTAATATTTAACAACTGTATTAACATTAAGTGTCATCCACTACAAATTTAAAAACATGTATTTAAACTTGAATGGATGAATATATTTTATTAACAATTGAAAATTTGAACAAGATATATATATATATATATATATATATATATATATATATATATATATATATATATATATATATATATATATATAACCAGTTTAACCCCACTTATCGGTCCTAAGTCCGAGATTGCACTTGGATATTTTATAAATTTTTATTTTATTTTATAATTTTTTAATTTTGTTTGAAAATGATGGAACATTATCTTTTATATTCGCCATTGATATTCTGAAGTGTTTTGGTATTTTGGGATTCATATATTTCAATTTTTAAATTGATAATTGTGATTGTTTTTATATATTTAAATATATATATATTCGGAGATAGCGAACTAATAGTGGGAATTGAAACTATAGCTACTTTTCTTTTGTGTTTCCAAACTGAAACAAAATCAGTTTGTGCTTACGGCAACCTTGCTTAACTATCCACAGATAACTTCTTTTCGTGTCCCGCTTCTCGTCCTTCCATTTCACTTAACAAAGTGGTCAAATGGCAGAAGAGGAAAGCACAATCCACTTCTGGCGTAACGAAAACGGATAGACGGCATCAGTGATGGATATGGTATGGTCTTACAGATTTTGCTTACGCATTTAGAAAAGGTTTTGTTTGGCTTAAGCAAACGACTTTCTCGTTGTTTTTATGCCTCTTCTGGGGATTAGTAGGTAAAAAAGATCCAAGAGAGTGAAAAAGACAGCACTTGTCCATACTTTTCTCCAAATCGCCTTTTCCTCTTAATAAGAAATCAGTCTAGTTGGCTTAATGAAAGAAGATCCAAAAAGAGTCGCAGGAGACATTTTTTAATGATAAGCATCATCCCCACCTTGGAGTTTGGTGTATATATCAAAGAAAACTTGGTGGCTTTTTTAAGGTTTTTAAAAGATACAGTGTGAAAAGGTTTCCCTAAAACCTGTATGTCTTTAAGACCGGAAATTCCGATGTTTGTAAAAAGGAAGAGTTAGGAGGAATTTTGGGACAAAAAAAACTTAAACCAACCTTTAAACTGCTCGCTGGTTTATCGTTAAAATATATTCCTTCAGGGGACAGGCACTACGCTATGACCTTTTCACACGCACCCTGTTCGTTTTCGGATATGCCTCCAGGGAGTGATGACAGCACAATCGAGATTTCATGGACCCCAAGGATTCGATTGTAATTTCGGTTAAGAACCTGGATTGGCTGTCGTATTTAAATTTGTTGTTTTGTCGCTTTTGTTCTTTGAAATTTTGTTATCCCACATTTTGGCTCTTAAAATAAAAAAAAGCACAAATAATCATTTGAAAAAGGATTAGCTGTAAAATTGAAAAATGCTTCCCTAAGTAGAATATTTAAATGATTTCGTAATTTTATTTGTTCAACTTTTATATATATATATATATATATATATATATATATATATATATATATATATATACAGCATTAAATATCCTCGTTTTAAGTATAATTTATTACATTACTTGGGACTTTTTTTATAATTTATTAAAAAAACATATATGCATAGTAATTACATTAAATATTATTTATTTAAATATTCGTTCAATATTTTTATATTTTGACATTTTTTTCTGTCATCAGTTTATTTTTTGAATGGTATGCAAGGTATTTCACTAGTTCGGATATTTTGTAAAAGCTTATAAATAAATTATTTTTTGATATTTAGTGTCACTAGAATTAGAATATACATTTTTAAAACTGTTAAGAATGTTATTGCTAGAAAAATTATTTAAATACAATTTTGGGGGGCAAAAAGGGAAGAAATAATGGTATATTTTTTTTAAATTCTTGTGTTTCATGAAGAATTATATTCTACAATAATAATGTTTTGCTTCTATATAGCTCAGACTTCTGTACACCGCCCGAAGTAGGATTTTTCAAATATTTAACTTAGGCTTGGTTGTATTCACACTTGATATTTTCTGAAAAAATTTTAACAAAAAATACCGGTTATTATTTTAATTGATCGTAATTCTGAGAAAATACTATGAATTTTTCAAAACTCTTAGTTTCAGTAGAGTAGCCTTAGCTGTATACAGGGAAAATAGTATTATAGAAGCCTTTTTAATAAAATTGGAAGGTTTTGAAAATGTAATTTTTTTACCAAAAAATTGCATTTAATTTTTTTGTACTGTAATAAAATTCTCTAAAAAATTTTACATGTATATCCTAATTATTCCCGGATGGGTGGCATAGTTGGTTTGTCACTGGCCTTCTGTACCCAAGGTTGCGGGTTCGACCCCGGTCAAAGTCGTTAGATTTTCCTGATGCAGAAAATCGACAGTGGCCAAGTCGTATGATTATACGGAATGAAAAAGATCCCTTTAATGTCCGTTTGGCTTGGATGCTCTCGACAAAATTGTATTCCTAAGTACAAATTTCGCATCGGCAGAGCTTAGAGCCTTCCCTCTAGGGAACAAACTGGGCGTCAAAATTTCTTGCGGTGATTGGTATCGCCTAAATGATGCCACACTAAAAAGCGATATTAGCTTCTGGGATTGTACTAGGTCTGCAAAGGTAGAAATACTAATACACAGCTCCATTACAAAAAAAAATCTGATTCTTCAAGTGAGACAACATTTTTATTTATAATCATTTGTGGAATCAGGGATCCGAAATTTGTCTAGAAATTTAAATTAAAATTTATGTTTTTGTAAAATTACCGAAAATTATCTTTAAAATTCTTTTTCACATTCAAGGATGCTACTGCCGCTAAAGTTGTGGTTTTCCCAAATAATTGCAAGATGTATGCATATTCAAAAAATTTAATGTGTTTATTCAAGTATATCTTTTGATATTTTTTAGTCTCTGCATCAAATGTATTTCTACTTTTGATATTTCTTCTCTAAAACTGAAAACCTTTTGATGGAGGCAAAAATATTTTGGCGTGTCTTCATTCATCGAACAGATTTTAAAAAGACTTTTGCTGAAACTTCTGCATTTTTTATACATGTGCGTGTAGCGAAATGCATGCAATTTGATGCATAAAGTATGAATAAAGAATATTTTCTTCCATTTTGGCGAATGTTAGTATTTTTAACGAGTTCCTGGAAGGGAAAAATATGTTCTTTTCAAATATTCCTTTGAATCCAGTTAACTGTATGTACGAGTCTAATCGTCATGGAGAACATAACGGGATTTTGTGTTATGACGAGTATATACGTCATACGTAAAAAGTAGTGACCATTAACAATTTAAATCGTAATTTCTGAGAAAAATAAAACATATTCTCAAATTTCAAGATTTTAGAATATTTCGAGGCCAGCACAGTATAAAACAAATTAATAAAAAAAAGGAAAATTTAAGATGATCTCATGAGTCTCCATATGAACCGGCTGAAACTGAGTATAAGTTCGCATAGCGAATTTATTTATGTGCAATCGTAATGTTTTCAACACCCTTTCATAAGTTTCACTTGTATGTAACGGAATCTTTGATCTCAATTTTCACCCACTTTAAAAGATGAAATTAATTCGAAATTTTGCTCACTTCTCCAGAACCGATAACAATACAATAATTTAATAATTTTGTTCCATTGTTCTGATAAGAATCACCAGGATTAACGATTTCCCATTTTCGGGTCCCATCCCGTTCTTTGCGACTAATTCCAGATCCCATTTCCAGATTTTGCGACTAAAAGATTAAGTTACAATTTAGTCCGATTAAATATAAAAGGGTGTTTTTTAGTTTTTTAAAACTGTAATTTATTTAGATGCAACCCTAAAGGGAACAAAGTCGGAAAGTTGATTTATAATAGGGTTTCTTCAGGTATGGTCAGCCATGAGACAAATGTTTGTCGCCGACCAGGGACTGAGGCCACTGATAGCTGTTGGTCAGAAGTTACCTAGCTATCGAGTGGTACAACCATGCGCTGACATTAGGGTAATGGTCCAATACCATGCTGCCTAAAGAAACGTTATTTAATTGGGGTAAGAAAGGCAAGGATGTTTTCTTGTAAGATCACTGTGTGATCAATCCTACACAGTACCTACTCCAGAACTTCTTTAGTGTCAAGAAAGGTAGAAAATATTGTGTTAGTAAAAAAGAAAATGAAAGCCTAGTAGCTGAGTGGTTAGTGCATCACGCTTCCACACCAAAGATCCGAGGTTCAAACCCCAGGCTGGGCAAGGTTGACTCAGCCTTTCATCACTTGAGTGGGTTGGTAAAATGAGTACCAAGCTTGTTTGGGAACTTAACACTGGGAGTTTCGCGTCAGACTGAACACTTGACCGGAACATCTGCTCATGCACCTCAGGGTCCAAAGCCGCATATACTGAGTTGGGCACAGTACGTCTTGGCTCTCATGGAATGTCGTGACAATGAGTTAAGTTTTAAAAAAAGGGATTAAGAGTCGGTGTGTGTTTAGGTCTCTCAATACAGAAATTTCTACGGTTACTAAAATTCATAGATATCCATAAAAACTTACGGGATCAAGATAAATTACTTTAACGCCCCGTACATAGAGCCCTCCGTACAATAAGCATTAGGAATAAAATTGGAAATTTTATAAAACAAACCCATCTTTTTTATCTAATATTAGGTTGGGAAAAAAGAAATCCATTATTTTTGCAGGAAATTCAATACTTTATTTAACTTAGTTTAGTCCAATTTGGGTCAAACATGTACCATTTTGTTATATAACTTGTTGCCATTTTAAAGGTAGCTTTATATTGCATCTCTCATAGAAGTTTTGGTCCTTGTTGGTGAAAAACTCTAGTAATCGATTTTCACAATCTTCTCTTGATCCTAATTTATTATCACTGAGGAAGTTTTGCAATGCGAGAAAAAGGTGGTAATCGGTTGGTGCCAGGTTCGGTCTATATGTTGGATGCATTAAAACTTCCCAACGAAGCTCCCAGAGTTTCTGGCGAGTCAGTACAGACGTGTATGGCCTGGCATTGTCCTGATGGAACACACCTCTTCTGTTGGCCGTTTCTGGTCAATCGCTAGCTTCATACGGTCCAGTTGTTGACAGTAGATATCTAAATTTAGTGTTTGGCCCTACGGAAGCAACTCATAATGAATGATTCCTTTCCAGTCCCACCAAATACACAGAACCTTCCTGTCCGTTAGTATTGGTTTGGTCACCGTTTGAGCTGCTTCACCACGCTTTGATCACGATCGCTTTTGCACAATATTGTCGTATGTGACCTATTTTTCACCCTCAATCACCATCCGTTTAAGAAATGGGTCGATTTCATTCCATTTGGCCAAGGCTTCGCAGATGAAAATTCAATAAATCATGTTTTTTGTTGTTAATTGGTGTGGCACCCAAACATCGAGCTTCTTTTTGAATACAACTTTGCGCAAATGGTTTAAAACTGTTTTAAGATCAATCTTTAACTCCTGGGCTCCTACAACTACTAACATGCCGGTCAACTTCGATTATTTCTGTGATTTTATCGACATTTTCAACGACGGGCCTGCCTGTGCGATGTACCTTTTTAACATCAAAAATGCCTAAGCGGAATCAATGAAAGCAAAATTGCACGTAATTAGCTGTTACAGTATCGGCACCCTAAACACAATTCATAATTTCTGCGGCATGGCTTGCATTTTCGCCTTTATCAAGGAAAAACTGTAAAAAGTACCGATTTTTTTCTTTGTTGACTTCCATTTTTAACACCCTATAACTCACAACTGAATGGACCAAACAAAAACAGCAAAAGAGTTTTTTTAGTGTAAACTGTCACCTTGACAACGAGCATAAATTTGAAATTGTTTGATCGATACTTCACGATATATCGACACTACAGCCATCTACCGCAAAAATAATTGATTTCTTTTCCCCCAACCTAATGTTTTAACAGTGACACTTATATTAGTCTGCGTTTGATGAGTAGACTCGTTATCGCTCGATTTCCGAGGCACGTACAGTTGCACGCGGTCAAACGGGGGCACCACAATTAACTGGTAAAGAATTATAGCAAAGTGAATTTTCTTCGTCTGATTTGGATCTCTTTCAAACATGTTACGTTTTTGAAAGAAAAATTTACAGCTGGAAAAAATATATTATAAAAAATTCAGGAGAAAAATGACACATTCAACTTACGGCAACGTTTCTCAAACTGTGGGGTGCGACCCCCTAAAAGGGCGTGATAACTCTACGAGGGGGTCACGAGCCTATTGAAAAGTCGAAAACAAAAAATTATTTTAAAAAATTATTAATTTATAGAAAGTAAACAAAATACATTCTAATATAATAAGAACTGAATATACATTGACACTTATAAAAGTATCAGTACTAAGGGATCCTACGGAAGGAATACTAAGTTAAGGACAAGTTTAATAATGAACGTTGGCCCCATGGGCTTGTCTTATATAAAATTATACACAAAAATTAACACTTGTCTGGATAATTTGAACGGTTTGTAATTAATCCCTTTACTGCCGATTAAAAGATATGTTATTCCTTCCCCAACGTCCTCGTTTTCCACGTAGGCGTGCGTATGGGATGTATTGGGGAGGGGGAAGAAAAGGAATATAAATAAACAAATCCTCTGAAATAAGTAAATCCTTCACAAACACTGTCAATGTCTTTTTATTGAATTTCAAAACCTTCTCTCTCGGAATAATTTTATGAATAGCAGAGCACAGAAAATATCATACTTCGGAGAGATGTATGTATATGTCCGGACAATTAACGCTTTGGTTGAGTGAGACGTTTATATACGCCGGAGAAATTTAAGAAATTAAAGTCGTTTTGTA
Organism: Trichonephila clavipes; assembly: GCA_019973935.1. Taxonomy (NCBI): domain Eukaryota; kingdom Metazoa; phylum Arthropoda; class Arachnida; order Araneae; family Nephilidae; genus Trichonephila; species Trichonephila clavipes. The sequence continues at coordinate 53,140 of BMAU01019712.1, forward strand.
ACCTTAGTACTTAACCTTTAAAAATATAGTACTATTGACTTCAATAAATTGTTACTGTGCGGGGGGCGCGATGAAAACTATGATTGAGTATTGGGTCTCAAATATTCAAAGTTTGAGAAGCACTACCTTATGGCAATAACTAACGATTCGGTGATTGAACCAAATGTCCGTTCCACCTTCTCTAAAATAAGGAGCATTTTCCATTGCCACGCATGTATGTTCCCCAAAGGGGGAAAAAATTGCTTCTTTTGTGTCTCTATCGACTTTACAATGCACAAGGAGTCATTTGGCTCTAAAAAGAAAACAAAACAGAAACGAAGTTGGAGACTTCAATTTCACGTTTTCCGAAAAAAGCATGGTCATTTAAATTTTTATATGAGAAACACATGATACCACTCGACTCCACTCCCATATGCCCCATAACACGATGCCAAATCGATCCATCTAAAAAAGAAATCTTTACAGCACAAATCCGACTTAGAGATGCAAAATTCTGTAAGAGAATATCTAGGGCAAACCGTGCTTTTTGGTTTACAAGAATGAGAGAATTTGGTTTGTCGACATTTCCTCTATACCTTTTTTCTCTGTTTTTTAAGCCTCAGGATATTCGCAAGTCCGATTTGCGTATTTTGAAGGTTTTATTTAATTTTACTTTTTTTTAAAATATTATATTTTAGAGAAGAAAATGGTTATCTACTGTAAAAAAAAGTTTGTGGAATGTTATCTGAAATCTTAGAATATACTGCTGCCACATTTTGAGAAAAAATAGGCTGAAAAGAAGGAATTTTATTGAATTTAGAATCGCTCTAAACTCGAAAGAAAAATAGATTAAATTTGAGAATGTTCAGTTGTTTGACAAAATACTGACTTTGGTTTGTTGCCATTTTTTCGAATAAATTATGTTTCCTGAGATTCGTACTCTTGTTTATATTACAGTCAATTTTTTTTTAGAATTGCACAATATATGTGAATGGTTATGTTTCATAGTGATATTAGATGTAATATATTCTTTGCGTTGAAATGTAAGTTTTCTTTTCAATTATTCTATAAAGTTTTATTTTACTGAAGGGATATCAAAAATCGTAATGTTTGTATCTTGTTCTATTTATGACGAAAGTAAGAAATGTAATTTTTATTTTAAGCGAAGTTATGTTCTGTATTTTTGCTCCAGTGGCTTAGAAATAGCGTGTTCGCTTCGTAAGCCTAAGGTTGAGGGTTCGACCTCGGCTAGGGGGCTGCAGTAGCCCAATGGTCAATGTATCGGAACATGGCAGGCATGTCATGATTTCGAGCCCAGTACCCCTAAAGACCCACCGTGTAGGGGAGCGATGCACGTAAAATCTGTCGAGAGCTCAAACGTCCATCCATTGATGTGGTGTGGTAGTTAGGAGAGGGGGTGCCAGTTCAGGTGTCGTCCTCATCACTTGACCATGGTTCAAAATGACGAGGTCCGTCGCCAAAAGCCCTCGTGTAGCTGAACATTGCGACGTTAATATTCACTCAACTCGACCTCGGCTAGAGTCGATATATTTTGTTCGGCGTGTAAAAGATCCCTTGAATATCGATTTATCTCTGGTACTTTCGGAAAAACTAAATCAGGACAATACTGAGCATCCAACGAGTGCTTGAATTAAAAGCCAATTCAAACGTTCTAAATTTGTTTACAAGACCGCCACTACATTACGCCGCCATGAAATGGCTTTCACATTTGGGGTCTTGCCGCGTCTGCAGAGGCTTAGTAGCTAAATTTGGGCCCCAATAGGGGGGATATTCTGTAGTTCTAAACAATGATATTTTAAATATTTTTCAATGCGTTGTTGTCTTGGTAATTAATATAAAGGCTGCAGTAGCCGAGCGTTCATAGTCACAACCTTGTGACCAAAGTTGTTCAATTTCTTGTTCGAAACCTATTTCCACTTAAACCGACCATGTATAATAGAGGGGCTTATGCACAATAAATCTTTCCAGGCCCAAATTCCTCCCAATGGCGTTGTGTGGAAATCAAGTGTCATTCTCTCTCTCGTCACATGACCGTGGATTAAAACTACGAAGTCTGTCGCCAGTAATCCTAGTGTTGCTTTACAGTGAGACGTCATTAGAAAAAAATCAATTCTTCATATCATATTACGACTACTGAATTATTTTCACAATGTAGAGCATTTTTCTATTCACGAACAATCGATGAGATATAAAACAAATTCTACTTCAAAAATTTTAAAATGTGTTCCAAAATAATTGGGATTACGAAGTGTAAATTAAAATGTTAACTCTAAATTTTGAATACTTTTTTTTTAAATACTTTTTATGTCAGTGCTTCTCAAACTTTCAATACTTGTGACCCAATATTCAATCATAATTTTCATTGCGCCCCCCCCCTTTCATACAATAAAAATGAAATGAATTCGATAATTTGACACTTCAACTGTAACACGACTTCAACCTCTTAATTGCCACCAGTACATATAAACATCTCGTCCAGACAGTGCGTAAATTGCCCTGGACGTAAAGATACGTCTTTCCGAAATACGATATTTTTTCACTTCACTGCTATCTATACAAAATTATTCCGAATGCAATAAAATGACCTTGGTAGTGTTTGTAAAGGATTTACTTTTATTTCAGATAATTTTCGTATTAATTCCTTTTCTCTCCCCCCCCCCTTAATACATCACATACGCGTACATACGTGCAAAACGGTAGCATTGAGGAGCGAATCGCGTCACTTTTAATCGGCAGTCAAGGGATTAATTATAAACCGTATAAATGTTTAAGATAAGTGTTAATTTTTGCATACAATCTTATGCATGACGAGCCCGTTGGGTGACTGCTAATTATAAAACTTGTTCTTCACTTAGTAGTGTTAAGTTAATTATAAAATGCATTTCGCGCGTAGCACTGATACATTTATAAGTGTATTAAGTCAGTGTAAATGTTAGTTTTATTTTTTATTATGTCAGAATGTATTGTGTTTGTTTACATTCAATAAATTAATTATTTTTTAAATAATCTTTTGTTTTCGACTTTTCAAAATGCTCGCTCCCCTAGAGGGGCATGCCTCACAGTTTAAAAAGCGCTGTTTTCTATGCATTCGAATGTAGTTCTTAGTATAAAGAATGTGTTTAGTTCGTAGTAGTAGTTTTCTTATCGGTAATTTAATATTTGTTCATTACTGATTTAAACAAATAGCCATCTGGTCTGGAGCAAAACTAACAATAAGAATTGAAATATAGACTCTGTCCTATTTAGGAATAAGGAATAAGTTTTAGTAAAATGTTTTATTACCTACAAATGTACTTTTTGTAATTAATTAAGTATTTTTTGTACTTTCTAGTTCTTTCTGCGACAGCATTAATGGTTTATTATTAATTATAGCCATGAAAGTAATGCAATATTTTTAAATTAAATATTACGCATATATATCAGAAAAGAGTAGTATAAAGCAATGTAATTTTTTAAGACTCTACATCTTTTTTTCCCGTACAATAGCATTTCTTTTCTTTATTAAGATTAGAGAAAACAACAAATTTTATCGTTTGGTCGTATTCGTATCACTCCCAGAACAAATCAGTGGGAAATTTTATTAGTTCTGTTATGATAAATTTTGATTATAGACCTTTATTGCCTTATAAAAAAAGAGTATGTTCATTATTATGATTGAGTTCCTGGATTGTGAAATACGTTTATTTCTTTTTATGTCTGTAATAATTAGAAATATAGTTGATGTATAATGAATGGGATATTTTTCTTAGAGATAAAAGCTTTTTTGATTTGGTGAAAGGATTCTGTCTGAATTAATCACTTTTTTATAAATAAAATCTTTTCATAACTACTTCGAAAGAGAACAGTTTTTTTATGAAATGCATCGCCAGATTAATGATTCAACATAAAGTTTAAGTACAAAGAAAAGTCAAACATTACAGAGGCTTTGATAAGTTTTTCTTTCCAAGGGTTGGCAACAGCACCAGTATCCAGCTCTGAATAAGGGGTAGTTGGTAACACTTCTGTACAACGTGTTATTCGTCTAGATGTTGAATTAATTATGATTCTAATTTGCCGGATTTTCCACTTTATTACTTTCATCAAAGCACATCCCTATATTTACAACTCTGTTTACAATTATAAATCGCATAGGAAACTACAGGCATCTTTCTCCATTTTCACGTTCGAGAGCCCTTCTTCTCTCCTTCCCGCTCGATGGCCAAAACAGTTCACAGCACTCTTTCTAGTCTATCGTGTGCTATGCGTCAAGCCTCCTAGTGCTCTATGTGCCACGCCGTTACAGTCTTCCCTCATTGACGTTGGAGTGTAGGAGACCGTTCAATATGGCAGATCCATTGTCGATCTGCACCAAGGTGGAAAGGAGGGCTGTTATTCGCATTTTGTATGCGAAAGGTGCGATGTTTGCGCTGGATACTGGCCACTACTAGTTCTGAATGGGCCCTGTATCAAAATTCCATTGGATAACATTCATAACATTTTTTAGATATGAGATCCTGTTAAAGAGACTATAGTAGTGCACATGTTGTGGTCCTTGTTGCTTGGGAGCCCTGTATAATTGATACGGCCCTGATATTAACTATTCATTTCCGTCACTATGTGACGAATCTGCACGGAACCTTTCCACTAATCTTCTTAGGCGTCTTTTTGGGGATTATAAATTCGCGTTTATTTCCAAACAACTCCAAAAAGATGTACGGGATATTTAAATTAGATAAGGTATTTTTAAGTCGAGGGTTGCGAGATAGCAAGAGAGATGATGGTAGGCTATTGAGCCAGTAACTTTAAACGCATTACTAGAAGATTCAAGGAAGATTCATGAAGACGTCGTGCTGCGAGACGTACCAGAAAGCTGATATAAGCCAGCGGTAAATATAATTTACGTACTCTTAAAATAAGCGTCAGTTTAAGCGACTTAGTTCAAGTTAATGAAAGTTAAGAATTCAAATACGTGTATTTCTCGGATCTCCTATTTCGGTAAACCTTACTTGAGCTTAATTATTAATTAATTGCATTCTTAGTAATTTAATTTAATATAAAGGCAAATCCCTTTAAGAGACGTAACCTTATCTTATTATATGTTATCAGAGATTTTTTTGAGAAGATTATAATAATAAATAAATATTATTATTATTCAAAATGGCTCTTAGTGGTTCTTTGCATCAATTTAATCTTGGTGTTCAAGGTGTGACCCAGGGGGGTCACCACAACTATTCTCTCAATGACGATGACCCTCAGTTGCTAATGTCGATGGACTTCCCGATCTTTCGTCGTCACATAAAGAAGTTCTTCCCTGTTTGAAGCACTGTATCCACTCGTAGATCTTGCTTCTCGATAAACACCTGTCACCATATTGCACTTGCATCCGAGGAATAATTTCTGAAGGTTTCATACTTTCTTCAAAGAAAAAGCGAGAATCGCTGTTCTCTTTTCTCACGACGACTACGAGAGAGGACGAGTGACACGTTATTTAGAAGTGTTGTCGATTACCCCTCATCCAACGCTCAATACAAGTGATGTTGCCAAACTGAGGAAAGAGAAATTGCAAAAGTCCCTTTACTTTTTGACTTTCCTAGAATGGTACAATTTTGAAATGCTCTTTTCCCTGGCTTTTCTAATTCAGTTATCGCTAGTCGAAAAAATTAAATTATTATGTAGCCTTAAACTAGTACAAATTAAAATTAATATACCCAATGAATAAAAAGAAATAACGTCCCAATAAAGCTACAGCTAGTGGCAAAAAAGCAGCTTTTGATTATGCTAGAAGATTAGAACAGCCTTTAAAAACCTGTATATATTCTCAACACACCATTTGAGGGTGGCCGCGGTATCCTAGTGGTCAAGGACACGGACTCGTGACTGGCATGTCATGAGTTTGAGCCTATTACCGCTGACGGCTCACCGTGTTCAGGAAGCCGATACACGTTAAATCCGTCGAGGTTCAAATGCCCTCCCGTTTGTGGGATTTGGAAGTTAGGAGAAGGTGGCCAGCTCAGTTGTCGTCCTCGTCAAAATTCCGAGGTCCATAGCCCTCGTGCAGCTTTATAGTGCGACATCAATGTCACTCTCCATCCCTCTCATTGGAAGAAGGTGTCAGTGTTTTGGATGCGAAGAACTGAGGCTCTTTGTTAGTATATCGTTCGAGTAATCATGGCGGTATTCAAGTTTAATCATGTTTTTGTACCGTGATGACTCAAATAATTAGTACTAATTGAATCATACCCAATTTCCAGATGCTTAAGATAACTAAATTTAAATCATCGTAACTAATCATTCGACTCTTAGACTATGAATTAGAAACAAGAATATTTTATATCTCATTTTTCATAATTATTGCATGTTTCCAAATATTGGCTTTACCTGCGCATTCAGTGCACGATATGCAGGAGAGCCAGTGGTGTAACGTACACCCCTACATCACGTGGAAGATGGGGGGGCAGGATTCTTGTGTGTTCAAAGGTTATGATTTTGCGCCCCTTGTAAGCTTCTGATTGGGGCTTAAAACCTAATTTTGCATTTTGCAGGGGGGTAGTATTCTCTGTTACACCACTGAGGAGAGCGCTAGACCTTCTTGGTCTGCACTTTGTTTATTAAGGGAAAAACACTTCAGAAATTTCTCCTTCTTGAAGAATTAAGTTGCAACAGAGAATAGGAGTTAAGGGAGGGAGGTATCAGCTGGAGTGTCTTCTCATTTTTTATCTTCACTTCAAGTTCTATGATTGACCCACAATAATTGTTCTAGTGCAATGTTAGTAAAATAAAATGAGGTCAAATGGAGGTTTTACAGTTCGATGGCTTAAAAGACATCGAGAAAAAAAATGGTTTTGCAAACAAATTTTCTCGTTCCTAATACTGCGAGAAAATAGAATTTTTTAAAATGGTTCTTTAAATATTTAAAATGATCTTTTGCCCACGTTCTGCCTCATTTTTTCAAGGAAAGCTTCTTTATAATTCAAGCCCTGTAATTATTTTCTGCATATATAAATAGGAACAGAAATCATTTTTAGTCTATGAGTAGAATAGTAATGAGTGAGAGAGTGAATATTAACGTCGCACTGTTCAGCTACACGAAGGCGTGTGGTGACTGACCGTGTAATTTCGATCAATGGTCAAGTGACGAGGACGACACCTGAGATGGCATCCCCCTCTGCTAACTTCCACACCAACGGTGGGACGTTTGAGCTCTCAACAGATTAAGCGTGCATCGTTTCCCTACACGGCAAGTCTTTAGTAGTACTGGGCTCGAACTCGTGACAAGCCAGCCCCGATCCTATACCTTGACCACTAGACTACCGCGGCCACATGAGAATAATAGTAACTAACTTGTACAGATTCAGATTGTGAAGTGTAGTAAGTGACCCTTTGAAACAAAATGTTACTCCTCCTCGTCTCTAAATATACTCCCGCAAGTACTTTTTTTTATCTTGTTTAGTACTAAATTCTATCCCCATTCAAACCGAAAACATCCATCGTAAAAGTTCGCCATATCATTTTTCATATAGAGCAATTTCTGTTTCCTGACATTCTCTGAGGAGAAACTAAACTATTTCCACCCAAAAGAACAAAATATATATACAATACCATTTTCCTCGTTCATTTTTCGTTGCATCTTTGTTTCTTAGTTCCGGTTTGTTTCCGGTGCTAGGAAGCAAATGATAAGAATAAATAAATAAGCTTCCTGAATAGATATGGATTGATAAAGTAAAAATTCTAAATCCACCATCTGTGTTTTCCCATTATCATTTGGGTTTTTATCCTTCTGCGAAACGATTGGTTAATTCAGTGACTGAGGGGTGTTCGGAGGACTTTTATGATATCTTCTCATGAGAAATAATGTATCAGTTGGAATTCCTGGTACAATTGATGATTCCTACTCACATAAGGAGCACTAATTTTTGTTTTCGATGATCTAATATGTAAACTCTCCACGGTGTGTCTCATTATTTTATTGAATGATTGAATAATATTTATCGGAATTTATGATCGCAGAACCTATAAAAGGAAGGTTCCCATGTTAAAAGAATTTAAGCTCTGACTATTCGAACACTGAGAAAACGAGATATTGCTTTTTTTCAGGAAACTAAACAGTCATTATTATGTCAACCCTTCAGTATATTTATTAAAGCATAGCAAAATTAATATCTCTTGAATTCGATCCATTATAGTACCATGTATTCCGGCGCATTTTTAACGCAAAAAATAGAATCGAAATTTACAGGTGCACGTTATACGGCCGAATATAAAAATTACAGCTTTAAAAAAGAATGAGAAGAAAATATTAAGTCTAAACAAAATAAATTCAGCATTAAGAATATTAGATTTCTGACACTGAAGTGCCACTGAATTAGTGATAGCAAGGTCTATGCAATGTGTGTAGCGCTGCGCTTTATTTATGCGCAAGTGAGGGCGCTGTGGTAACTGCATATATAGCGCGTACTGTGGCTGTTCTGAATTAGTTGTTGGAATTGCCGGTGTATGCGTAAACTGCCTCATTTAGACCCCGTCGATTGCGGACAAATCGTAGGTGCACGACGTATGGGCCATTCAATTTCCCAAATCGTCAGACAGATGAAATTTTCAAGATCAACAGTATCAAGAGTATACCAAGAATACATGGAGGGTGGACAAAAAAAATAGTGTCCGGGGCAAAATGCAAAGGACAATATGCCTTGGTAGTGTGTGGTGAGAGACAGCTCAGGCATATTGTCCACAGCCAGCGATGCCAAACATTAGCTCGAATTAACACCCAATTGAATGACGGTGCCAATCGTACAGTCAGTAAATGAACTGCCGAACGCTAGCTTCACCATATCGGTTTCAGGAGCCGTCAACTTACGATAGTACCATGGCGGATTGCTCGCAATCGGACTGCACGTTTTGCCTGGCCAACAGAGCGAGCGCAAAGACAGAAGTGTAGAGGACTGGAAACGAGTAGAATGGAGTGATGAGTCTCGAATCCGACTACTTAACACCAACGGGAGCCTGAGGATATGGCGTCAGGCTCATGAAGTCATGGATACTGCACTCCCTCAATGCAATTCGTTACGTAGAGTTGCTGGGTGATCACCTCCATCCGTTTATGCTGTTTTTTTATCCACACGGTAATGGAAGCTGTATGTCTAACGAGTCCCGGTTGGCTACTGGCTGGTTGGAGGAACATTTCTCTGAATTTTCCGTTATAAATTGGCCACCTAGAAGCCCAGACTTAAATCCTCTTGTCCATCTTTGGTATGTTTTGGAACAAGGCGGGAAAGGCCATCACACAGCACCAAGGAAGCTTTCTGAGTTAGGGGAAGCTTTAGCCAATATTTTTCAAAGCATTCCTGTGAAATGTTTCCAGAAAATTGTTGATTCTATGCCTCGTCGTGTGGCAGCCATTATCAATGCCAGTAGAGGTCCAACTCGTTACTAGGTAGGTATCCCTAATTAAGTGGCATTTCAGTGTATATCTAAATACTTTTTATTAAAATTTTGTCCTATTCGCCTTCCGTTATATCTTCAAACACATCATCCAATTTTGTTTTTTCTACACCATCTTTGATCCATAAATAAAGAATCACTTTCTATTCCATCTTGATTCGCATATAGAATTCATTTTTAACAGAACACATTTCAGGTCACTTTGTAAAAAAAAGGTTCGCGTTATATAATGTGTGATATCCCCCCTCGGGTGGACATCTCTTTGATTATCAGCGCGAGCTAGAGGTATAGGATTAACGGAAGAACTAGAGGCATACAGAATCTTAATATATCTTTATTAAGATTTTCAACTTAAACTTCTAAGAAATTAAATTATATTAATTAATGTGAGAGAATCTACGATGGCAAAATACGCAACACCCAATATATATAGATAATAACAACTTAACCTAACTCGGACCACTATCAATAACTGAATCACCTAAACTCAATTCTAATGCAATCACTGATTCTAATATTAAATAGCCAATCCTACCTTGTTGTAGCCTGAAGAATCAATCACTAATATCATAAAGGCAATCTTGTATTTACTTGCGTGCCCTGGTATGCACCTTGGTTCTTTATAACTTCTAATCCCCGCCACGTAGCATTATCCAAACTTGAACCACGAACTATATTAACATTCCTCTACTTGCCATCAATTGCCACAAATTACCATTTCGCTTACTCTAAGTTCCGATATTAAAAAGCTTGCTAATTTGCATCTTTCATTCATACTTCACTTCTTGGATTTGGTTGGAAAAGAGTTGCCATTATTTCTGGCTCAAGTAACCCAAAGGACATGTTAAAGAAAAGACGCGTGAACCCGTCACAAATGAATACACCTAACATTGAAAAAAAAGTATAGATGCTCGTTATACGCAGTTGCACGCAACATGCCGCGCATACAATGTACGGTGTTTTATGATATTGGAAAGGAAGTTTATTCTGCTTATATTAAGTCATTCATTACAATAAAACTTTTTTCATTTTTAGTATGATACTTTCGAACTGCTTAAATTAATTACGATGATTTTAGTTCGTTTTGAAGCAGCATAAACAAAGTACAATTTTTAACAAACATGAAATAAAAGAAGTTGCAAAGGACAATTATCAATTTTTTAAACTTGGGAAGCATTAAAAATGTGTCTATGATTTTGAAAAGTAGACACTAGCTAAAGAAAGCGAAATACTGTATTTTTCAAGAAGCAAAGCTATTAGCAAATATTGACACACGTCGATTGCTTTCTACATCTGATGGTACATCTTTACAAGATTCAACCGAATCATTAATCTTGAATACAAGCGATCGTTAAAAAGCTAACAAAATGGAAGAAGCCTCTAGTGTCTTGTCGCAATACCAACTGCTCAAGTTGGCTGAGGTTTATTGGCTGAGGCACATTATTAGGATTCCCGGTGGTATCCGAAGGTAGCATGTGTGAAAAGCCATAGAATTAAATTCGAAATGATTTCAACCAAAAAATTATAATAATTAACTTTTATTAAGTCAAACACTAGAAATGATTAAGCGCGCGCGCGCGCGATATGTATACAAACTAACGGGTATGAATAAAGTTTGTACTTTAATTAATGAGATGCAACCCCTTGGCTTTCGCGATCAAAAAACCTCCGTAATCTTGAATACCAAAAGACAATACGACGCTGTGGCTTTGGCACGAATCATTATGGCAATATCTCGTCCATAATCTTCTACTATCATCTATCTTCCTAACTATTTGTATTTTATAGCTTTAAGTGCCAGTCTGGCTGGACGGAAGAAAACCCAAGTTAGAGAAGATAGACATCCCGAATATCTCATAAGCCACTGTAGCCTAGTGGACAAGGTATCGGATCGTAGCTGGAATGTCAAGAGTTCGAGTCCAGTATCACCAAAGACACGCCATATAGGGGTGCGATGCACGTTCAATCTGTTGAGAGCTCAAACATCCTCCCGTTAATATGGTACTTAGAAGAGGGTGGTGCCAGTTCAAATGTCGTTCTCGTCACTTGATCATGGTTCAAAATGACGAGGTCCGTCGCCAAAAGGCTTCGTGTAGTTGAACAGTGCGATGTTAATATTCACTCACTCACTCGAATAGCTCATTGTTACTACAGTAGAACGTCGTTTATCCGAATCAATTGGGACCGGACACCGTTCGGATACGCGATTGTTCGGATAACCGAAAACCGAATGCGATCCCTGTAGTGTACGGAACAGGACACTATACGAATTTTGAAAAATCATCATATGCGGGAAACGTGCTTGAAGAAAAAGCGAAATAGGTGCAAAGTGTCGCAATTTTACCTTTACTGTGGAAAATAATCTATTATTTTTCACTATACCATCGTACATCTTCGTTTTTTCTCTGTAAGGTTTCTGATTCTCTTGAGTAGGACAGCACTCTGATTGTTGTTCGTACCACTGCATAGCTGTCTCTAACGCAGAAAACGCGTCAGCATTTGATAGCCCCTTGCTACTTTCGTTGTTGTTCTCGTCTTCATCCGTTTCATTGCCAACAAGGTTAAATTCTTCTTACACGGAAGTCACAATTTCGTAATCATTTAGCATTTGAAATCCAGTCTTCTGCAGTTTCTCGGGTTTTTTTAATGCCCGAAATTGTTGCCTTTCCAACATTTAAAACTGTGCGAGAGACGCTAAAATTTCTCCCTTTGCGAGACGGTTCAATATTTCAAGTTTGGTCTCTATGTTCAAGAGGTTGCGCTTCCGTTTTGAATTCGAAGCTATAGCAGTTCACAACTCATCAAAAGCTCACGTATACACCCCTCCCTCCCTCTTGAAAACAAACTGACCTAATATTTCGCGCAGATGTTTACCAAATTACACAACTGAAGTTTCCCAAATATACCTGATCTTGGGTTTTCCCGTCACTTTTGGCCTCACTCGAAACAACTGTTGAGCATTGCACCGTTCGAAAACGTATTCATACTCAGTACATGTAGTTAATAAAAAACCGGTCCGGAGATTTGACTCTCCGGATAATCAAAGTTCAGATAAACGACGTTCTACTTTGTATATAAAAGAAATATTTAGATATATATACTGGACACGTTAACCCAAAATTAGGAAAGGGTTGCAGGTGGTAAACATAAACTGTGTGGGAATCAATATTAACCATCAACAACTAAAAAATATCGCAATATGAATGTCAATTTATGAGATGAAATTGTTATCTCGCCAACCTGTGGTTCATGTTTTTCAGTAATACCGAATTATCGTACACCATGCAAACGGTGGAGGCCCACACATCTATTTTGAAAAAGAAATAAACATAGAAACGTTATGTTCATGGACCAATTCAGTGTTGTCGTATCGTTTGAGGGTAGGTAGATTATTCATCTAAAGAAAGCGCAGAAATCGGAACAGTTCAGCATTCGATCTGATGAACGTTTATTGGTTGCTATCTCTATTCATGGTGGCAACGACCAAACATCATCAAGTAAAGATCAATGAGGTGACGGAGATATAGGAATGAGATCATTGGACTTGTTATAGTTCCTGATGCTGCAAGGATTCTTTTCCATCGACTCGGATGTCAGGTTGCAACAGGCTGGGTGGACGATTTAACCCTTCAACAAAGGAATCCCTTCAATAGAATGGTCATAATATTCACCAGATTCAATGTACGTGTCCATTTGATAGGGGGATATGTGTGGGAGTGAAAAACACAAAGAGAAATTTGAGAATCACTACTAAGCAAAAATGAATTAAATGCCTTGAAAATATTACGATATTCTTAAAAGTAATAGGACTGCCGCATAAACATTAATAGGTGCTTCAATTCTTTTCTGTATTTTTTAATATTTGTTTTAATATTATTTTTAAATGTTTTTGTGTGTGCACATGGATAGAGTTTTAGAGATTGTCTATTCAATTTTAAAAAGGTAAACAAATATTTCAATTCTGTTGCTGAATCTATTTATTGAACAAAATTTCAGATTTTTCTGAGTTACACTTCAGGTGCGTACTAGTGCTTTAATTTTTTTCTTTATGGTAATAGCAGTTCGCCGTGTTTTTCTCCATTTTACTCTTTGACTTGTTTTATAACTCAAATCGTAGATTGTAATAATCACATCATTTATTTCTCGTGAAATACATTTTTCTTTTTATCCCCAAACAGTTGAGACTTTCACAGAACATTTTAAACCTTAAAACATCTCAAAACATTAAATGAAACGTTAGAGACCAAGTGATAAACCAAATAGACCGTCACACCTTATTTCGGACATTTTTAGTGCCTTATTTTGAACATCTTTTCAAAAGCTCTATCTCGAACAGATTTTTGAAGATGAGATAAATCTCACGTATGTTTTTTGAAAACATATGCATACAAAAAGTGATAAAAGTATAATTGTATTGTTTTATGTTAGTTGAAAAAGTAAGGATTTATGCGATATTGGATATCTAACACCGAATGTATTTTCTGGAATTTTTACTTTTTTGCATAAAAATGTGCACAATGAAAAAAACATATAAATGTCGCACATTATTACAAATGTGTTAGTAAAATCAGACAGTAAATAAAAGTACTAAAAATATTCATCTTCCAACCTTCTACAAAAACAGTTATTATTTAAAATGTTACCATAACAACGAACCTATTTCGTTTGGAGGGGATATTTAAAAAAAAATTATCAATAATAATACTTTGAAGTGTATATATACGCGGTTATATTCTACATTAATAGATATTTAGCATGAATTGCGTTCCATTTGAGTAACTGATCGATTCAAGCTTTCCAATGGGCGAGTCCAACAAGTTTTCCTTACAAAAAGTGTTATTGGTGTATTAAAAAGGTTCATTCTTAATCAATGTTAATGATTTTCGCCACTCAATTCACATCAGATGTAAAGGTTAGTGACGAAAATTGTTTTTGGATTAGATTGGTATTATTTATCACATAGGCTTATAGGTTTTCATTTTGGAATATCCAGATGGATTATTGGTTAGTAAATATTTTTACTATTATTTTTTGAAATCTCACTCTACATTCGGGGTTTTTATAAATGTGAACTGGAATTTATTCTGCATATTAACAATCCAATCCAATATTTACTAAACCAAATAATTTTGTTTATTGTATGGACTAACTATTCAAAAATGTAAATAAATTGAAATATTTTAATGCATTTGTATCAGAATTTGAAATAATATACATCAGACAGTTATTTTTGACCATTTTTAACACGCTTTTATTAATTTCACCTGTGTGTAACGGGGAATCTTTGAACTCGACTTTTACCCACATTAAAAGGTCAGATTCATTCGAAATTTTGAATACTTGTCAAGGACCGATGACAATACGATAATTTATAATTTCGTTCCATTGGCCTGATCAGGATCATCAGGATTAACGATTTCGCATTCCCAGATTTGGCGACTTAAAGATTAAGTTACAACTTTAAGGCGAAAGCGTTCATGGTTCATACAAATACAACAAACAAAAAAGATTAATTCATCAATGAATAAACGATAGTTTAAAAAAATAAAAAAACCCCGCTTTTATTGTAGATCGAACTAAAAACGAAAAATAAATTATATTTTAAAAAACCCAAACCAAGTAAGCGTGGTAAGGCGCAGTATAATTGTCGATATTAATTGTTATAGTTTATTACTAATTCTATTCCGAAGTGCAGAGTTAGTGTAAAAATGTAGTACAAAGCACACCCCACGCTTTTACCACAATGACATTAATTTTCTCGTTAATCCTTTTATTTTTATATTAGAATTATTTTTTTACTTTTTAGTTCAATTAAGACGATAAAAACGTTTTTTTAGTTTTTTGAAACAAGAACTTATATTTTTAAAAAATCCATATAATTGTAACTATGTTGTAAAGATAGGAAATGTCTAGGAATGCATATTGTGATTTCTTTTTACATGTCTTTTTCAATTGGATATTAACCTTCCCGTCCGGAAAATATTCTTTACTAGAAAGTCGGTGGCATCATGTCTGGAATAAACCATTTTTCCAGCAAAAATAAAGAAAGAAAACTTTAGTTCACTATTTCTCGTATTTCAAGGAGGAAAAAAGAAATAATTGAATAAAAAGATGTGCTTAAAATAATAAATCGACGTGGTCGCTTTCATTCATTTTTTCTACTTCGAAATTCTCAAGAGTATTGTGTTAACACATTAAAGTTCTGGTGTCGTTTTCATTGATTTTCCTTCAAGATTTGTTTATTCACTTTAATATGTTTTGAAAGGGTGTAAAAAGTAATGGAGGGGGGTGGTGAAATGTTCTTACTTTTATTATAGATGTGTTTTAGTGTTCTATTTGCATTTTGTCTTTATAGACATCTTCACATATTAGATTACATAGATTATCTGACTGCAGATAAAACAATTTTTATTCATGTTTCGTCGATTAATGTTTGCTATACAATTGCATTTTTTGTGACGAATGAATCGATACGGCATATACAACTAGTCTTTATATCTAATGTTAGTGTGTAACGAGTTTTCGTGTAAATCAGGGGTGTCAACCGAGCGGCTCACAGTGAACACTTTTGTGGCCCGACCAATAATTTGGCATTCAATAATGTATAATAAAATAAAATAAATTTCTCTCAAAATAGAAAAATAGAATCAGAGAAGAGATGTCAAGGGTCACAGCGCATAAATATTAAATTCTTCTTATTCTTTTATATATGTTTATTATACTGTCTTATTCGAAATAAACCTACGTTTCTATGAATACTGATTTTTTTGTGTGGCCCACCTAAAGTTGCACCTTGTTTGTTTGGTCCAAATTAGCCTTTAAGTTTGACACCTTTGGTGTATATCCGGTGTGGGCATTACGTCGATTGCGATAAACAGGTGGACCGCCGAGACAATTTGGGATGACTGCCTGAAGATTAACATTAGTAATTATATACGAAAATATTCAAGATTGGCTGACAGTCCGCAGACTAAGTGTTCTAATGATTATAATTAAGAAAACTAACTTAAATGAAAATATTTTATTGTTTAATTATTGTTATTTTGAATAATTTAATAATAAATGCATCATCAGATATTATATTTGTGGCTATTATTAGTATGTTTGTGCATTTTGCGTTTTCTTTAAACGTGGTTTGAAAAAAGTGAGTTGTTTTTATTATTAAGTTATAATAAATATTGTGTTGACCTTTTCCTTACCTCGCCACATCTATGACACTGGACGCACTCTTGAATTTTTTAAAGGGGGCGCGGTGGTCCAGGGTCGAATGTCAACCATTTTCATATCCAACCCCATACGTAACTTAACATTTTTTTTCATTTTGAAGATTGTCGGGAACAAAGAACAGTAAGAAATAAATCATTGAATAAATGATTAGCATTAATTAATAAAAAAATGATTAATAACAAATAATTAAATTTTGCGCTCTATATACATGGGATTATAATCGATTGACATAAAAATGATGGGCTGTGGCGGAGGGTCCGTACTTTTGGTCCCTCCCCTTTGTGTGTACCACTGATATTGGGTGGACCACAACACCTTGAAAAAATTAGGAGTAGCCTGTACCCAGAAAAAGTCTGCCCACCCCTGGTGTAAATGAACCCTGCAGTACTTCGAATAGTGATAACTTTATGTAGAAAGCTATTGAATTGGAGTGGTTTCGTGGGACTAACATATTGTGCTTGATATTAAACTGATTATGATCAAACTTTGTTGGGAAACTTTTGAATTTTTTTTCTCATGTTACCACGAAGTGAACAGGAACGTTTTAAGGCATGGATAACCCCTGGCCTCACCCTCGGGGCAGGCCTCGTTTTGTTCTCGATTCAGTCTTAATACGATCATGATCTGGATAATGTTAATGGTTGAATGCTGTTCCCTTACATGTTCTCCGACCGGGGAATTTCAAACTGCAGGCCAGCTGGCAAAAGTGACAAGATTGTATTATTATGTAATGACCGTTGCCCATGCCTAGGCCAAGACCTAGTGCCATAAACAATCATTCGGCTCATTGTTGAAATGCGGTCATCGTTTGAGCCGTTTTGTGCCTAGGTTTCTGAGATTATGAGTCATGCACATTCGTCTCAAATTACCGTTTAAACAAATATTTGACAATACATGTTATTTACAGTCTACTTTTAAAGTTCTCAGATGGGGCCTACTTTTGCACAGGGTCCCAAGGTCTAAAAAAACTTAAGATTTCTCAGGGCACAGATGTTGCAATTCTCCTATTACGCAGACCACTTTCATGGGATGGGCTTACATTTTAAAAAACACATAAAATTAAAACACCAAGGCATAATATTTATGCTTAAAATTAAAAAACCATGGGTGTACGTGAGAGGGGTTTTGAACCCTTAAACTCCACACTTGTGTACGCTATTAATCCTCTAAAACATTTCTTTCAAATTTCCTTTTGTACGAGTATTTAACAATACATGCTATATATGTACTATCTATTTTTAAAAATCATATGTAGGACCTACTTTTGCATTGGGCCTCATGGCCACAAAAAGTCTCAAGACGTCCCTAAAAGGGAAAGTGCAATTGCTTATCTGTTACCTTGTTCACATCAGAGATCACCCAGAATTGCATCAGTGGCTCCCAAAGAATCAACCGTTAGTGAAAAACTTCCCTCCGAAGTTTCTCTCTCCCCGTCTTGCCTACCTAAGAGTGTGGGAGGAATGAAAGTAGAACCAGATAATTCCATAATCACAATTATTTATTTAGTCAAACAAACTAACCAACAACTATCTATTCTCTAAGTGAATGTCAAATGAGTAGCACGGAGAAAGCAATGATTATTAAGCAAACATGCGGAATCAACTTATTTAACTCAACCTAATCTGTCGTTGATTCCTAACCTCAATTAAACTAATTCAACACAGTGGCAAAACACCACTCTTAATCTTTACATGCGGAAGTAAACCTTCTTCAATTTTACCTGCGTAGCGAATCTAGCTGCTTCCTACCTTTTTCTCTAGAATTACAAAACTCTGACTTGATATAGTCGAACTAATCTGAATATTGCAATTTCTTCTTGAGAGGGATGGTTGCGAATTAAGGTACCCGACTACTTGCGACAAGTTTTTTTTTTTTGAAAAAATGGAGATGTGGTGATTTTTTTCTGATTTTTAGATTTATTTAGTATATTTTAAGGAAAAATTCAAAGATTGAAAACAGAAAAAAATTTATAGCTGTTAAAATGAGAAAAAACTGGTGAAAATGTACAAAAAACTACATAAACGGGGCCCGCTCTGTAAAAAAAATTTTATGAACAAATTCTCAATTTTTCAATTTTGATGTGCTTCTTTGTTATTTGACCTTCAGGATAAGAGATATTTAAATTTTTACAAAAATTAGACCACTTTATCTTAGTCACTAAATGAAATTGCTTAAAAAAACAGTGATTATATTCACATAAAGAATTGTAAATTTTGAAATAAAACAGTGGTTGATAAATCTGAAGATCAAAACATTTCTACTGTTATGCAGAACATACACAAAAAATTTCAGCTAAATTTTTTCAAAACTAATTGAGCAATGCTATCCCCGTTTGAGTTTTTCGAAAAAAATACATTTCGAGTAAAACGCATTTTAAAGTTTGGCATCTTATGCAAAGTTATGGCATCTGGTTTTACTAAAAGACGTGTAGTTGTTGTTCTAGTGAATGGAAAATAAAAACTTGGTATTTTTATTAAGCTAATAAGATGGCCTGTAAAATAAAATCACAAAATGTTTTGTCAATTTTGAAAAAAATCATGATTTTAGGGTATTCGGATACCTTAAGGCTGTCTTCGGTAAAAATACGAGAGCTTGAACTAAACGCGAATCACATTTTTTCAGACAGAAAAAAATGCCTCAATTTCTATGGAAATTTGCATTATTATAACTCATACCTCTGTTAACAATAGAGTGTTTTTAAAAATGCCAAAATATTTCATTAATACTTTCTTTTTTGTTATAATACTTGAAGGCATAGCCCATTTAACATTTCGGTATAGGAGAAAAAGCGCGAAACACATTTCATACCAGAAAAAATGAATAAACTCATTTAAAAACGGGAAGTATAATAAAAAATTCTGCTCTCTATAAATGATAGTGAAGCCAGAATATCATATTAATGTATCATTTCTTGTATATCTGAAAAAATGTTCCAAATTCTGGTCCTATTCTTTAACATTAGCCGAAGACAGCCTTAAACGCGAATGCTTGTTCAAAGATTCCCTAAGAGAATTAGTGAGAGGACGCGTATGGATTCATCACACGTTCTTCTATTTCGTCGAATGTATTTACAGTTTTTAATCTGAGACCAAGAAATGTCGAATATATAATCAGAAAAAATAAGATTCAATTAGTAAGTATTGTCACATGTATAAGCCTAAATCTAGATTCAGCATCAGCGACTATTAAACTGTTTTGGATCATCTCCCTCACATGTGGCCCCTTCTGTGATCGCCCTACCTTTGCTCAACAGAGAAAACTTATAAAAAATAATAGCTTAGTTCCAAAACATTTCCTAAACTGTGGATAATGAACTGTTGCTTATTGAAATAAAGTTAAAGAACAAAATTACACAAAATAACATTATAAAAACAGAATTTCGTCTCTGATAATATATAAATATATATGTAATTATGATATATATATTTATATATACTTTGAAATGCATTTAAAAAAGTTAATAATGTAATGCTGCCTGTGTAATATCTTTTATCTATAAGTTATCTTGAAATGTAATAGATTGTATATGATTGGTTGTATGTGTGGAAATTAATTTTTGTTTGTGTTATTGGGGAATTTTAGATTCTGTTCGAACACTTCGCTGTATGCACGTGACTGATTTAAATTCCGTAAACCAAAGTACGCACTGCATATTTTACTCTCGCGTCCACATCTTTACTAATGAAGTCAGTGTAAACTGCAATTGCCGAATAATGCGCGCACGTGTGGCCAACCGGACTAGACCCAATAAATCTCAGAGAGTTTTCCAATCTATGGATGAACAGTTTATTACATTCTTATGAGTAGTTCTATAGTAATAAGCTATTACTTTTGGATCATTTTAGCTCGGACACCCCATATAACGAGTTCACTCTTAAAAATTTAGATCTGTTATGTAATATTTTTATAAGAAATTATATAATTATAATTGCTTTATTATTTCAAATTACACGTTTATATAATAATCTGCAAAATATTATTAATTTTACTCTACTTAGATTAGATAAAATACGAGCCTTTTGGTTTAGTCAGAATATGTTGTCAAAGCACGGGACGATTAACTATTAGATATATAGATAGATCTTTGATCTTTAATTTGTTATTTATATTTAGAATAATTCTGGTAGATGATTCGAACAATTTTTCCGCTATATAAATAATAAAGTTCATAATTAAAAATATATGTATTCTTTAAGGATGGTTGAAAGTATTAAACTAAAAAAACACAAATGTAAAATTATTCAAGATTGAATATTAAATTATAAATTAAAGAGCTCACACACATGATATTTATTTTTCTATAACTTAACACCGTAACTTTATTTCTTTTCAACTTTATTGAACTATTATTACTTGTTGTTATGTAAAGACCTGGAATCATTCGAAGTTTTAGAAATAATCATATCACCCTTAGTTTATTTACAAAGTAATTAGATCCATTTTTTTCACTGAAAATTAACTTTCTCGTAATGTAACAGACATTGATGTGGACATTCCTTGTTCTTCAATATCACTAATCCGGTAATAACTATCCCATCAAAAGTATAAACCAAAGACTTTTTTATATGATCCATCTTTCAGAAGAACGGACATTATCCTGTATTAAGGCCAACCACAAAACCCCTATTTATAGCCTTCCATCCTGTTACGCCACGGCAGCCATTCTTCTCCCAGCCAGTAGCGGAACAGCAAACACTCTGTGCTTGCAGAGACTTTCCCAACTGATGTCCAAAAGTCATTCCACCCTCTTAATTGCTGTCTTTTGTCTTCAGTTTACGAGGTGCCAAAATGGCCGAGGGAACACGAAATCCACTTCTGGGGTAACGAAAACGAATGGAAGCCACCCTCGTCGGATTTCGCTTCCATCTCGGATCTTACATGTGGGAAAGGCTTCTTTTGGTTTAAGAAAACGACCTTCTTTTGTTTTTATGTTTCTTCCGGGGATTAGAAGATAAAAATAAAAACAAAAATAAGCAAGATAGACTTCCGTCTACACTTTCCCACAGTGCCATCCAAATGGGCTTTCTCCCCTTTCTTTCACGTTAAGGATCGATTGAGCAGGTTTAATGAAGGGAGGTTCAAAAATGGTCCCAACTGACTGTTATGGAGAGTGTGGTATCTCCTGGGATTTGACGTGAAGTTGATGATTCTCCAGAGGAAAGTGGGGCGACTTTTCCCTTCTTGGGGTTTTAAAAGCCAGAGAGTGTGGAAAAGTTTTACTGCAATGGGATAAGTCTGTAGGGTTGTAAAACCTGAGGTGAAATAAAGTGGAGGTTTATATGGACTTAAGCGAAATCATTAAACCGTTGGATTTTTTACCTGATGAATGATGGATGGTGAAAGATCACTCAAGAAAGGATAAATAATCCATTCTCTATGTATAACTGAGTTTGAAATTCCATTACTAATTCCTTTATTCGGGTCATATCAAATTAACACATTTCATAGATTTCAAATTTAATAGAAATTTTGCAATATTTTTCTATAACTGTAAAAATTATAAAAATTTATTAAAGGGATGCATTGCTTATCTGAGTTATATTTTTTTAAACATATCCCATTTAAATTTCTATCCAAGTCATCATTATAAAGAAACACAACTTTGTTGAGTTATGCCATATCAGTCGAGTACATTTGACAAGTAAAATAGTCAAATTATGTACTAGTAAATTTGACAGCCTTATGGTTTGATCTATTCTTCACACTCCATTGTCTGAACCATTTTTGTTTGAAGAAACATGAATTTCGGAACATTTTAACATTCACAAAGGAAATTTATTCACAATGCATATTTATCTGAGCTTATTTCTTCTGGTGTCCATTCTTCCGTTAAAAATACATCTACGAGGTGTGACACACAAAAAAAAGCGATACTGGTCCAATAAATCCTTGTACAAAAAGAATCGATTCTACGTGACATTATCATCTTCAGAGCAGTTCCATTCGGCACTCGCACACTACTGCATTCGATGCTACCGTTCCTGGTAACAATTTCTCGAACGAGGTTTTTGGAAGGCCCTTCAAGAGATTCCCCATTTTTGCCTGAACCTCTTCAACTGAGGTAACATGGGTTCCCTTTCAGCAAGACTTTTCTGTTGGAAATGAAAAAAGTAGCTTGAGGTCAAATCAGGTAAATAAGGAGGATGCTTCATCACAGTAATGTTTTTGATGGTCAGAAACTGCTTAACAAATAGGGCCGTGGGAGTGATTGTATTGTCTTCATGCAACACACCTCCATCCACCCCAATTCTAGCCTGTTTTTTTCCTAATTTTTTTCACGAAATATTTTTACTACTTTAATGTAGTTGTGTTGATTAATTATCTGATCACTGATGTGAGTGGGAACCCACTTATATCACGGGCAATTTTTTGGTCTGTAATCGCTGACCTTCTGCGCCCAGCACGTTCACCCTCTTCCACACTCTCCCTTGTCCATGTGAACCACTTAGGGAATTTAAAAACATGTGCACGAGACAGTTTCATTTCCATAATCCTCTGTTAATATTGTAAATGTTTTCGTTGCTGATTTCTTAAGGCTGTTTTCGGTTAATGTTAAGGAATAGGACCCGAACTGGGAAAGTTTTTCAGATATAAAATAAAGGAAAAATTAAAATGATATTCCGGGTTCATTATCCTTTAAAGAGCAGTATTTTTTTATTATACTTCCCATTTTTAAACGAGTTGATTAATTTTTTCTGGTATAAAATGTGTTTCGCTCTTTTTCTCTTATACTGTAATGTTAAATGGGCTTATGCCATCACTTATTACAACGAAAAAAATATTCATGGAATATTTTACAATTTTTAAAAACACTATATTATTAACAGAGGTATGAGTTATGATGTTGCAAATTTCCATGGAGAGGCATTTTTCTGTCTGAAAATGTGCTTCGCGTTTAGTTCAAGATCTTGTACTTTTTCCCAAGACAGCCTTAAGTTTCAGAAAAACTTGATGTTGATTCGACTGTTTGATATTTCCGGCAGAATACAGTTGCGCGTGTTTATTCGATGACGCAGTACTTACCACTGGCGTGATCAATTGAGGCGAAACTGGCCACATGGATAGAGGAGGGGAGTGGGATGACGTCATCAAAACAGTTGTTGCCAACTGCACTCTTTTTTTCAACTGCACACTTAGTCTTCTTTCTTTCTGAGTGTGTGTTACACCTTAGAATTATGAGGGTACGATGAACTACACTTTAAGAATTGATTTTCTGTGCGGTGCCTTTCTCATTCCAGCAAAAGAGTCTGCTGACACCGGATGGATCGGTATCAGCTGACGGTAGATTAGATGATATTCGCTGCTCATAAATTTTGAAGTTAATATTAAGACTCGACTTGATGAAAGTCCGAAATCCAAAGATCTCAAAGAAGTCTGCGTTATATCTCATGTAATTGTTGGCGAGATTTTTATTCTAAATCGGAGTGTCATAAGTCAAATGTCTAAAATTATTATTTCAACTATCACCATTTGACTGAGAATATTTTGTCGCGCATAATAATACAAACCGCATCGAAAATTCGGAAGGGAAAAGGCAAGGGTATCTCAAAAGTTCATCGTGAACAGATCTATATATCTATAAAAGGCATTTTTATATACAACTATTCACAAACATTATATTCACATGTAAAACTATCAACTAAACTTTAATTTTAAAATGCATTGCAGATTGTACGTACAGTGAGCAGTGGTAATATTTTTAGTTTAAATGTGTTCTTTATTATAAAAAGTATGTAAATAAATTGGCATAAATTAGCTTTGTGAGTCGGCTGCGTGGCGTGGTTAGTTTGTCGCTGGCCTTCTGTGCCCGAGGTTGCGACCCCGACTCAAGTCAATGAATTTTCATCATGCAGAAAATCGACAGCGGCCATGACGTATGATTATACGGCATGTGAAAGATTCCTAGGGGGGCTATAGTCAAAATTAAATCCTAGTCGCAATATGGCGCCGCTCTAAAAAGAGATGGCAGCTTTCGGTAGATGGATGAATAATAGCTCTTCCTAATCTGACATTAGAAGTAAAAAAATTATTATTTACTGCAAAATGCCCGATAAGAGTGATGTTTATAATGCATAATTTTTATGCTTGTAAGTATAAAATAGTTTTCGCAATACATATATATCCATGTAACATTTAAAAAAAGTGCATGTAGTAATTTTCGATGTTTTCTGTCAGTTTTGCCAATATCATAGATCTACAGTTTAACCCTTTATCAACCGATGGTACTTATATGAACCACTCAATTTAAAACTACATAGAATAACCATTTTTACGAATACTTTGACGATACTTAGCAGGAATATTCTTTTAAATCTCCTCTTACAAGATCCATGGCAGCACGGGTTCTATGATGAGTATTTTAGCGGGGTAGTTTTATAGCAAATAGTTTTGTAGCATAAATTGCGTTTTAGCTGATGGCGTTTTCAGCGGATTGCGAAGATAATCATTTTCGTTCTAAAAAAATAGTAAAAAATAGTAAATGTCTTTTATTTTTGTATGTAAATGAAGACATTAGAAAATGATTTGACTGTATAATTTAAGTGTATAATTAATTTTACAGTCAAATATCTTTAATTAATTCATTAACTCTAACTAATTAAATTTTTCAAAGTTGAGTATTTTGTTTATGTATATCCCTTAATTTTTAATGAAAAGGTTAAAAAAAAATATTGCATGAAAAAAACTGCAGTAAATCATAATGCGGTCGAAAAAGGGTTAACGCGTACATGTGTGAGCAAATTTTCCAAAAACTTATGCAAGTTTAAATTTTATTTTTTAACACGTGTTGTGAAATAACCTTTCTCTCAAAAGGTATCAATAATAGGGGTATAAATTATATCTTATACGTTAAATAAAGAGAGTTTCTATATTAGAATCAGTTAAGTATCGCGTATTCCTTTAAATTAGCTCAGTTAAATTTTCTGATTTTTTACAGATGACATTATGCAATAAAATAAAAATAAATGGCATATTTACTTCGTTGCAATCATACTTGATAGTTTAACATATATTATTTCACTTCTTCCGAAACGCGTATTTTGACTTAAGGCACATATATACTTCAAAGAAACTAAACACAAGCATTCCTTTTTTTTCCATTATTTTATTCCAAATTTTTATAAGCGAAGATCATTCCCTTTCCAAAGAAAACGAAAATTAAATGGAACCTCTGTTTCCGTACCTTCGAAATTAGAATTTAAATGAGAAACCGCCATTTGAATGTGTAAAGAAGGTGGCTTTGAAACAACTCGGATGCATTTCTAAATGCATTATGCCTTAAAACCGAACCACTGAAAACATAAATGTTTGTAATAATGTTTATAATATATATATATATATATATATATATATATATATATATATATATATGTAACATATAGAATATGCGAATTTTCCTGGAAGCACCGTGCTTTGGCTTGCAGATAGCATATTTAAGGTTCGGGTATTTGCTAAAATACTAAACCGAAATGTGTGGAGAATTTATACAAATTCTGAAGCATGTTTTGCGTGAATGATTCATTTATTTTTGCTTTTTAAAGAGACCCTTAAGAAAAAAAAGAATCTTTTTCGAAACTGCGGAAAAGAGTGCACAAGGGGTTATTTGAGACAGTAGGATGCGCTTGTAGCCTTTATTGAGTAGAAAAAGGTCGAAAAAATAATTCTTGGAATGTGTATAGAATCATTCTACATTGTGTGGAATAATGTTTAAGTTTGCACGTGATCAGATGATAGAATTCGAAAACTCTAAGCGTTTCTTTTCATTGCAGTTGGTTTTAAGTGTGAGTTTTGTTTTTGTGTGAAGCCACGCTCTTCCTTTTGTTTGCTGTATCACTTTCAGAATAACTGTTGTCTTAAAGAGCACCGACAAGAGAGAGAGAGAGAGAGCAAATGTGTTACGGAATAATTCTTTAGAGTTTTTATTTAAATCTTCTAATGTGGTTTTTAAAATATTGCTTTCTATGAAAAAAATATAACATGTTTTGAAAAGATACTAATGGTAAGGATACAAAATTTTTTAAAAAGTGTGAGTGATATTTTGTATTTTCTAGCCAATATTGGCGATTTTTTAAAACAGAGTCAGGATTTGGAAATATCTCTTTAAAATATTCGTCTCTCAATATACACTCTGTCGCAAAAAAATATATGCACCCAGAAGAAATCAAGCTACAATCACGAAACTCGGCAAGAATGTAGTCTGGTAAGAGATATGCAAATGATTAAAATTTCGAAGCCAATGAGACAAGGCTAAGTGTGCTATGCGCATATTAGTTGCGCAACTGGGAGAGTTTAAAAGCATGAGTACGAGCGCCGTACGGCTATCCAAACGAATCTGATGACTTTGATAGACGATATTGAGACTTAGGATGCCTCTAAGACGTAACCGGCGGCAGTACGAGCAGCTGACGGACTTTGATAGGGGCCGTATAATAGGCCTCAGAGAAGCAGGTTGGTCGAATAGACGTATCGGCCGCCACCTCGGTCGGAGCGATATGGTAGTTGCTCGGTGTTGGCAACAGTGGATCACAGAAGGTAGAGTGTACCGTCGCGGAGGGTCAGGACGTCCCAGGAACACAAATGATCGCGAGGATCGTGCAATCAGAAGAGTGGCCACTTCGGCACCAACAACGTCGCTAGCATCGATTCAACGCCACTTACCTCCCCTTCCAGACATCCAGTGCCAGCAAGAGAAACCATAAGGAGACGACTGACCGAAGTTGGCTTGAGGAGCCGACGTCCGCTAAGACGCTTACCACTGACCCCACATCATAGGCAGTGTCGACTGGATTTTTGCCGACCTCGGGCAACTTGGAGTGTGACAGACTGGAGACGTGTCATCTTCAGTGATGAATCCCGATTCAGTCTCAGTGCTGATGACCACCGCACACGTGTCTGGAGGCGCACCGGCCAGCGGTCCGATCCGGCATTTATTGTCGAGCGGCGTACAGCAATTTCACAAGGTGTGACAGTGTGGGGAGCAATTTCTTGGGACACACGATCATCTTTAGTGGTCCTTCAAGGCACTTTGACAGCTCGCAGATACGTGGACGATATTTTAACGCCGATTGTGCTACCCATGCTATCAAGTCGCCCAGGTGCCATTTATCAACAGGATAATGCTCGTCCACATACTGCGCGACTCTCCCAACAATGTCTTCAAGGATATGACGTCCTACCATGGCCTGCCAGGTCACCAGATCTTTCACCAATAGAGCATGTCTTGGACGCGCTGGGAAGGCAACTGCAGCCGTCCCGAGATACAGGAGAATTAACTGCGCAGATGCAAAGACTATGGCAGGATCTTCCACAGGGAGTCATAAGTGATCTAATTGAATCGATGCCACGCCGAATTTCGGCTTGTATAGCTGCCAGAGGTGGCTTTACTACTTACTGATTTTTAACCTTTTGCAAGCTGTAACCGCTTAATAAAATGATATTTTGTTCTGAATTTTTAATCATTTGTTCATTTTCATATACACTACATGCATACCAAATTTCGTGAATGTAGCTCAATTTCTTCTGGGTGCATATATTTTTTTGCGACAGAGTGTATTTGTCATTTCCTAATATATCTTGAAAATTACAATCATTTTTTTTTGAAATTGTGTGTTATTTTAATACACTCGGTCAAATAAATATCTTTGGATAATTGTGAATTAAATGGGCTTACAAAAAAAAATGAGCTAAATTTATGTAACGTCATAGTCACTTGATAAAATGCAATCGTTGCTGCCAACTGTTATTTTTCACAGAAAACTTTCTTTTAAAAAGTAAATATGTCGAGGTGATATTGTGCATAAGTAAGAAAAATGCACGCAAATTAAAAGTACATGCATAATACAGAGTGTTTTTTTTTCAGGTATAGAAGTTTAAGTTGGCACTACTTTCCAAGATGGCGACCGATTTAACAGTTGTCAAGTGATTTATTCTCAGTTTGGTTTGGCAATTCATCATGAATAGACTCACGCCTGAACAACGCTTTCAAATTGTGCAATTTTATTTCGAATATAATGGTCGATTTTCATAAGCGAATTTTGTTTAGCGATGAAGCGCACTTCTGGTTAAATGGCTACGTCAACAAACAAAACTGCCGCATTTGTAGTGAAGCTAATCCACAAGTGTATGTCGAAACACCGTTACATCCAGAAAATCTGTTTGGTGCGCTTTATGGGCTGGTGGAATCATTGGTCCGTATTTCTTAAAAAACGATGAAGGCCACAACGTTACAGCCAATGGTGATCGGTATAGAGCCATGATTACTAACTTTTTCACTCCTGAATTGAACAATCATGATGTCCAGGAGCTGTGGTTCCAACAAGACGGCGCAACATGTCACACAGCTCGTGCCACAATCGATTTATTGAAAGACACGTTTGGTGACCGCCTAATTTAACGTTTTGGACCTGTGAATTGGCCTCCAAGATCTTGTGATTTAACACCGCTAGACTATTTTTGTGGGGCTATGTAAAGTCATTGGTCTATGCGGATAAGCCACAAATGCTTGACCATTTGGAAGACAACATTCACCATGTTATTGCCGATATACGGCCACAAGTGTTGGAAAAAGTCATCGAAAATTGGACGTCCAGATTGGACTACATCCGAGCCAGCCGTGGCAGTCCTATGCCAGAAATCATATTTAAAATGTAATGCCACAAGATTATCTTTCGAATAAAAAAAATCATGTCAATCGAATAATACATCGTTGTTTTATTGCAATTTAAAGTTCTATACCTCTAAAAAAACACCCTTTATAAGCATTTTTCTAATTTTGAAAAACTTTTCGGAATATTTTAACATTTGAGCATCTTCACCCAAATGTAAAATTTTAAAATTTATTTACATTTTACTAAAACAAGTACGAGTCTATTGTAAATTTTTAATTCAATAGGGGAACACGTGACAGTATTTACCACGTCATCATTATGAATTTAAGACACAGAACACAAAATTAATATTACTTGTTTTAATTTACCTTTTAGTACTAATTCAAAATAAACCTTTTTTCCCGTTTTTTTTAATACGAGTACTCGTATTTATACCTCGTTTTAAGTGTTATTTTATGTTTTGGGAAATGAATTTTTTCATTTACAAATAACATGATCTTTTCAATGAAAAACTAATTTAAGAATATAAAGCACTTTCATAATTTTTTAGCGTTCAAAAATTATTTCTCTCTTTTATATAAGAGAAAATAGATGAAACTAGAGAATCCATTTCCTTGTCCTTTGAAATAAAGACCAAATAGACGTTTAAATTTGTCTACGTGCCACGGATAAAACTAGATTCCATTCCCATACCCCAGTGCCAAATCGAAAAAACAGTATTTTGTATCGTTGTAATACAAAAAAATCCAAATTTTTAGACGCGAATTTCTACTAGAGCATTTCCGGACAAAGTCGTGCTTTGGTTTCTAGACTGCCTGTTAAGGATATTTGATAAGCTGCACTGCGACACTGTTTTGTTTCTTCTTGCAAAGCCTCTAAGGACCATACTGGTTTTAAAGAATATTTTGAATAGAATTTTTTTTAAGTTCCTGTTTCTGTTATCTCTTGAGGACATTTCAGAAAAGTGTGTATGATGTGTATGTAAGGGTGTCGTTGTTTTATTTATTGCTAAGAACTAATGAAGATATTTGGGTACAATTTATTCTGCAAACTAATTCATCCTGGTGTGCGTGATGTTGTAAATGATAGTTATTATTGTTGAACTTTTTGGTTTCAGGAAACTGTAGGCTGAAGTAACCCACTGTAAGTTATGCTAATATGGGCTTAAAAGTGCGATTAAGTTTCTTTTCGTTTAAAGTATTAAAGTACCTGGTAAATACAAGATTGAATAATAGTAGAAATTGTTTGTAGAAATAATAGCCCGTCAATGTAACTGTTGTGAGGTGAAAAGGGATTTTTCAGACTGCTTAGTTGTCTCTACAGACGATTCTACGAGTGGAAGACCAACACTAACGGATGATGCAATAACAGTGAAAAAAGGGGAGGACTCTCCTACTGAACGGCAATCATCCAATTAAGGATGAATGAGACTGATCTTAGATATGGCAGTGTAAGGAAAATTAATAGTGTAACGGATCTAAATAAACCAGTAATAGCCACCTTGCAATGAAGATGGTTTTGGCATGGTGGCTAAGACACTCGTTTTAGGATCGGAAGGTGCCCGGTTCTAATCTTCCTACATTGGTGACTTTGACTGAATTAAGAAAACGCCTTTCTGAACTGTCATGGCACCATCTGACGCAAGAAAAATAAAATAAATAGATATAAATAATAGTAAATTAGAAGAAGAAAAATAAGTAAATTAAAAGAAAAATAAAAAATAATAAGTAAATAAAAATAAAAATAAAAAA
Organism: Trichonephila clavipes; assembly: GCA_019973935.1. Taxonomy (NCBI): domain Eukaryota; kingdom Metazoa; phylum Arthropoda; class Arachnida; order Araneae; family Nephilidae; genus Trichonephila; species Trichonephila clavipes. The sequence continues at coordinate 84,140 of BMAU01019712.1, forward strand.
TAATAAGTTAAATACATAAAAATAAAAAAATGAAATAAATAAAAATAAAAAACAAATAAAAAAACGCTCTCCGTAACAAACGAACGGAAAAAATTGTTCGCCGACTCACTGGTGGGATAGTAGTATAGCGGGATCTAAATAAACCAGTAATAGCCCCCATGCGATGGTGATCGTTTTGGCGTGGTGGCTAAGACACTCGTTTTCGGATCGGAGGGTACCCGGTTCTAATCTTCCTACAATAGTGAAAAATAGTACATGTCTAAGAGTTCAGCAAGCTGTATTCTACATTCACTGGTCTCTGTTCAGAAGCAAAGATGGAGGGACCTGTCAAGAAACATGTTGAATGCTTTGGAGCTAATGAAGAGTTTCTTTTGGGTCTCATGGTAACTGTGGAGGAATTTTGGATCCAATCTATTGGATTCGGCAATTAAAGAAACGTGGAAAAACTGCGCTGCATATATCCCCCAAAAGAAAGTCTGCAGAGAATGACATGCTGTTTGTTTTTTGGGACTGTCGTAGAGTCATCCTAACAGACTGCCTGGAGACAGTGCCGATTGAAGCTCATTTTGGGCCCCGGGTGCAGAAGATCTACAGGCCTACTTGGCACTGGGGGATCGGAATTTATTACCAGAAAATCTGGTTTTGTCTAGCTTATCTGGGCCCCAGGGTGCCCCCTTAAGCGCCCAATGGATAAACTGGCAATGCCTGGAGAAGAGCCTAGACAATTATTACTGAACAAATCGCGTGATATTCTGGTCTAGAAATGGCATGGACCCAATATATCTGTCTCTTTTCCTGCAAAAGATTTGTTTAATTGTTTTGAAGGGTGGTTGATAAGTCATTGTGATATGACATATAACTTTGAAATTTTATCGCATCTGCTGTATTCTTCCGATCTCACCCGAAGTGATTCTTATATTTAAAACCCAAAAAGCCATAGCAATGATGCAGATTTCACAACTCAAATGAAGCCATTAAAGTAATAAAAAAAGCTTTAGTACACAATGTGTTTAGTTCTATGATGAGAGCTTTTGATAGATCATTAAACGTTGAGAGAAATATAGAATTCTGGATGCTATCCATAGAGAAGTTTTAAGAATCAGAAATAAAAATGAAGTATTTTTTTTCGATAATAATACTTTTTAATACTCCCTTATACACGAAATCAGTGTCCTTTCAGGTGTTTGGAAAAATAATGAAAGATAGAGGAATGGAAAGAATAATTTCTGGAATCATTTCTCAATTTAAATACATACTGATTTAGAGTAGATTAACTTACACACATTTGTGAATTCTCTCATATCTTCTTTAGTTTATAAATGGAATTGATCCCGATTTCGTATGCTTTAATTTATGCTTTTAATTTGCCACATTGTAGTAAGAATTACTTATGTTAGTCATTAAAATTATATATACCTACAGAGAAAAATGCATGGATTTTTTTGTTTACTCTTTGTTGGAATGATACTATTTTTACAGATGCGAACTTCAGCATTTTTGTAAACGGTGTATACTTTTAAAAATAAAACAGAATGTATCAAAATATTTCAGTAATCCTAAACTATATTCTAAATGTAAATATTTTTAGTTCAGTGTTTGCGTGAAAATGCATATTTTGAATCATTTCTTTCTTTTTTTATTAATAATTACTAAATTTTTAACATGTTTTGAAAAGTAATTAACCTTAAACAGTTTAAAACCCTATATATATATATATATATATATATAGTTCTATCAATATTACTTTTGTCGAGTGCTGAATATTAAAATAAAAGTGGTAAGTTTGCGTTTGAGTTCAAAAACATATTTAGTGTTGTTTATTAATTTAGGTTAAGTTACACAAAGACAAAAATTTCATTTATAAAAATTGAAGACAACTGACTTGGGCGGATTTTAATAGCGAGTCTATTTTTCCCTCACCTGGCCTGTACTAAAATTCAGTTGTCGCTAGACGGCACTTATGCTTCTTGGTACACTCATTTACAATTATTATGACAAGAGCAGTTGCACTTCAGAAAATGAGGCTTAATTGTATTGACTTAAATCTAAATAACGTTTTAGCGTAATTTAACATTTTTTGCGTGTTTATTTTGTTTACTTATTTCCGTTGTTTATTTGATTGTTCCTTTTTATAATTTTAAGCCTTAGCTAAACATTTTCCATACCTAAGTTGCCACAAGTAATGGAATCTTATTTTTGCTATTAATTTTTCCTGTATCATAAAGAAATGAGTACAGTGATAATTTTAATTGTGCATTAATATCTTTGCGTATTACAAAAAAAGTATTGTTTTCTATGAATAAAAAATATAATTTATCTTTGATTTTTTCATATTATTTTAAGTAATTATTTCATTATTTTATGAAGTAATATGATGGCTGATCTTATCATTTTATCATCTTATCAGGAAGCTTATTATGATTATTTTTATGATTATTATTGTCAAATATGTATTTTACAGTGTCTTTTGCTTTTTAAGATTATTATAATTAATATTAATTGCTTTACAACAAAGTTAATTTTATCCTAGAACTGATATGAATTATTTAGGCAAATAATGAGAATTTAAATTAATTGATATTATTAAGTTTATAGCATTTTGTACTAATTAATATATGCATATGTTTATCTTCAAATTGCGCAAATTTTTTTAAATTCGTGAATTTTTAATTCTGTATTAACTACTAAATACCGTCTGAATTTTATTTCTATATATATAAGAGAATTTTCTACTTTCCCTTTTCATTTTTAGAACAATTTTTTCAGCCAACATTTTTCCTTGGAAAAAGAACTAAAAAAATGGCTTCCACATAAAAACAAAAAAAGTATACATCTAACCTGACCTACGGCGCTATTTTTTATTCTTTCTTTCATCGAGTTCTTCCATCTCTGTTTTTTGATGCTCGTACAGGCGGAAGTCAAATGATAAGGATGAACAAATAAATAAATAAGTAGGCTTCCTGAATGGATAGGGATTGACGAAGCGAAAATTCCAAATCCTCCTTCTGTGTTCTCGTTTTGTTTGTTTCCTTCTGCAAGGTGATTGGTTACTTCGATAGTTAAGAGATATTAAGAACTCTCATGATCTGCTGGCTCTCTTGAGGAGTGTAAGATCAGATGAAGTCCTGTCGATAGAGGATTGGGATCATTCGAATTCGTTTGGAGAAGTAATTATGTTGTTTAAATGTTGAATCAAATTCTCTTTGGGATAATTGTTCTTTTGAGTTACGGAGTACTTATCTATTGAATTTTTAGTTTGAAATCCGTTAAATGTTACAATTCTTGGGAGCTCTCATTCTTGAAGTAATAAATTTCTCTTGAGATTTAAATTTCTTCGCAGTTTGAACGTATATTATTAGATTTTATGTTTCTCGTACATTGTTCGATTTCTGGTTCAATCATTTCAACTGTGTTTCTCCTTCGCAAGCGACATGTTATCGTTAAATGTTCTATTATGTTTAATATTTTGTTACGATATAAATTGCTATATTATTTTTATAGTTTCTAACTTGTGTAACTAATTGTATTTTTTGCCTTAAATTTTTCTTTTTATGTATATAAGCTCATAATGATGTTCACATTATTAGATAATGCCTAATTTGATATTTAAATTAGGAAGATTTTTAAATTTTTTAACCGAAACTTTTTTTTGTTATTGTGTTGTTAAGAATTTTTACGTGTTTTTTTACTTTGAAACGGACTCTTTTGGGGCTTTTTGAAATGGATGGGGCAGCCTAGTGGTTATAGTCACGAACTAGTGGTCAGAGTGTCGCGGATTCGGTCCTGGTTCCACTGAAGACCCGCCGTTCAGATGTGGCCTTTGCACATGAAATCTGTTGAGGCTTGTCGGTGTGGTGTGGTAGTTAGAAGTGGGTGGTGTCAGCTCTGCAGTCGTCCTCTTCACTTGATTGCGGTTCAGAATCATGAAATCCATCGTCACCAGTTCTCTTGTTGCTTTATGGGCACCATTAATAAGCCTCTCACTAACACACTCGACTCTTTCAACTTAACCTCAAAGCAGTGCTTCTCAAGGTTTCAATATTCGCGACCCACTATTCAATCATAACTTTCATCACGCCCCCTTCCATACAAAAACAGTGTTTTGAATTCAGTAATACACTTTGCCTTTAAAGCTACAATACGACTTAAACCTCTTAAGTGTCATCGGCGTATATAAACGTTTCGCTCATCCAAAGCATTCATTGCCCTGGACATATATATACGTCTTTTCGAAGTATGATCTTTTTCTGTGCTCTGTTATCCATTAAATTATTCCGAAGGTTTTGGAATGTAATGAAAGAACATTGACTGTTTTTACGAAGGATTTACTTTTTTATTATTTATTTACGCGAAGGATTTACTTGTTTATTCCTTATTCCCTCCTCCCCAATACATCATACACGGATGCATAGGTGGAAAACGGTTGCAATTGGGGAGATAATCGCTTAACTTTTAATCGACTGTTAAGGAATTAATTATATACCTAAAGAAATAATCAAGATAAACGTTAATTTTTGTTTTTAATTTTATATATGACAAGCCCAAGGGGACATTGGTAATAATTAAACTTATTCCTAACATAGTACTGTTAAATAAATTATAAAATACATTGTGGAATACTGCTAAATTTATAAGTGTATTATATCTGAATAAGTGTGTATTTTTTATTTTATTTTTACTATGTCAGAATGTATTTTGTTGGGGGGAGGGTGCCCCACAGTTGGAGAAATGCTGTCTCAAGGGAAAAAATTAAGAATAAATTGTTTTATTTTCGATGATTTCGTTCCATAAAGGAACCGTAACAGTTACAGTTAATATCTTTATTATTTAGGCATGCATTTACTCTTTTTGGATTTACGTTCGGGAAAATTTGCTTAAGAAAAATTGATATTTATTTTAATTTTCTTTTAGCGGTAGCTAGAGCCTAGTGCTCATGTTCGACCCCTCAGGGACTCACCTTCTTTAGGTGAGTACGGGTGTCACAATCTCGAGGTACCCTAGTGATCTTTTCCTTTTCCCAAGGGGTTTACTATGTTTGGTAAACATGGGCTTCACGAACCCGGGTTACCCTAGTGATCCTTCTCTATTTTCGACCCTCCTTGTCATTCAATATATCCTTTCTTTCTTTTCCCGTCTATATCACGGCCGCGGTAGCCGTGTGGTATAGGTATCGGACTGTGGCTTGCTTTGTCACAGGTTCGAGCCTAGTACCACTAAAGACCCACCGTGTAGGGCAGCGATGCACGTTAAATCTGTCGAGAGCTGAAACGTCCTCCCGTTGGTGTGGTGTGGTAGTTAGGAGAGGGGGTGCCAGCTCAGGTGTCGTCCACGTCACTTGACCATGGTTCAAAATTACGTGGTCCGTCGCCAAAAGCCCTCGTGTAGCTGAACAGTGCGACGTTATTATTCAATCAATCAACCCGTCTAGATCACAGCTTTTCACAAATGTTTGGCGCAGTATAGCCAGATTTGGCTCTTGCGCCATAAAATCTCACATTCACTCTCTCTCACTCAGTGCTCATGTTCGTGATCTCGTGGCCGCTAAAGACACACCATGTATGGGAGCGATACACGTTAAATCTGTCGAGAGCTCAATCCGTTGGTATGGTGTGGAAGCTAGGAGAGAGGGGTACCATCTCAGGTGTCATCCTTGTCACTTGACCGTGGTTCAAAATGACGAAGTCCGCCGCCAAAAGCACTCGAGTATCTCAATAGCGCGACGTAAATATTCACTCGCGAACTCGTTGCAGGCGTTGCGTTGTCATGTCACGAGTTCGAGTCCTGATGCTACTGAATATCTAACGTGTAGAAAAGCTGATGTATGATGGATCTGCCTTTTCCCCAAAATCTCACTTGGCTTGGTGTGGCAGTGGAGTGCCAGCTAAGGTGTCATCCGCGTCACTTTGTTATTCAAAATTACGAGATCCGTGATTAATATCCCTCTTGTTGCTTTTAATTCGATGTTAATAAGCACTCACTCACTCACTTTATTTTTCTTTTTAAAAATTATTTATGTTTTAAATTTTTATGCACTTGGCTGTTAGATTCTCATGAAGTATTTGTTACGATTTTCAAAGGATCGAAACTAAAAAGACTGGGTACAACCATGGATGAATTTTTTCCCAAAAGTTTACTTGCAGAAAAACATTGCTTGTTTTCTGAACACGACCTTGTCTGTTTTTTTTTAAAAAACTTGCTCTGAGATTAACAGTATATAAAAGGAAAAGTATTTAAAAAGCAGAAACTTGTGATGTACGTCACAAACTTGTCTGTATTTTCACGAAGTTTCGTTTCACATAAATGGCTTTTCCCTTTCCTTCAAGCCAAAGATCGATCTGCTTGTTTTAATGGTGAAAGACCCCTAAAAGGACCAACAGGCATTTAGAGAGAACTCTCCTGGTGGCTGGCTAGAAGTTAATGATACTCAAGAAGAAAAAGAGGTGGCGATTTTTCCTTTCTTTGCTTTCTAAAAGACAGATTGAGGGTATAAAAGATTTCACTACCACCACGATCAGTCTAGAGGATCGTAAAAACCGAGATGTTGTAAAAAGAAAAAGTTAAAAGTAATTTTGAATGGGCGAGGATTTGAGCTTACCATTAACCTGCTCCCTCGTTTGTCTTTACTCAAACACCCCCTTCAGAATACTGGAGGTGTTAAAATGTCGAGATGCCTTTTTCCTCATACATCCCGTTCGTGATTGGTGGATATGCTTTTGAGTTGCAAAAGCTGTGGAACCGAGATTTGATGGGGTTTGAAAATTCCGTAGTGATTTCGATTAAAAGTCGGGGTTTTTACTTGAATATTTTAATTTATGAGAGAGATTTTGTCTTGTCTCTTTTGAAAAACTTGCTTGTTTAGTGATAATCTTCTGAGTTTCAAAAATAAAGGTGAATAAGTATTTGGGGAAAATATTCATGTATATATTTTGAGGCAAATGTTTTTAAGAGCGGAATAAATTCTTTTCGTCACATTTATTTGTTTTATTTTTACCTTTTTGTTTGTTATCTTTGCAAAAGTTTTTCTGGAAATATTTATCCTCCGCTACCTTATTCTTAACTGCTTGGTTATTTAAAGAATTATTTAAAACCCACTCACATTTCTATACTTATGTGAAAATTGTTTGTTTTACATTGAAAACTTTCTTATTTGTAAGACTTTGTAATGGTCCCTAGGGACCTCACTTTGAGAACTAGAATAATTATGAGATATAAAAGAACCAGTAGCCATTATTATAATTAACTTTCTTTATTTGATTATCTTTACCAAATAGAATCAAAGACTTATTAACAACAACAATGTGAATACTATGAAGTTTCAATTATTATTCTTTAAATTAACTCAATTAATTAATAATCCAATTAATTAATTCATTAAATAACGATCACGCAGAAATTACCACGATAAGAGATCCCAGATTTATATTCAATAATGTTCTTAATGAACATTTAACTTTAATCTCACTCTTAAAACTTTAATAAGACTTTAAATACAATTTTATATTTACCACTCGGAATCTCAATTCTTCATAATAATAATTTATCTTCAACTACAATATTTCAATTCAAAATCACTATAACTCTATGTTTCAATATCTATCTCCTACTGCTCTAACTTTACTATTTCGTTTGACTTAAATACTGAATCTAATCTACATAACAAGTAATCCTGTCCGCTTTTTGGAGTTGATTGGAAATAGGTAGGGAATTAAATTTCCCTAAAAAGGTCGGTTCAGAAGGTTAGTGATAAAGTTCCGTATAGATTCGTCACAACCCCCTCCAAAAGAAAACGGGATTTATTCGAAGGAATCAAATGTCCTGAAAATAAATTACGTAAATCCTATCTTTTGTCTTACAGTACCGACGGTATTAATTTCTAACTGTATATTATTGAAACATCTTCCGTAATGAAAAAGGATAAAATTACGATTTAGAATTAATTGACAAACCTCATAATATTTTACAAGTTTAAATTAATCCCTGCACTCTATCCATTCGGCAAGGGAGCGTGGGAAAAACCACCCTAGTGGTGGCAAAAAACCAGCCCCATAGAGTATGACTTATATATTATACAAAAAAATACAATACAATCTTCTGTGGCACTGGAACATCGAAGACTTCAGGGTCAGCTACCCTGAAAGATTGATATCCATTTGAGAAGTAGGTAAAAGTATACATGAAGTTATACATTTGTTACATGAATGTCATACAATAAATATCTGGTTCCTTTGCCTTCTCATTCGAAAAACTTGATGCGCTAGTTAGTGTTAATGGTTAATCCTATCTAACTTCGCCGCGCTATAAGGCACCAGATGTGAAACAAAACATACATAGAAACATACATAGCATATAATAATAATCATTTTGTAATAAACAAATAACACAAACAACCAAAATGAATTGTCGCATCTTAGCGAAGTCATACATCGAAGTAAACAAATGCAAAATTTACAGATGTTTTCTCCAAAATACAAAAAGTAACACAAAAGTCGTTTTTTTCTGTTATAGAAAAAAACACACACAATGCAGTGTCCACTTTTGCCAGTCTTCTTAATTTTAGAGTCCGCCCGTGACTTGCTTTAATTGCAAAAATTCTTCATTTGTTCGTACCGCGAAGATAATGAAACAATACAACCTGGATTTTGTCTGTTAAATCCTATGCACTGGATCTCCATTCATCGCTTCCATACTGAGGCTTCTTCTGCGGAATATGCTGCCAGGTATGCCGTTGATTTCGATGTTGTTGAGGTCCTCATGGATTCTGTCTTTTCTTGTATACGGCTTCGTAGATTGTATGGGCAAGGTCTTCTTGTATTGGTTTGATTCGACCGGACTGTTTTCTCCGCTTGTTCGTTGTGTCTTCTCGTTGTCGCTCTGGTCTGACGGGTCTGGTTATCACGTCCACTAACTTCCATTCGGGATCCACCTGTAGTTGTAGCAGTTCTGCGATCAGGCAACTTTGATGGACCTGCAATGGCTTTTACTCCTGGTGAAGAGGTATTATGTCTTTGAAACTTATTGTTCTTGGACGAGAACGAGGAAGGGATCGACCTCTTGACTCCCTGTCTTTGTTCAGGAGCGTGTCTTTTCCGGTCCTGATGATTAGATCCTTGTCGGGATCTTTTCCTACATATCTTGGATCTTTTTTTTATAGCTGGGTCCTTCGACGCAGTACTATTAATTTTACGTTTATTTCTGGGGATCTCCCGTGTGGTGTTACTCTGCCGTGATCTACACCTCTCACTTTCCTGACTAGAGGTTTTCTTATGCTCTTTAAACTGTCTTTGATGTGATCTATTTGACCCATGACTAACTTCTTGTTCGTCATATAGAGTTTCTATCGGACTATCCGAACTAATTGTGTCTGACTGACGAGGTCGGTACACTCGAACCTGATCAATATTAACAGTTATATTTCTTCCGTTTTTCCAAATAACTAAATTATTTCCTTTTATTTCTAAAACCTTATAGGGACCTTCAAACTTAGGCATAAATTTTCCCACCTGTTTCTTACCCGCAGCACTTAAGAAATGTGTTTGAAGTAAAACCAAATCGTTCACTTTGATGTGAACATCCCTCCTTCTGAGATTGTAATGTTTTTCCCAAGATTTATGTTGTTTTTGCATATTTCGTCTTGCCTCATCGAATAATCTTTCGATGTTATTACCAACATATTTCGCATCCTCCGTAACATTTATGAGCTTGCTAAACGGAGTTATGATTTTCCTTCCTAAAAACAACTCAGCCGGAGTTTTATTTGTCGTCTCATTTACTGCCGTGCGCAATGCGAAAGCGAACTCGTGTAGAAATTGGTCCCAGTTTTCATGATTTTCTTCAACAAAAGAAGCTATCATTTGAACTAAATTTCTATTCACTCTCTCCGTGAGATTAGACTGTGGTCTGTACGTTACCGTTTTCATATGTTTGATGTCCAACCTGTGACTGAGATGTTCAAACACGTCAGAAATAAATTGGGGGCCGTTATCAATTATCAAAGAAATCGGAGCTCCGTAACGCGCTATATAGTTATTAAAAAAGGCATTAGCTATTGTCTGGGCTGAAGCTTTACGAAGAGGAATCAGCTCACACCACTTAGTGAAGTGGTCAGTTATAACTAATATGAATTTATATCTCTCGGGTCGGGATGCGGGGTAGGGGGCCTACTAAGTCTAGCGTTACAATTTCATTTGGATATTTCGAAACTATAGGCATTAAACGACCAGCTGGTAGCGCGTTTTTATAATTAAACTTTTGACACCGGTCACAGGTTGAAACATATTCAAATATATATTTTCTCATAAATGGAAAATAGCACGTGTCACGAAGTTTAAGATATGTCTTCCTCTTTCCGAGATGTCCTGCCAATGGCAGATCATGAAATTCTTTCATTATATCTTTTCGAAGAGAACCAGGAATATAAACTCTTAGTTCTCCCAGATTAGAAAAATACTTCGCGTAAAAAGAGACCATTTATTAACTTGAAGTCCTGGGACCAACTCTCGCATACCGTCGCATTAACAGAACCGTCATCAGGGTTTTCTAAGTATCGATAAATATGTCCTAATTCAGGATCTTCCCTCTGTTCCTTAATGAATTGTTCACGGGAATTTATTGCGAGGGCTCTAAGAGCTGCGCACGAAATTTGCGATCCCTCGACACTGTCTACTGGATTTCTTGATAAAAGGTCTGCGACCACGTTTTGAACACCAGGTCTGTGCTCCCATTCTATGTTAAACTCTGACAATTTCAATGCCCATCGGATCATCCTACTTGATAAATTCTTACCATTGGTTAACTTCGTTAACGCTGCGTGATCTGTAATCACTTTCACAGGTAGGGGTCCAAAATAAGTTTTAAACTTATTTAGAGCCCAAATTACCGCTAAACATTCTCTTTCGGTAACCGTATAATTACGTTCTGTTTTATTAAGGGTTCGAGACGCGAAAGCAATAGGTTTTTGATTTTGCTGAAGCACAGCACCAATTCCGACCCCACTTGCATCCGTGAATAAATTGAACTGTTCAGAAAATTTGGTAATTGCAAAATCGGTGCCTCCGTTAGTGTGCGTTTGATGTGATCAAAAGAATCCTGTGCTTCTCCCGACCAGTTAAACTTCGCCCCCTTTTTCTTTAATTGGTACAATGGTTCGCATATATCTGCGTATCGCGGAATAAATTTTTGGTACCAACCCGTCATCCCTAAAAATTTTGACACTTCTCTATTATTTTTGGGAGGTTTCATTTCCGTAATTGCCCGAATTTTCTTATTGTCAGTTTCGATTCCTTCTTTACTAATAATTAGGCCTAAATATTTGAGTTTGTCACGAGCGAAGTGACATTTTTCTTTATTTAATGTTAGCCCTGCGTCTCGTAATAAGGTAAAAACCTGAGTTAAATGATCAAGATGGTCTTTGAACGATGGAGATGTAATAATAACATCATCCATATAAACGGACACGAAACGCCCAATAACAGGTTGGAGGATTATATCGATAGCCCTTTGGAAATTAGGTGCCGCCCCAGAAAGACCAAAAGGCATGCGTAGGAATGCAAAAGTGCCATTGCGAGTGATAAACGCTGTTTTTTCTATGTCCTTTGGACTAATCGCCAACTGAAAATAGCCACTTCTGAGATCTAGAGTGGACATAACGTTGGTGTGAGGGATATTGGTGAGTAAGTCATCAATAACCGGTAATGGATATCGAGGATATTTGGTAATTGCATTTAGTTTCCGATAATCGATCGCGAAACGATACGCCTCGGGAGAATCTGGAGGAAGGTCATTGTTCTTTCGAGTTAATACGACTGGAGATGCATAGGGCGAATTAATAGGACAAATTGTACCATCCCGTAACATCTTATCTATGTGATAATCAATAATGCCTTGTTTGACCCTGTCGTACTTGTATGGTCTCGACATTACCGGTCCTTTATCTCCAGTATCTATCTCATGATATACAACATGTGTTAATCCCGGTTGATCGGAAAAATAACCCTTTAAAATTATTAAATAAGGCTTTTAATTGCCTCAGTTGCTCGTCATTAAGTTTCGATTCTGTGAGATCAATATCAACGAGTTTCTCCTCTTTAGGCGTTTGTTTGATCAGATGATCGGGAATGATTAAGGATTTCTGATCAAAATCTAATGTTAATCGCGACGCCTTCATAAAATCAATCCCCAGAATGCACTGATACTGCATGTTATCAAGTATATGGAATTCCCAGGGTTTCTGAAATTCCCTGATTCTAATTTGTAATTCGACTCTACCCAAATGACTGCACGGGGCTCCTTGTGCTGTCACGACTCTGTCTTTCGTCTTTTGACGAGGTCGGTATGAAAAATAATTGCGGTATACCTCCTCCGAAATAAAAGATTTCTCCGCTCCCGTGTCCCATAGTGCAGTAATAAAGGTTTCATTTAATAGAATAGGGACATACGGTAATTCGACTGGGGTCATTCTTATAGAGGATACTCTGATAGGCCGATGATCCCAAACTGGAGGATTTTCCGTACCCCGCGATCGATTACCTCCATATTCACATCGATCGCTTAAAAGTTTAAATTTCTACTTCGTTCATTTTGACCTCGAAATGAACTATTTCTCGACCCACTTTGTCGACCGCCTTGACTGTGGAATGGTTGATCCGATTGTCCACTTTGGCGTCTACCCTCGAATCTGCGATTATTTGTGAAACCTTGGTTTTCGAACCGATTAAATTCTCTTTGTGGTCGGCTATTATTGGCGTATCTCTCATTATTTCTGTTTTCTCTCCAATTTTCCTGTCTATGCCGGGTATTAAAACGATTGTTTTTATGAGGGCCTGAGCTTCTAAATCCCTCACTCGAACCTCTGATTTGTCTATGCATAAAACGTTCTTCGTATTTATCAACGATTTGTAGGAGATTGGCAGTATTTCGTGGATGTCTAACTTCGACATAATCCAAAATTTGAGGTTCTAATCGACTGACGACGTGATCTATTAATTTTTCCTCCGACATTTCTAGTTTAAGTATTTTATGAATTTTCAACAATTCATAAATAAAGTCCGAAGGTTGTTGATCTCGTCTTTGTGATGAGGAATAAAATCGCGTTTCTAGTTCTGACCTGTTTCTGACCACGGGAAATTGTTCTGACAATGCCTGTTTTAAGTGCACGTAGTCTGTTGTCTTATCTTCAATGACTCTATAACCTAGAACTTCGAACCAGTCGAGTGCCCGTCCTTTGAGATGACCTTTCAAGTAAGCACATGCCAGTTGTGCAGGTATCTCATAATATGCGAGATTATGATCAATATTCTCTAAAAATCATCTATGTTCTCAATCCCCGAAAATATTGTTCCGGAATGATTCTAAAACTGGATCCGACTCTATTCTCGGGATTTATACGTTATGCCATTGTAATGGTCCCTAGGGACCTCACTTTGAGAACTAGAATAATTATGAGATATAAAAGAACCAGTAGCCATTATTATAATTAACTTTCTTTATTTGATTATCTTTACCAAATAGAATCAAAGACTTATTAACAACAACAATGTGAATACTATGAAGTTTCAATTATTATTCTTTAAATTAACTCAATTAATTAATAATCCAATTAATTAATTCATTAAATAACGATCACGCAGAAATTACCACGATAAGAGATCCCAGATTTATATTCAATAATGTTCTTAATGAACATTTAACTTTAATCTCACTCTTAAAACTTTAATGAGACTTTTAATACAATTTTATATTTACCACTCGGAATCTCAATTCTTCATAAGAATAATTTATCTTCAACTACAATATTTCAATTCAAAATCACTATAACTCTATGTTTCAATATCTATCTCCTACTGCTCTAACTTTACTATTTCGTTTGACTTAAATACTGAATCTAATCTACATAACAAGGAATCCTGTCCGCTTTTTGGAGTTGATTGGAAATAGGTAGGGAATTAAATTTCCCTAAAAAAGTCGGTTCAGAAGGTTAGTGATAAAGTTCCGTATAGATTCGTCACAACTTGATATAAAAGATTTACGCTCACTTCCAAAAGTTAAACACAGAGAGGAAAATGCTGATTTCCGGAAGCCAATCAGAATTGAAGAGGATGCAATTCGCTAAAGAGTTGATGGAAGTATACAAATATGCTAGGTAACAGCTAATCGTGCTTTCCTGTCAAGAAATACGCAAAAAGGGCAGTCTTATATGAAACCTGCTTAATGAAGTTGATTGTCAGTGCTGATAGAAGGTGGTTAAAACTTTCAAACAATATGTTTTCAAGATATACGTGCTTCTATGATTTCCAGAAAACGAATGGAAGATTCTGAGCGCTGGGGCGCATTGAAGCAGGACAGTCGATCACAGGTGTGCTGCTCTTTTCTTCGGCGTTCATCATTCTGTAATTTCACGTTTATGGAAACAATTCCAAACCACACAGACATTGTCCGAAGGCCCGTAGGCGGTCGCCCAAGGGTTACAACCCCAGCGGAAGATCAATATATTGCTATTGTAGCCAAGCGGAATCGCAGAGCAACCTCCACACGTGTGACATCTATGGTTACAGCGTCCATTGGTAAGGCCATATCTGCACCACCTACTGTACGCGAACATTACACATGAATGGACTGTATGCCCGGGTACCTGACTTTGTGTTCCTCTATCCGTCCAATCAAGAGGGGCACGATTAAAGTGGTGCCGGGAACATGGCAATTGGGGCAATGTCATGTTTACTGATGAGTCAAGATTTGCTCTGGAGCCAGATGACAAGCGTATAAAGATATGGCGTAAACAAGGAACACACAATCAGCCCCGAAACATCACCGAACATCACGCATTCCAAGGTGGAAGCATTATGGTGTGGGCAAGAATTTCATTAGGATACCGCACCGACCTACACATCTTTTAACGGGGTTCTGTGACGGCTATCCGGTATCGAGATGAAGTCCTAGAACCCATTGTGAGATTGTACGCTGCAGTAGTTAGCCCTACTTTTGTTTTAATGGACGATAATGCACGTCCCCATAGAGCTGCCATCGTCGATGACTACCTGGAGAGTGAAGGGATTGCGCGTATGGCGTGGCCAGCATATTCGCCCGACCTTAATGCCATTGAAAATCTTTGGGATGCTCTCGGCCGTGCTGTATCTTCCCGTTTCCCATCTCCAGTCACTCTTATTGAGCTGGAAACTGCTCTACAAGAAGAATGGCGATTGCTTAATTCTGCGGTGGTTGACCACCTAATTGAAAGCATGGTCAGAAGGTGTAAACTTTGCGTACAGATGAGGGGGATCACATACCCTATTAATGTCCTTTTTTTCATTTTATGCTGTTTATTTTCACTTTATACATAATTCTGTTTAAGTCTCCAGTATGACATTATCTGATAACTTACAAAAATTTAATATTGTTTTCATTTCTGTATATAATTATTGATTTTGTTTTATTTATAAATATATATGCTACTTTACTGCCAAATTTTGTGTCAATCAAAGCAGTATTTGTTGATTTTCTTTCATTTTACATCTTCGTGCTTAACTTTTGGAAGTGAGTGTATATGATGTCTACCTAAGAGGTACGTCTGTAAAATAACGAGACTAGCTTAGAAAAAAGATATTTATGGCAAGTCTATTGTCTGTCTTCTCCAATGTATTCCAGTTTGGTACTTACAAATCAATCCATTCTTATTTTCCTTTAGCCCAAAGCATGTTGCAACTATTTACCTGATAATTGTTTTAATAGCTGCGACGTTTTTCTTCTTAATAGTCTTCAACTATTCAATTTTTAACACAGATTTTATTTTGGGGAAAAGGAAAGAGTCACAACGTTTCACACACACACAATCCATTGCTCATATAAAACCATTTAAATTCGTTAATCGTGTAAAAACTTCTTCACGAGAGCATTGTGTGCGTAAAACATAGAGTGCAAACTATTTTCGCACTGCGATTCCAGGTAAGATTTTACACACATATTCATCAATGTTTCTAGATTTAGATTCTATTTGGACTCATTTCAAGAAAAATCTGTTTTTTCACATTTTTGTTGATTCTCTAAGTTTTCGATCACCCAGAGTATGTATCATCTACGAGTCCACTTAAACCACACCTAGAAGGAGCAGGCAGTCCAGAACTAGTTTTGTATAGAAATCGCCTGGGTCCCTTCACTCGGAGTCAACCGGCACGTTCTGAATCACTCCCTCAAAAGTACCTGAAAACTTCATTTTTATCTCTACTAGTTGATTCAACTAAAAGAATATTATGGACTCTTACTTACTCTTCATACGCGGCATCTTGGGTATTGAAAATGGAGAAAGCTTTTTATTGCTTCTTCGAACTTGAATCATTGCACCGATGATTCCGGCAATCCCTTTTGGGTCAGCTTTATTTCCGCATGAGAAAGAAATTTTCATCCCTCTTCACATTAGAGATGTTATTGTTGTTTCCTGTCCTCGATAGATCTGATTTATCTCAGATCAGCTCCAGAAGGTTTTTGACCATCCAAAAATGAATAGTAATAAGAGTATCGTGTGTTAAGCCCTTCTTAAGAAATCCGAGGCTTCCCACAATGTGATCCGGTGAAGCTGAATGGTCACTACAGTTTTTTGTAAATTAGGTGTATTTTTCTGCCGCTAGCATAGGAAAGACATTTAAGGGGGCTACTTGTTATTCTATCCCAGGGATGGTGAACCCACGGCACGTGACACAATATTTTGGGCACTCCACCGTTCAAAATTAAGTTCACTATGAAATATTACGAACAATGCGAGTGATCCTTAGCGGGGATTTGATTCCGGACACATTTAACTATTTAACGAAGCTGACTTATACAATTTTGATCATATTTTTATCTACCTATGCTTGTGAATCATTATTTTTAGCGATGAATAACATTAAAGACTCCCTTATAAACCATTTAGCAAATTACTTGAATTTAGCATGCATTCTGCTAAAAGTAACATCTTACAAACCCTATTAAAGTTATTTGTCATCTAATCTGCAACAGAAGTCACACTAATGTTACTTTCATTTGGATTACACGTTTTACTAAAACATATACTACTATATTGTGCAAAGTGTATTTTTCACATAGTAAATAAAGAGTTTTGAGTTGTTAGCATTTACACTCATGTCCCATAAATTAAGGAAAATGAAGTTCAGGCAAAGAAAGAGACAGAAGCAAAACAAATTTGACTTATTTGTAAAGTCTATTTATTAAACAAAAGGTAAAGAGCAAAAAAGATGCTATATGTTTGACATAATTAATAAAAATTGCGATTTTTACACCCTGGAGCAAATTTCAAAAAAGAACCTATTTACAAAAAGCAAGATAACATGGTTAATATGATGGTTAATACGGAGTATGTCTCCCGGACGATGCAATACAGGCCTTCCAACACCTAGGCATGCTGAGTATCAAATTATCAATCTGATCTTGGGGAATATTACACCACTAATCACGCAGTGCTCTCCGAAGTTCCGGTAGACAGGTGGGAGGGGGTTGACGGGCTGCAATTCGTCGGCCAAGCATATTCCACACATGCTCTATTGGATTCAAGTCCGGTGAGTATGCTGGCCAATTTATACGGGTGATATCCTCCGATTGAAGGCATTCGTCTACAATGTTTGCACGGTGAGGATGGACGTTGTCATCCATAAACAGAAATTCAGCACCCATGGCGCCCCGAAACAAACGTACATGTTGTTCCAGAATGATATCCCGATAGATGTGTGGCCTATCATCGTTACACTCTGAACATGCAGGTCAGTTCTGGAACCAAGAATATTTCCTCCCCAAACGAGGCATCCTGCACCACCGTAACGGTGTCGTTCAATGGTGTTCTCTTGGTGGTAACGGGTACCTGGCGCTCTCCGGCGAGAATCCGACTTCAAACTAAACCTAGACTCGTCGGAAAACATCACACAAGACCACTGTTGTGGTGTCCACAATGCATGCTCTCTACTCCAGGTTAATCGCAGGCGACAGTGAGTTTCGGTAAGTGGAACACATCTGGCAGGCCTACGAGCATAGAGACCAATGTTCCCTAAGCGTCTGTACACGGTCTGCCTTGAAACTGTCATCTAATCTGCAGAAGGTAGCTGAAGAGAGCTGACGAGACAGATCTGATGCTGTGCTTTGTCTGTTTCTTTGGCTGTAACTGCCAAATACCGGTCCTCATTCGGCGTTGTAACTCGGGGGCGACCTGTGCTGTAACATCTACTTACATTACCATCAACTTGGAATCGTTGCCAAAGCCTGGAGATGACACTCTGGGGGATTCCAAGTTCCTCGGATAATTCCAGCTGGGTACGTCCACATTCCAGTCTTCCAATAATTCTACCACGTAAAAAATCATCCAAATGCTTCCTTTGTGCCATAACTATGCGGTTATTGCACTGAAAGGCTTTTAAAGCGATTGTGAACAATTTTACTTCTTTGCCACCATTCCTTATATACCCCTCTCTTACACTCTCGTCATTGTGACGTACTATCCGCGCCATCTGGTGGTTTCCTGTAATTTGCATATTCTTCTTCAAGATGTGTGTGATAATTCTACATTTGAAATTTTTATTTTAGAGTTCAATTTCTGTGGACATGTGAGTGTAGTTTTATTATGCTCCCAATAATCACTAGTCAAAATTATTTGAAATAAAAGGCACGTCTCTCTATACCTCATTAAACATTTCTTTAGAAAAAAATGCACGTCGATCCATAAAGATTCGCTACTCCTGGTCTAGCCAGAGCAGTTTGGGAGACCCGGTCATATTTGATTTTTCCGGCAGAGAGTCAGGAGATGTTCCTGTGTACTATTGGTTCTTTGGTGAATACGCCTTATTAGATCCAGTTTAGATCTTTTATTTGAGTATAGATCTTGATAAGTAAGCTAGGTGCCAGAGTAGCCGTTTTATTCTCACTATCGTCTTTGGCCAATTTATCAGCTACTTCAATAACTCAAATGTTAACAAACGTTGGGATCCATTGGAGGTCATGAGTCAGAGAGATCTTCCTCAGTTTGATCATAATAAGAAAGCTGGTTTCATCGTTTGCATTTGCTAAGATGTTTTAGTGCACTGCAGCTGTCCGATAAAATCATAGTTCCCTAAAATCACAATCATAAGACATGATAGCATCAAGCCCTACATTAATCGCAGTTAACTCATTCCTGAAGGGTCAGGGTTGCGTTACTTTATTGTAGTTTCAATATGGTGGTGGGGGTCCTAATAAAAATACTACTGTCAATACGATCTTCTGTATGCCTACCGTGAACTACAACGTATTGCTTGTCAGAAAGTTGCCTCGAATGAAAAAGGCCTATGGTGCAAACTTTTTTCTCCTCGATGTCTTTGCTCAATATGTTAAATACAATGTCTCCGAGAATGGTTTTAGGTTCAAATACTGTTTGGACACTGAGTCGATGGTTGGCTGGAACAGTCTGGTTTTTTTCTTTTCATATTTACATTGATTCTGAAAGTTCTGGCTACTCACAGTGTTCATCGTCTACCATTTCCCCAAGTTTAATGAATCTTTTGTACCACTTAAGTGTGAAATACTTGTGGATGGGCTGTGACGTTTGATATAAATAACGGTATGGTGATCTTAGTTAATTTAATTATTGAATTTATTTACGTCACAGCTATTATTTACAGAATTATACATTGATGTTATTAAACTTATTAAAAGATTATTAGAGTTCCAAAACAGTTGTTTGTGAGAGGAGATATTCCTCTTAGCGACCGCTCCCTGGTTAGTTCAGAGCCTTCCCTTCGCGTGTCTCTGAGGAGTCAAAGCATCTCTCTCCGCTCTCCCACTCTCTCTGCTTGGGTATCAGGGCGGCGCTTTTGCATCTCTGGTTGCTTCCTGCCAGTGACAGGAAAGGGTTCTTCGTGATGTCAAAAGATCAGTGGGCGATCCAAGATGGCACTACGCAACAATTCAAAGTTGCACCTGTGTCTCTGCACGTGTAGTGAACATTTCCACAAAGACGCCGAACACAGTTGCGAGACGAAGACGTTACATGGCACACAGTCTCTCCCAAATATCTGAGTACGCATCTAATAATGCTATATAAGTATTTAGATCAATTTCACGAAATGTTTGAAATTCACTCGTTGTGAAATTGGGAAACTTAACATTTTTACAGTTAGTAAGGTGATTCATACAAGCACACTCAATAAAGACTTGTTAAATTTTAAAGATACGACAGCGATAAGGTTTGTTGCGCAAGTTCAGACACGCCCACGAATCGGCATTTAACTATCAATACTTTCAAACTTCTTTTATCAACTATAGATCGATAATTTTACCATCAATTATCTTATTGAAATAAATGTAAATAATTAAAATTTTATATTCATTTAAAAGTACTACTAAAATCTACATTCTATGTTAGATATCATTAAAGTTTGATTAACTTATTCCTCGAACGATAAGTTAAAATTAATATAATTTTGTTTCTGTAAAATCTTACTTATGTGTAAACTCGGAATGCTCCTGACTTGTATTTCTTGCATAAGTTCAGGCTAAAATTAGAACAATTTTCATGCTTCACTCGCTGACCACCTAGTCAACCCTATCAAGATGTATTATTCGCCGACTGACTGTCATTAATTTTTTATCTCGAAATATATATCGATTGATATAAAAGGATTTATGAGTTAAATTTCGTTTTCGATGTGTTTTATAGATTTCTATGTATTTTAGGGTTCGTGCTTTTTCTTGGTTTGTAGTATTTTTTTTATTTAAACTGCTGAAAGGTAGTATGCATATTCGCAGGGAAATGACGTAATTAGGAATTTCATCAAATCCCTAAGGGACGGGAGATGATGGAACAATTGACGGGAGATGTTAAAATAACGTCTCTACAATGTCATTTCCCTGATGAAAGTAAGGGATTTTATGAAATCCCTAAACTATTTCAGTGAAATGATGAAATGAACTAGTCAGGATTTTCATTGGCAAAATGTTATACAGGGGGAGGAGACACCTGGGGGGTCGATTCCTTGTACTTCCTAACTATACAGGTAGTACCTTTCGATCCTCTGAATATCAACCCCATATCTTTAAAAAAATGGCACCATAGGATTAACATAGGGATTGATATTTTACTGCTTAAGTAACCTAGAGGAAAGATGTTATACGTTAAAAAATACAAGCCCAATTTTCTAATTATTTGTTAATTAGTTCGGAATAAATAATTTGTATTTCAGGGATTATTGCTGAGGATTATTACTTACGTTCACGTTTAATAATGCGCCATATTTGTTAAATAAACACTTTTAAACTCTTGACAACATTATTTCACTGAAACAGCTCAGGAATTCGTTTAAATTTCTTACTTTAATCAGGGAAATGACCTTGAAGAGACGTTATTTTAACAGCTACCGTCAAGTAATCATATCCCTTAGGAATTTGATGATCCTAATTTCATAATTTTCCAGCGACCTATACAGTGGCACAACGAAGAATATTAGAGCAACCATGCAAAGTCAAGTTCTGAACCCCAAACCAGATCTTACAAAGGGGACGTATTTGGCGTCAGCCAGACTTTGGGAACCTTAAAATCTCCCTCCCCCGCGATGCGCCCCTGCTTGTACAGGTATGAATCGTCAGACATTCATTTTTAAACAAAGCTTGCGTAAAGCCTTACTAATCATCTAAATCAGGAAACAACCAGAAAAATCTACTAGAAAATAACCTGATTTCATTTTTTGGAAGATTTCAAAAATTTATTGGAGAGTAGCTGCGCGCGATCTGTGACTACAGTAACCGAGGGGTCATAAATTTTTGATCTTCGTTTTTGAGTCATCGGTTGGATTCTGGTGCCACTGAAGATCCCACCGTGTACGCTAAATGTATTAAAGCTGAAAGTGCTCGTGTTGGCATGGTATGGAGGGTGGAGGAGCAAGCTCACGTGCCATTCTAATCACTTGACCCAAGACCAAAATTTCGACATACCTCACCAATGGTCTTCGTGCTGCTTCAAAAGGCGGTATTTATAAAATTCAAAGCATTTGCATAATGCTTCAAAAGTGACTGTGCGGGAATCTTTGCCAGAAGTGTGGGGCTCGCGTCAGACTGACCATCTGACAAGAACTTCTGCTCCTGCTCCTCAGCGCACCAAGGTCACGAAAAATGAAAAGGGCATATTAGACCTTGGCCCTTCAATGGACTGTTTCGCCTCTGAGTTTAGGTTTGGTTTGTGAGGCTGTCTCGAGGGGGACTTAAAATTATTTTTAGGGGATTATAAGATTATTTGCTTCTACCAGAGTACAGATATTTTTATAAATAATGGCTGGATATTTGTTGAACACACGCTTCATGTTAAAGAATAATTTACCTTGTCTATGTAGAAATTCAGCTTCCATGAAGCCATAATCGTGAAAACTTGTGGTTTAGTGATCTCGAGAAGGAAAAAATGAATTCACAGTTTCTTCACGGACCACCATCCCCTTATAACTCAGAACTTATTATGCATCTTGGAGTGTAAAATTACGAAATGCGTTGTGCTGGCTCCTATATAATCGACATTGTGATTTCTCTCTGCAGTAAATGTTCTACTGTACTAAATTATTGCGTTATTAATCACGTAAATTCAAATTCTATTGAAATTTCGGAAAGGCTTAAAACGCTTGTTGAGGCATATGCCATGCAATACACGAATCAAATCACTATTTTAATTAATGATTTTCACTAAGACTTGCGTGCGGAATAATGGAAGTGCATACACGTTAATATGAACTGGGCCTCTAATTCGTCTTGAGTCAATAGGAATTAAGAGCATTAAGGGTCTACTCACTGGTCACTTGATGAAATTGGTCACACAATATTGTGTAGTTCCTTTACAACAGCCTCTGCATAGTTCCGAGAAGACGGTTATTAAAAAGCTTAATTAATCTGAGGAAATTAAGTCCTTTTGATGGTATTTTTTTATTTTGAACTAGCTGTTACCCACTTGTGTATCGCTAGGCATTTCATGAAAAAGTTTAACTCAGATTTTGTTTGAATTATTCCTATTGAAGTTGTACTCAAAAACCTTCTTTCAGCCCACACCTCTTACTTGAAAAAGGACAGGAATTGAACATCTAATATGAAAGCAGAATCAGAGCCCGATTTAACGAATTCAGTGCGACTGAACATTTTGTTCGTTAAATCGGGATTATTCGTTATATGGAGGTCCGAACAAAATACAAATATTTTACACTGACATTTTGAAAATTCTACAATAAGCAACAACACAAAAATATCCATATTTTGAAATTACGCACTTTTTATTCAACATCTAAAACTATGTTTTGTGACTTATTATGCACCAATTAATTGGAAATTTCAAAATAGTGACTAATATAGGTTCTACAATCTTTTGGATTCCTGACTCGAAAGAATTCGTTTTCGATTTATTGCTGAGAAGAAAATACTGCGTCATTTACATTCTGTGGCATGAGGTATTTTTTCACAGTTTCCGAACAATGTAAAGTAGTTGAAAATGCAACAGTTATAATAAGTGTTTTATTAGCAATTTCTGCATCAAAATTGCTATTTTCATTGGCTCTGTCAAATCAACATTTTCCTGAACTTCAGTTGCACAGGTAGTCAGTACATCATTAAATGTAATAGAATCGTTAAAAACTGAAAATGTACCATGCGTTGTGGAGTGGGATGAGATAAGTAAACATTTCCTGTCCTATTCAAAACTCACTTAATAGGTTGCATCCATGACTCGTGCGCACTGTAAAGTAAAAAATGATCTGCTCTCTTTCTGGTCGAAATTTGCTACTTTTAAGAAACATTCTTTTTCTGTTCGGGACAAAAAAGATATCATTTGGAAAAAAAAATCCAATTTTTTCTAATACAAGCTAATACATTTTTTTTTCAGGTTTGAGATAATTTGTTAAATCGGGGTTTATTATCCGTTAAATAGAGGGTTTTACATTCATTTTAATCGGGTAAAGAGGAAATGTTAAATAGCGAAATACGTTAAATAGGGGGTTCGACTGCATATTTTTATTTTACGTCATTGTGTAACCAACCCCCTTTGGAAGTTGATTTTCACAATACCGGTTCTTAACGGATCTGTATTTCAACCAAAGTTAAATGCTTGAAAAATTTTAATTCAGACTTGTCTAAACGTTCAATACACGTAAGTTTGAGCCTATAACTCCCTTTTCCCCGGTGACGATTTCTACAAAACCCGTTGATAGCGGATCTCTACTCAACAAAAAGAACACACGTCTCTGCAAAGTTTAAAATCAATACGTCTAATAATTAAAAAACAAGAAATTTTGTCAATAACAACCCTACAGCTCCCCTCACGCCCTGGAAGTCGGATTTGCTAAGAAGCCTTTTTTTGAACTTTTGTTGAAAGATGTCACGGAATCATTTTCTAAACGTGAAACGAGTTTTCACTATTGGATGCATATCACAGTATTTGGCAATACCACATAGAATCTTTGTTACATAAAGGATATTTTAGAAAAAAAAATCATTAAAAAAATTTGAAAAAATTTCTTTCGGTGAAAATAAGCTTATAACTCTTTTGAAGCATCAACGAAGCTCTCCGCAAAATTTTGTAACGATACACGATCAATGGTGTATATTTCCATAAGTCCTAAACAAATATACAAACATTGAAATTTAGATGTACTACATGTCTCATACATGACCGACGATTTGTCAATTAACAAGTAACATAAAAAAAATTAAACCAATTCCTACGTAGATGAACAAAGAAAATTTTATTTTAGTTATTTTTTGTTAAATAATTACAATTAATATAAATTTGTATATGCATATGACATAACCATAATATTAAGTGGCAAAATAGAAAGCGATTTTCCTTTCTATACAAGGTGTTGGACTATTTTTTATTTGTTTATTTTTTATTTTAATCATATTTAATTATTCCAAAAAATAGAAAAGTAAAAAAGAAATATTCTCTGAAATTAGACCATCCCAGGTGGGATTCGAACCCACGCACTTTGGAGTAGAAGTCCGACACGCTATCCATTGCGCTACAGGGACACAACGAACAACAGACTATTATTTTTGTGTATTACTATTTATTCATTAATTATACAATTATTAATGTGAATTAATATTTGGAAAAAAAAGCGTTTTAACATCACGCGTGTCATCCATTACATGTTTTAAAAAATTTGTTTGAACTTGAGTGGATGAAGTAAAATATTTTATTAGCAATTAAGAATTTGAACAAGATATATATATATATATATATATATATATATATATATATATATATATATATATATATATATAGGGAGTGCGTGAACTAATAGTAGGAATTGAAAAATGAACAGAAGATAATAGAAATGTACGTTTTGCTGCTTACTGCTTTGGTAAACAGGGAATTTATTAATGAGTTTTAAAATGAGTTACAAAGATTGTCGACAGATGGCGTTTCTCACTTGGAAAAATTATACAAAATGTTATATATTTGTATTCTTAGACACATGAGCGTCCTGGCTTGTGTTTCAAGATGGGTGTACTGTCTGAAATATGCTAGAATTCTGGGCGTGTCTGACGAAAAGGATAAAAAACATTTTTGTACAGTTTATCCTCAATCAGAAACGCCACCTGTTGACAAACTTTGTAACTATTTTTAAAATTCCATGAGAATAAATCCCCTAGTTACCAAAGCAGATTGCAGAAAATCGTTCATTTTATCGACTTCCGTTCTTTTTTAATTGGTTTTTCAAATCGTCGTTTATTTTTGGGACCTCTGGTAAGATAAACTTGAATTTAATTCATGAGCATCAAGATTTCGACTTTATGATTCGAATACAAATGAAGCATCACTCTTAAATTTTAAATCTTGTGATCGTAGAAAAAAATATTTTAAGCTTTCGCCCAGATGGAACTTTGAAAAAACTGTAAACTTATTAGGAATAATGTACTTCAAGGAAGTTTATGACTCCTATGTTAAATCAGCTGTAGAGAAGTGCTGTTGCGAGACTCGGCATTCTTGTGGTGTGATCCATTCCCCACGCTTCATTGGCCCATCCTCTTTTATTTGAGAGAGAGCATTTACTTTTGAGCTCTTGGGAGTAGCTGGTTGCTCAAGATAACGAGAGGAACGAAGAATAGCCATAACGATTACGTAGACGGAGTGGAGAAATAGCCGCTTCACACACCCTGCATCGACGATGGGTAAATTAAGTGAATTTGGGTGAACAGAATGAAGAAGTAAATTTCGGCTATGTGATGAGTTTTGTTGTTTTATGAAAGATATATTAAAGATATTTATAGTAATGAAGCTTCTCGATACTTTCTTTTAATAGATATTGACGTAGTTTTTGTTTTGATTTTTATTTAGAAAAGCTGCCATTTGGCGGATAAATGCAGTTTTATTCTTAAGGCTGTTTTCGCCATGTATACGACAATGTGGACTTACGCGGAGCGCATTTTTGAACAGAAAAAATGCCTCAATTTGTATAAAAATTTGTGACATTGTAACTCATGCATTTGTTCACAAGAGAGTGTTTTTAAAATTTTGAAATATTTCATGATCAGTTTTTCCTTTTCACATGTAAAAGGGTACACCATTTAGCATTGCGGTGTAGGGAAACACATTTCATAAAAGAAAAAAAATGTGTCCACACGGATAAAAATGAATAGTATGATAAAGAGTAAGGGGTTTTCTACAGGATAGTGAAGCCAGAATATAATATTAAAATGTTTGAGTATTTTTATATCTGAAAAAATATTCTAAATTTGGGTCATTTTCTTTAACATTAGCCGAAGAGACAGCCTTAAAGCGAAAATTATAAAATGTCTTAGGGATTATAGAACGTTATAGATATAGCTCAACTTTTGTTACAGGAAAGCATTTCCTTATGTGTTTTCAAACGATTCAGAAACAATAATCTTTTAGTAAAATACTAATTGGTTCGTTATAAAATATTTCTTGGTCGGGACGTATCTATTGATTTTGTCAAAGTCAATTTGCCGTACCCTGTATCAACAAACTCCTATGGTAAACGTATATACCGTATTTACTCACATTTAGTTTCTATTTTTCCAGTGTTAATGCTATTGAAAATTGGATGCGACTTAAGTGTGGAAAATTGAATTTCCACACTTTACTAAAGGAAAATTGTAGCTTTCCATTAGGGCCTCTTGCGTTGATGAGTTATCCCATTCCGCAGTTTATCTCTAGTATTCAGTCTATCCTAAGCATCGTTGTTTGCTCGTATTTAGGAATTTTTTTGTATGCGTTTTCTTTTAATCACCTAAACATCAAAGATATCTTTGTAATTGTATCAAGACGAGTTCTCTATACACATGCATTGAAAAGGAGGCAATTTTATATGCAGAAAAAAAAAAGAAAATAGAGCAGCGTTTACCGAAAATTTGACATGGGTGAGACAAATGTACGTCGATAGCTTTAACAAATGTTGTTGTAAATGTTCAACAGCCTTTAATAACTCTTTTACATTCTTCTATTGAAAATTCTTTTAAAAAATGTTACATAACAAATGCATTGGATGGCACAAAAGGCGGCCTCGTGTGGGAACATGACGACGCCGACACCAATTCCGAAGTTAGTCGTAACATTGGGAGTGACGAATCATTTTCGAAACATGATACTGACGGTTGAAGTAATTATAAGTTCATGTATGAATTTGAAAATCTTTAATATATATACTAGTAAACAGTGATGTAACGTACACTCCTGCATCGCGGAGGGATGGGAGAGGCAGGATTCTAGGATTCCCAAGCTTGACTGACGCCAAGTTGGGCTTGGAGTCCAAAACCTGATTTTGCAGGGTGCCCTAATATTCTTCGTTACGCCAAAAATGGTAAACTAAATTATTAACTTATTATTTCTAATTAAAATTTTCTTAATTATCGGATGTGGATGAACCTTTTACACCATTCTTTTTTTTTTTTTTTTTCAAAAACGTGCAGAGAGTTTTGGGTGCGGCTTAGACTCTAGTAAATACGGTACATAAAACCTATACATAATCTGACAACAAAAATAAATAAAATAACAGTTAAAATGTAGTCACACAATTAAAAATGATACTGAGTTTCCTGATGTAAATAGCCTAATATTTTTTTAAATTTCAAATGACCAGGGTTACAGAAAACTACTGCACCACAAGGGGGTAGAAACAAAAATAGACAAAATAAACAAAGTAAAAAAAGGCAAAGGAATAAAATAAAAATGGCGAGAAAAGTCTATGAACTCAATAAGTCCTTAGCTTGCCAATAAAGGTCGCACACAGAGGAGCCCTTTAGGGCTGGGCAGCGGCGAATGCGGTCAGAATTCATGTCCTCCCGAAAATCGCAGAGCGTGCAGAAAGTGGTCTGTGCAACATGAATTCTTTGTAGATGTTTCAGGAGACAGTCGTGTCCAGTGGTCAGAAGAAACATGGCCACTGCTTTTCGTCTTGGCCACATGGGAAGATATTTAAGATTTTTCCACCAGATCTTACTAGAATTTCTCTCAGCGTATTGTTTTGAAGAGGGATCATTCAACTTCTTAATGATACGATTGGCACTGGTAAAAGGGACAACTTTCCTTGTTAACTGTTGAGTGGTAACTTCCTTCTTTGCTGGGTGGTCCGCAAACTCATTACGAGTTAACAAATAGCCTAATATAAAATTCACAATATCTACTTTTCACCCATTGTACGACTATTTTTCTCCAGTATTGTTATGTTAAAATATTTTGGGATTGAGATTGATTTATAAAAAAAAGAGTTCATTTAGTTTATTACTTAAAATTAATCTGATTTTTAACATCATTTTTTTAGTGGGAAGTAGGTTTCCCACAGTCCTCTGGGAACTAATCAAATTAAGACATCTTATATTTTACATTTCTTTTTTTACATCGCAGTACATGATATATTTAAAATATAATTTGCAAATGCAGGTTTGGACAAATGAAAGAGGCCCGGACTAGTGGATGCGATGTGACGCGCGTATCAAGTGATCGAAAACGATTCAGATCTTAGAGCAGGCTGTGTTAGTAAAAGTTAATTTGTACCCAGGCGAAGATGGTACTCACAGTAAAGCAGAGGGTGCTCGTTGTGAAAAGTAAGGTAAAACAAATTCGTGGAAAGAGTGTGCTTGGCTGTTCTTTCATGAATTTAAATGTTAAAGTTCCAGCAAATAGTTTCATGCAACGACTATTCAAACAATAGCGCCAGACAGCATGTGTTTCAAACATGGCAAAACACATTCCGGAATGTATCCGAAGACCGAAAAATTTCAATGCAGTTAACCAGAAAATCTATCAGAGTTCAGTATGCAGTAGAACATTTCTGATGAGATAGCAGCAATTCCAGCAGTCCAGTTTCGGTCTGCCTTCTGCAATTTGCAGACCAGGGCCCAAAGGTGTCAAGAGACGAATGGTGTTCATTTTCAATATCTGCTGTAAGCAAGTTAGCGAATTATCTCATTTCCTTTGCAGTGGTGTGGTGCGGTAGTTAGGAGAGGGAGTGCCAGCTCAGGTGTCGTCCATGTCACTTGACCATGGTTCAAAATTACGTGGTCCATCGCCCAAAGCCCTCGTGTATCTGAATAGTGCGACGTTAATATTCACTCACTTGTCGTGTTTCATTGTAACCTGGAACTATGTTCTCCCGGGCCACTTTTATTTGCCCCATCCTGCACTAAAATCATCAGATGGAACTACAGCACCAACGGCAACGTCTATGTTTTTTGTCAGGTTGGCATATAGTCTCCATGTTTAGTCAATCGCAGGATATCTAAAACAGTTTTCTTGCTGCTCAGGAACAGGGACGTCTTAAGACTTCTTGTGGCCCTGGGCACCAACGCAAGAGTAGACCCTAGGCCCAGGGGCTTAACGGAGAAATTTTGAGCCCCCTGTACAGTGAGGGTTTGGGCCCCAATTTGTATTTTACAAAGAGGGTGGCAGTCAATCTTTGGGGCCCCTAGAACCTGTGCGCTTCCCCCCTCGTGATGCGGAGGTTTCGGGGGTACACGTTCGCCACTGACTGGGCCCCTACGCAAAAGTAGAACTCATCTAAGACCCATAAAAGTAAACAATACATAGCATACGTTATAATATACTCTTACAAATAATAACCCGAACCAAATAAATGTACATGACTTACAATCGCACAAACCAGCTGGACCGGCTGCCACCTTCTGACAAAATGAGTAATGAAGGTGTATAGTGATAAGTCCAAGCCTATACATGGACGACGTTCATCACACGTAGTCAGTTGACATATATAATCCAAAAATCCCAGTTTTTCGAAAAATACAACCGGAAATAATATTTGACTGTTGAAATTATTCCAATCACGATCTTATTAAGACTGATTCGAGAACGAGAAGAGACCCTCCTTGTGGCCGAGGCTCTGTGCCCCGGAACCATTTGGCCCATGCCTTAAGACGTCCCTGCTCAGGAAGGTGACCCTGTGACGGATCTGTACGGCACTTTATCACTAATACTCTTGGGCGTCTTTGGGGATTGTAAATTCGCGTATATTTCCAACCAACTCTAAAAGAAGAAACCGGGATATGCAAATTAGTCAACGTATTTAAGGAGAGTGTTGTAAGTTAGCAGGAGAGACTATTACGCCAAGAGAAAGGTTGACGGAGTTCTAATAAGATTCAAGTTGATTGTGCGATTAGCGTCTCCCTGATTATTAAGCAGCGATCTACAATTGGAAAGTTTGATCCACCCTGAAAGTAAGGAAGTAAAAGTCAGGGGATACTTAAATTTAGACTATCGGATCATAAGAGTAAATATATAATAAAGTTAGTGGGAAGTTAATGAATACTAGTAATTCAAATTGCGTGTATCTCTCGGTCCTCTTATTCCGTTAGTACCGTTCGATATTGAGTTTAATATATGATTAGTATCATATTTCGTGATTTAATTTAACAGTAAGGGTCAATCACATTGACGTAGACATTTTGATAAATCTTTGTAATTAGATGGTTGATAATTGATTCAAGTAAATAAATATAATTTGTTATTGTAAAAATATCGTCTGGTCGTTCTTTGCCTCAAATCAATCTTGGTATCCAGGGTGGTAGAATTCAGGGGGATTCCCACAACCCTTTGTATTTAAGATTTCAAATTTCATAATCAGTTGTGCTAGCAGCACAAATAATAGGTGTGAAAATATAGCTTTACATTGACATTTAAATTAATGAAGTTGGTGGCAAATATATTTACGCAACTGTCTTCTAAAGGGTTATTAAAATTTCATCAAATACAATTATTCATTCTCGTATTAAACTCTTTTATTACGACAAAAAAACTTTAAGTCCTCTTGTAGCTCAACCAACAATTGGGATAGTGAGATTCGAACGTCAAAATTCATATTGTTTATGAGTTTATTAACTGCCCGGTCTTCTCCTGAGGATATGTCATTCCTCGGGAGAGTGGATCATGAACCTATCGATTAACTATCACCGGGGCAGCAGAGAGAAATAACAAAGAAGAAAACGGACTGCGAAAACATGGATGGAGGATTCGGAATTTTCGCTTCATCAATTCGTATCCATTCGAGAAGGCCGATTTTTGTTTATTTCTGTGTTCTCATCCTTTGCTTTCCCGACACCAGATGCCTGGGAGTATGGATGGAGGAGGCGATACGAAGAAAGAAAAAAATGCGTCTAATATAGACCAGTTTTTATATATTTTATTATTGCTTTTAATGGATTCTTATGCCATACAGATTACCAAGGAATAGAAATTGTTCCAGAAACAATGTTGTTCAACTTTTTTTTTATTGTCCAACTGAAGTTAGGATTTTGTAGTAGGTGAATTTGGAGCTACGTTATAATTTTATAGGAAGATGAAATATAGAAAAATAAATTTTCAGGTTTTTTTTAAAACATTTGGAAAGACTAATTTTAACTTCAAAAAATGAGCAGTCTCTGTAGTTGTGCATAGAGTGGTACTCTTATATAGAAATATCTCTAACTTTTTTAGAGATATTTCGTAGAAAAAGTGTTGAGATAATTAAATGCATATAAATGTTACTTATGTATGTTCAGGGAAATAAAAGATCTAAGTATATAGTTCAAAATAAAACATAAATTCCATTTACGAGCTAACTAATAATTATGATAATAAACATAGAATCTTTTTAATGGGATAATTAATTTCTCTTATGAAAACGTACTGTAAATTAGAGTTGAAGTAGGTGTCCTATGTATTTTTTTTTTAAAACTGGGAGATAAAAAATAGTTTACATCCAGTCTTAAAATGTAAAGCAGTCGAAAATTTATTCACATAAAGGAGAATTACTACATTATTTGCTGTGCAATAGTTTCTTTCTGATAATTAAATATGCAGCAACATGAAAATATATTTCTATCTCACTTTGGTATTACTTTCTTGTACAAACTAGTGACTGCTGTACACTTGTGGTAATGGTCACAGAATCGTGGCCAGGGTGTCATGAATTTGAGCCGTTGAAGACCCGTCGTGTAGGGTAGCTGGTGCACGTTAAGCATGTTGAGGCTCAAAGTCCTCCTGTTGGTGAGGTGTGGAAGTTAGGAGAGGGGGTTCCAGTTCAGGTATCGTCCTCCGAATTTTACTGAGACCCAAAATTATAAAGTCCGTCGCCAATAGTTCTCGTGTCGCTGCTTAGTACGACGATAATAGACACTACCTCATACAATCTTGTAATATTACGATAGACATAACATTTGGAATAATAAATGTTAAATAAAGTAGTGGTATATTGAAGAATTATAGCTGTCACATAAATCTAATACTTTTCTAAAATACAATTTTAAAACCTATAATATTGAAAACCTTTATTCAACGAGTTGGTTCTGTTAAAAAGAAGAGGAATTTAAAACGAATTCTACTTACTTTTTACCTTAGAGTCGCCTGAAAAATATTATAATTACTATTGTCGAAAAACTGAATAATTCTACTGGGAGTTTGAATTTTCACAAAAGGAAAGTTATCTTTAAAACGCTCCTTTCAACCTTTGCAGCATGTTAATATTTAGCTGTATGTACTCTAAGATAGTTTCTTTATTGAAATTCCACATTACATTATTTTAATTAAGTTTTTAACATAAATAACAATCAATGACTCTTTTTTTGTATGAATAAATTCACTGCGTAAAATTGACTATTCTAATTACGTTGCTAAAAAGGAAAAAATGTAGAAATTCAGGGTAAGGGAACAGCATACAGCTAAAACCATAGGCAAACGTGGCAACAATGAGAATGTTCGAATTCCCTCACCTGATCACGTACAAACTCAATAGTTACTTCTCCGAATTTAGAATGATTCTGCATTTCACAGAATTCTACTTTCTACCATTTCTCTTCACTCTCAAAAAAGCTAAAAGCGTTCTTCTGCGATCTGGAATAACACCTCAACGCACACTTTTCTGCAATAATGCCAAGCATTTTTTTTTCTAAAAATAATATTAAAATGAGAAAACTAAAGAAAAAAAATCCACACAGAAACATGCGCTCCATCTTGCTTAATCCCCAGAGGCTTTAGAAAACAGAAACAAAATAGTGGAACATTTTTGCAAACCGAATACTCTTAACAGGCTGTCTGGAAACCAGAGCACGGCTTGGCTCGAATATTTTCCTGGAACCAACTAAACTCGTGTTCTCCAAAGTCAGACTTCTATATATTACGATAAACTACAGAGAGATTTTTTCAATGGGTCAATTTGACATCGGTGATGGGACATACAAAAACAGAATGGAGATGTTTCAGTGGGACGAATAAAAGTTTACATTTTTTTCGTTCCATTTTAGTTTATTTTTTCTCTGCAAAGACGAAACACTGAAGAATATGACTGAAGTGACCATTATAAAATAAAAAAAACGTAAGAAATTGAGAAAAGAAGATATTCCACATTCAATTCGGGCCGAAAGTATTACGGTAAAGAGAACGGTTAATTTTTAAGGTATTTCTAGATGATTTGGTGTGATAAAAAATGATTTTTTTCCTTCCGAGAAGTTTGAAAAAATAACTCAGCAAATGAAAATATACTTTACTTTATAACAAAAACTAACTCTTGAATGAAATACAGTGAAAATCGTTTAACACGAAACTGAGGGAGACAGAAATATTTTTTTATGTTAAAGGATATTGCACCCCCTCCATGTAAACAGCAAAATTAAGTTTATTAGAGTACATTTTGTTCACATAGATGTGTATATACGCATATATTTAATAAAAAACAATGAAACAAAAATATTCACAAGAACTTAAATAATATTTAAGGTATCCGAACAAGTTCGGAGTACTTTTTTTAAAAAAATAGCATACTAAAGCATTATACATAATTTTTTGGGAATCAGTAGCAATAAATACTTACATTTCACTCTCTCTGTATAACAATATTTGAAAAAATAAACTAAATTTGGCATAAATCACAATTATAAGTGAAATTTTAGCAACATTTTTGAAAAACTTGAAAGCAATTAGAGAAAAAGTAATACGCTAAAAAGTATTACTAAAAGTAAAAGTATTACTAAAACAAATTGAATGCATTTATCTAGGGAATGTACAAAAATTTTAATGATTCGTTAAACTTAATTTGCTTGTTA
Source organism: Trichonephila clavipes (assembly GCA_019973935.1). Classification (NCBI taxonomy): domain Eukaryota; kingdom Metazoa; phylum Arthropoda; class Arachnida; order Araneae; family Nephilidae; genus Trichonephila; species Trichonephila clavipes. The sequence goes on from BMAU01019712.1 coordinate 118,664, forward strand.
AATTAAGCAAATTAAATATTTGCTTAGTTGTTTTATTAAATTTAAAACTGATCGAGTAAATATTATAAGAATTGTGACAATCTCTTTATGAAACCATTATTTAAATAGCAGGGTATAACTCAAAAAATAATTCATGCATTACGAAATATATTTTGGTACATTCTCTAGAAAATAATATAAATATATCAGGTTCAAAAAGTTTTATCGAAATACATTTGTAACATTTTGAGTTATCAGACCCGCCATGATAGATTTTGGACAATTTAAAATCCCACTTCCGGTTTTTCTAATTTTATAAATCTAATTGTGACTTGGCCTATAGGAAGTGTAGGAACGAAACAAAGTACGTTTTGCGAAGCCGAAATATAACTAATCAATAAAATAATAAACAAAAATATCTATTTTCATTGAATTTGGCCATTTCGACGTTTTCTGATACCTTTAAACAAAATTTCCAAAATTTTTGAAGAACAAGCAATTTTTTTAGCATCAAAATGTCAAATCATTGCTTGATGTCGTCTATTTTTTATTTATTCCCTTCATCATTGCAATATGCTTCTAAATAACTGCGCGAGTACCTGCATTATCCATTTTATTTTCGTCACCGGAATCTGCATCAACGATATTTTTTGAGCTTTGAACAAACTCCAAAATGTCTTTGTGTGTCCTAATAGGGGCTGTACACACATTATCATCCTCTGCTACAACGAACTCTTTCGATGACACTGTAGAACAGTCCAAACTGGCTGGTATTTTGTTCATTCCCAGATGGGAAATCTTTTCGTGTTAAGCGATCTCCATTTCGTGTTAAGAACAAAATGCATGAAAATATATAGTAGTTTGTCGGGACCATTGTGTTATTTCATGTTAACTGATATTTCGTCTTAAGCGTCTTCACGTTAAACGCACTTCACTGTAATTCATCGTAAAAGCCCTTAAATTGAATCTCCTTTTTAGGAGGGAGAGACATATAATAAAAATCGGACTTCAACTCATACTACTCTATGCAAATCTTCGCATAATCAAAATATATTAAAATGGGGGAAGGTTTACTTAATCCGACTTTGAGTAATACTAATTACACCGAACCATCTTCTCCTAAGTTGAAGGAGAAAACTTCTGTACTAACGTGTTCCAATCTTCTTACACAACGGTTATTGAACTGTGTTCCGCGCGGACCCATTGAGTCCTCGGCATCTTCCTAGATAGAGCGCAAATGGTTTCCCATTTAATGTTTCTCTTTTACAGACTCTGGAAGGTCTCGTGGAAAAATTGAAAGATGTGCCATCCTAGACTAGATCTTTAAATTGCCTTCAATCAAAAAACTCTTCTAGAACATGTGTTTAGACAAAAAAAAATCTTGTTTTATTGTTCGCATTTACATGGCTATTACCACAACGTAATATCTTCAAAAAATACGACATAAACACATAGAAGTGTTAAGAAAGTATGTATAAATAGCAGCCTCAGGATTATTGAAAAACCTTTAAATCACTCAATTATTGGGAGTGAGGAAAGGGTGTTCAAAATCTTGGGTGTCAGCGATGTAAGGCTGATGCATAAAGGAGGGCCGTGGAGTTAGAATCGCCATTCTAACAGATCGACCATTTCTATCTGCTCTAACCTCTGTAGTGCTCCAATGATTTACCTCTAATTTCTTTATCTATCTTCATTACCATTTACCTCTGTTCTTGGTAAATAATATGTCTTGGTAGCCTAGTGGTCAGGGTCATGGACTCGTGCCTAGCATATCATAAGTTTGACCCAGTACCACTGAATATCCGCCGTGCAGAGGGGGCTGATGCACGTTAAATATGTCGAGGCTCAAATTGGTCTAAGGAGGGAGGGGGGAACTTAAGTGTCACCGCAGCTAGACCGTGTTTCTGAACTATACGAGGTCCGTTGCTACTATCCCTCGTGTAGCTGAATAGTGCGACGTTAATATTCTCTCACTCTCACTTGGTAAATAGTGATGCTCTTTTTTTGCATCGTGATTTTTTTCTCGTGGCAAAATGCTCATGTCAAACATTGTGCAAAAGCAACCCTAGAAGTTTGTTAAGGGAAACCACCTGAAAACTGTTACAGACATTCAAAAGCAAGGTTCTATGTTAATTTGTTTATTATCATTAGCCTTACAATTTATGGATCCACGAAATACATCGAAAAATAATTACATTGTTTGAAACACCTTGACAATAAAAAATATATCTTAATCTGCTCATGTTCGGAATGATTTGTGTATATTTAGAATACTGCATTAATTTGTACATATTTGAAATTAGTACTAACATACTTTAATCCATAAGCATAGCATCTTAGCATTATTTTCCAATAGTAAATAATTTTTTGGTAGCTTATTGATGAACATAATGTGCGAAAATGACATCTTGCGTGTACAGCGTGAAGTGTCAATGATATATTTTGAAAAAATAATTGTTGAAAATTAAATTGAAAGCACATTAAAACATTTATAGAATATTATTCAATACGAGGGTTAATTATTTTGTGAAGCAAATCACAATTAAGTTAATCACTGCAAATTTGGCATACAAATAATAAATGTTAATTAATTTCGTCATTTTCTTGAAGAGTGGTACATTTTTCCGCAATTATTCTACTTTTATAATGATTTATTATTATAAATGCCATTTCCAATTAATTTCATTTTAAATGTGTATCTCAATTAGGTATAAAATTTAGAAAATCAAAAAATCAGGTGTTTATAATGTAAATTTAATTATTTCTACTGACATAATTCTTCGCTAATTTGCAATTTGATAGATTAGAGTTATAACGTTCTTCTAAATTGATAAATATTAAGCAAAAAAAGTGTATATTTGTTGTAGCATTCTTAATTAGTTTGGACAAAACAATTCTAATCACAAACATCCCTGAATAAGGAAACAAGATAGAAACTATTTATTTTTAAAGCTTAAACTATTTTTATTAGGCAAAATTATGCTTTTGTTCTAAAACAAAGGCATTTAAGAACATTCCTCTATTAATCTTGGTATTTATAATTAATTTATAATCATGTCCAAAGAGTCATGTCATGGAAATCCAATATCGTCTGCTGTTCTTCTCGAAACACTGACTATTCCAGAACGTTCGACGTCGATAGATGCTTGCGTTAAACTCACCTCCTGCAATCAGGAATCATACTCATGCACGTTGTTCCTCTCTGAAGGCATCCTTATATGGCATGACTTTACTTTCGATTAATATCCGCTACCTGTAACTGGATTCACGCTTAAGGATGTCTTCGGTTAATGTTAAAGAATAGGAGCCGAATTCGGAACATTTTTAGATATAAAAGAAATAAAAAATTAATATAATATTCTGGCTTCACTATCCTTTAGAGAGCAACATTTTTTTTCATACTGACGATTTTTAACAGTGTTGATCCATTGTTTCTGGTATAAAATGTGGTTCGCGTTTTTCTCCTATACCGTAATGTTAAATGAGGTGTCCCTTCACATATTCAAATGAAAAAAAAAGGCATTCATGGAATATTTTGAAATTTTTGAAAACACTATATTGTTAACAGATGTATGAGTTATAATGCTGCAAATTTCCATGAAAATTAAAGCATTTTTCTATCTGAAATTTGCTTCGCGTTTATTTCAAGCTCTTGTATTTTTACCGAAAACAGCCTTAAACATCGTATGCGATGTACACTTCTTACCGTCCTTCGCGTCCTTGTTTGGTGGCTCTGCTATAGATACACTCATTCTAACGCAATAGCATATGTCCACTTTTCATTTGAGCATCCCTTATATATTCATCAACAAAAGAAAAAAAATCGTTATGTATATCCAAAATTTAACGGAGAAGAAAGAAATATAGATTCGAGATTTATTCTTTGGTGGTGGCCGAAACAAAATCGTTAAAATGTCATTAAGGATAAACTATTGAAAGAAAATTATTTTGTGGTAATTATCAACCGAGTCAAAACAACCGATTTTTAAACTATATTACACTGATAATGTATCATTTACAGATGCTACGTCAAAATACATAAAACTAAATATTTCCGAGAGTGTGCTATCATTCTTTATTTTGAAACCTAAAACCATTACCGGAAATTTTTTAAGATGCATAAGAATTTTAAATTATAAATATGCTCTTAAAATCGAATTCCGTCGTCATCATACTTTGATGGTATATCCACTAATCATTAGCTTTGCGAAACTATTATGAAGCCTTTTTTGTTCTCGAGTCAACTTGAAAGTGGTGTCAAAATATTTCCCTGCTTTGAACTTATCCGTTTTACCTCACCTCTCGGATTTACTATCACACCCACAAGATTTTCTCGTCATCTAGGGTCATTGAGATTTCCTTAAGTATTCCAATAAATAAAAATAAAAAATTCTAATTTAGAATTTTCTTAAAATTATTTTAGATTACCAACAAAAAAGTGTAATAATAATAATATGTATAATTTAGAAAATATGAAACCTTATGCTCTTTTAAACTTTCATTTAAGAGATAGGTAAGGGAAAAGTCACCACCTTGTTCTCTTTTGAATCAAATTTAGGCTTAACCCCTCCAAAGAGAAGACACTTTTCATAAACAAACACACTTTGGGACTCATTTTGAGTTTTCCTTTACCAAGCCGTCTAAATAAATCGTTTTCTTGAAGTAATCTTCATTTTATTTCTGAATTCTTTCTTTAGCCCTTAATCCATTAATACACAAAAAAGTGTGATTTTCTTAAAACCAACATTGTGCTTATTCATGTAGTTAAGATCAAAGACTGAACAAAATCCATTGATCGTGGTTTCTGTCAGTTTACGCCAGATTGATTGATTGAATATTAACGTCGCACTGTTCAGCTACACGAGGGCTTTTGGCGACGGACCACGTCATTTTGTACCATGGTCAAGTGACGTGGACGACACCTGAGCTGGCACCCCCTCTCCTAACTACCACACCACACCAACGGGAGGACGTTTCAGCTCTCGACAGATTTAACGTGCATCGCTGCCCTACACGGCGGGTCTTTAGTGATACTGGGCTCGAACTCGTGACAAGGCAAGCCACGGTCCGATACCTATACCACTCGGCTACCGCAGCCACTACTCTACGCCAGAAAAAGGACCGCGATCTATTTTACCACCGAAGGGAAAGGAGGGGGGTATTAAAACATCAAATGATCTGTTTGGTGATCCTTCAATCGAACATGTCATTCTAAGCATTGCTTATTGTTTCTCTCTTGAAATAAATAAGAAAATTAACTGCTTGCAATAGAATAAATGGCCAATAACCCTTGACTTTTGTGGTGGGTCTTAGAAGAGATAATGTTTGCTTTCCATTATTACATAGAATTAAAATATTGAGATATAAAAAATGATAAATATTTGCTCTTTGTAGCTTAGTCATTAACACCCATGTGAAGTTAGTAACAAACAATCAGCTGGCAAAAAATTGTCTTAAAAAGTATTATTTTGGTTAAGAAGACACAGTACGATTCAATTGACAAAAATCGATCAAAAAATCAAACCTAATTTTTTTAGCCTAAAATATTCTTTGTATACTTTTCTGTAACCTCACAAAATGTGAAATCTCTAAACTTAAAAAGCGCAGAATTATGATAGCTTTTACGTTCGTTTTTATTCACATCCCTATGGCAAATCATAACTTTAAACTTAATTATCTTAGAAAGATAAAATAACTAGTTTGTCTTCATTTAAAATGCTAAGGCTTTTTTTCTATTGTGCATAAAGCTTTGAATTTTTTTTACCTATTACTAATAGTACATGTAACAAAAGCTGGTATGCATTTTTTAATCAAAGCAATACTTATTTTTTTTTAAATAATAGAACTCAGAATTTTTACATTTTTTAAGGAATTTTCAGTAAGCATTCATAAAAAGAAGTATTGTACTAATAGCAATTATGTTATCACAAAACCCATACAAACTTCTGTTATATATAGTTTGATGAACTTTTAAGTCAAATTTTATGCGTGTACGTAAATTTTTGTATGAGGGGTAGCATTTTAAAGTCACTTCACAAATTGTTTTTTACTTAAAGAATTAAAGGTCTGGCTTTTTATGAAATTTTGAGCACAAAATCTTTTTTACATTGTATACATACATAGGAGGCAACCAAAAAAATTTTAAAAATCCATAAATTAAAATTTTTTGCGTAAATCGTACCATGTCCCCTTAACTTTCGATCGAGGAAAACGAAACCAGTCAAAAACTCTACCGGTCTATGTACCAGACTTCGTAAAGTTACACAGGGTGTTGCCGAATTCGACCGACACATTCTGAAGGGTGATAGTAGCCAGCGTAGGTACAAAAAATAATCAGAAAATGGGGCCACAAACCACGTTGAGTCGGTGAAAATCGCGATAATAGTAGTCATCGTGAGGGCGATGAGCCAGGGGGAGGGGCCAAACGAATGCAAGGATTTGGAGCTCCGTGGCAGGGTTTAAAAATCTACACATATGCAAATTTACCACTTCTACCGGAGTTGCTGCAAGGAGTACCGGCCACTGCGCAGCAGAATATATGGTTCATGCGTGATGGGGCACCTGCACATTTTTAGACTGCGGTGAATAACCACTTCCATGCTACATATCCCGAGATTTGGATCGGACGTGGGGAACTCATTGCTTGTCCGCCACACTCCTCGGAGATCAATCCCTTTGATTTCTTCTTCTGAGGTCACCTGAAATCGCTTGTGTAGGAGACACTGGTGGCAAGATTTCATGGTACTATCGTCGTCATTTCAGCTGACATCGCAGCATACCAAATTTGTTTGAACGCATTCGACAATCATTTGCCCGTTGGTGTTGCCTGTGCTATGACCTACGCGGCAGTAACTTTGAGCAACTCCTGTAACAATCTCTTGTCGTTGCATTTCTGGCGTCGAGCTAGGATGTATTGTAAACATGTTCTGAGAGGTTAACACCTGTCTCTTGGGCACCTAGATATGTGAGAGGTAAAGAAGAAACACTCGCCATGATCCAATCAATCTATTTATTGATCACACAGTGAAAAGGCACACATCCAATTAATAGGAAGAGAATCTCTCGATGCTAACCACGAAAGTGGAACAACGACGATAATACACGAATGATTAGAAGACTATCAAACTCGATCCTTACTTTATAAAGAATCTAACTTATCATCCGATTTAATATAATATCAATTTAATCTCAGTGAACAATCGTCACTTTAAAACTTACTCCTAGTAAGTTCTTAATCACAATTATTCGAATATGATACCTTCAGTAACGATCTCACCTGAATCGAGTTTATTTCCTCCCTTACTCTCTATTCGAGCTAGAAAACTTCAACTATGTTCACAATGTTTAACGTCAAATAAATAATTTCCTACCTCTTATTGCCCCTTTACATTCCACTCGACATCTTACCCTTCATAGCTTTTTTTGCGAATTAATCCGACTAAATGGGACTGCGACCTCATATTCTTCGCTGATTTGTAGCCCTTATTCTGCCTATTCTTACTCCTCGGAATTTATCTGTCGAATTCGACAACACCCTGTATAGGCTTTCAACGAAAAATTATTACTTTATCACTTTAATTTGTGTTTGTGAATTGCATTGCAAACATTTTCGTAATGCTTAGTTTAAATATTGAAAGAATTTTAATTTATTCATTAAATGATTAAATCAATTAACAAGTTTTTTTATCAAATGTTAGATGACTGATTATTTCTGGATTTATTTTACTTTTTTTAAAAGTGACTTTTAAATTCAAAAACCATTATCAAAATTTTCAGTAAATATTAATTTTTCATTCAGTATGAATTTCCGAAGAGCCATCAAGACATCAACTATAGCCCATCTATGGCATGAACAGATTCCATAAAATATTAATATTTATATTTTAAATATGTTTTTAAAATAATAATTGCTTTAACTTTGCTTATTACTTTTTCTGCCATTATTTAATATTATTCAAAACACCGAAATGACTATTAACACGAAGATGCAAAGGATTTTAAAATTTGATTCAGACACCTCTGGCAATAGCAGTTCAATTTATTATTCAAACTTTTATTCATGGTTATGAAAAATAGATTATTTATACTGTTTAAAAGGATTTTCGATGTATGAAAGACAACTAAATAGAATTTAAGCAAATAAAGCTGAAACTCGTCCAACATTAAAAGTAATGATATTTTAATATTACTTTTCATGTCATTTGTGTTTATATATATATATGGAATAAAAATATTATCGAAAATCATTAAAAACGACTCGAGACCCCAAACACTACTCTGAAGGAAACTCCAGGAAATGAAAAAAAAAAGAAAAGTAATGACAGCTTGGATTTATATTATAAGCATAGAAGCGAAGTGAATTAAACTTTTTATATCATATCTTCACTGTAAAATATTCTAGATATTCGTAACTTCCTGTTGCCCAAAGTATTTTTGAGTCTGTTGAAATAGATAAATATCGAGCTACAAGTTACGAATATCCTTTCAAATATTGCAATATTTTAGAGCTGATAGAGATCATATATCACAGAGGTATAGGTCTAAAATTAAAAATAGACTTAAGCCTTGATATATATATATATATATATATATATATATATATGTATATAAATTAAAAAAGAAGACTAATAAATCCTAAAACATCTTAAGAGCAAACCGAAAGAACCAAGAACATGGAACCACTACAAACCAAAAAAAAAAATTTAGCTAGAGGGGAAAAAACTATTATTATTTCCCGAGCTGTCACTGCCTTAGGATAGTGAAACAGGGTTAAAAACAGTGTTTTGTGAGATCTCAACCGTCCCCTACAGCGGAAATTTTTGACATAGTACCATAGGAGATAAACCAAGGCAAGGGCCCAAAAATCCACGCGGGTGAATATAACATCAATAGAATAGAATTGGAATATTAAATTACTATAGGAATCCGGGCGAAATAGACAAATATAAATATGTATAAACAAAAATATTTGCAAAAGAGGTTAAAAATGATTATGACCATAAGTAATGATAATGAAAATGTGCAAAGATACTAAAATCTTACCCGATGTATACAGATTTCATTCGTGTGCTGACACCAAGCACAAAAAAGCAGCATAACTAAGAATAATGGCGCCATCTATATATATTTTTGTAACTAAACTTATTGTAAGAAAATTAAGAATAATATATACTATAAGCTAAATAGAAATGAATATATTAAACAATAATAATTAAATAGCTATAATTATGAAGACATATATTTATATATAAAATTAGCTGGATAGTTATAGTCTAGGCAACTTTGAAAATTTTTTTTATAATTATTAATTCTTAAAATTTCTTCAGATACTAAATCATTATTTCTATTTATATAATTTAGAATAATATTTCTAAAAATTGAAATGTGAAGGGAACTATTCCAAATGGCATTTTTATAACATTAAAATCAAAAGAGTCTCTTTTATCAAAAATATTACTTTTTAGCATATTATTTTCAACTTTTAATTGGAGACCTAGGAAGTTTGCTGACTCTATATTGCAATTGGTTTTCATCAATTAAAAGTAGTGTGGATAATAATTTAAAATAGGAGTAAAGTCAACTTTATTACTGAAAATAATTAAATCATCGATGTATCTAAAAAAGTAACAAGAGTCTGTATCAATTTTTTCATTCTCATAATAGTGTAAATAAATATTAGCCAGACTATTACTCGTTGGGCCACCTTGTGGCAGACCATTAATTTGTTGTTAATAATAGTTATTATGAAATATGTAATTTTCTTTCAAAACAAATTGTATAATAGTATAAAATTTATCATAATTTATCAATTTATTTAATGAATATTTAATGTAAACATTTTTAAGTACTTTAATCATATCCTCTATATCAATAAAGTTGAATAAGTCTTCGAAGTCAAAGCTATGCAAAGATTTAATACTCTTACCTTGCATGTTCTCAACGATACCTTTACCATTCTTTACAATAATGTAGTTTGAGATATTGTCTAGAGTGTGTTGTATATCTTTTTGCAACACCTTACCTGGTTGTGTAATATAGGTATTAAAACCATTAGTAATAGTTCTAAATTTAATTGGACACTTATGAAAATTTTGGTGTTAGAAAAATATAAGGAAAATTGATATTCTTTGTATATAAATCTAGTTTTTTATAAAAAGCTGAAATACGGTTAATGATTTCTCTACTGCTGCTATTAGATTTAACAAACGCGTTATTGTTTTGAAACTGTTTGTAAAGTATAAAGTTATAAAACCATTTGCAAATGATTGCATAGTTGCCCGGAACTTTGAACTTTTTTCGAAGATTTAAAATTTGGTGTTTTATATCTTTGTAAGTAATATTTTTATCGGTTTTATAGTTAAACTTAAGTAATTCACATAAAATTTCGCATTTAAACTCATTAAAAGCTTCGAAAGGAAAGTTATATTTAATTGCTATTTTTGTAATGAAGTTATTAATATCTTTAGAAATTTGTGCTTTAATAGCTTTATTATTATTAGAGCGCATTAATCTAAAGCCTGTACCCTTAACCATTATTTCTCTAAGAGTTTTATCTTTAATAATATTTAAATTACCAGATATGACATGTTTATGATGTTCATCAATAAAATCTACATAATTATGACAATTACATACAATATTATTATTATTCAGTTGTAGAATTTAAAACATTATCATTTATTGATATATTAAACTTACTAATTAAGAAATTACAAAAATCTTTCATAACATGTAAGGCTTGACAGTCTTTAAAATTATCGTAACTAAGTATATCATTAATAAGTTTGATTTCCTTTTTGTTCAAACCAAACATGAAGTTTTTTATTTGATTAATATTATAAGCTGTTTCAAAATCACTACAGATTTCATTAATTTTATCTGTAATATCCTTGGAATCTCTACTTTTTCTTTTATTCCGTTTACCTCTTTTTACTCTCTTGGCTATTTTATTAATATTATTATTGTTACAATTATAAAAAAAAAATTCTTTGTTATCTTTTTGCTGCATGCATTGCAGAACATTTTTGCCATTATATAATGTGTTCAGTCCATGTGGATATGTTGTATTATAGAAATGAATAAAATGGTTTTCCCACCATAATCTATCTTTTAAAACAGGAACTATTCTAAGAATGGATATGTCTATATTATCAAAGGGGAAAGTGTCTAGTTTCAATATTATTGTTATTATATTTATTAACGTAATGTTTAGTATGAGATCCGTGAAGATTAATTCGAATATTTAAGTGTGTAGAAGTCTGGACCAATATATTTATAATTACATTTTTTACAACTCAACATATAGATACAATTAAAAGACTTACAAAATATAAAGTTGGAGTTGATCATGGGGCATGTTTTACATCTTTTATCTTTACATTTATTGTAGTGAAAATGAATATTCGGGGTATATTGATAATCATCTATAGGAAAATTATTTTTTAGAGTTGGTGATTTTAAAATATTTATTAAAATACTTGTGAGAAGTTAAACAATATTGCAATTTCTCTTTAGTAACCAATTTTTTTGTAGCATGATCAGTATTACGATTTTTATAGTTATTTACATAGTTAGAATTCCAGAATGTTCTGGATCTATAGGATTTATTATTATATAAAGGAGTCTTACACTCCATATAGTATGAAAATTGATTCAAATCATACCTATTGCCTTCTTTGCCCATATCATTCTTTAACATATTAGAATCATGATGACTATAAGAGTGATCCACATTGCGAATTATACACTAGTGTATACCTCAAAACAGTCGAATAATAAGAAAATTGTCTACTCAAACGAAGTAAACAAGAAGAATGGAAAAGAACTTGTACCTATCACAAAGGATAAAAAACAGGAAAAAATTTCCAAACCAACTTCCAAAAACTGTCTACAAACTGTGGTCACTGTTTGACGATATCTCACATACCATAATAGTGTGACACCGAGCATAGATAGGCTAAAAATAATTGCCAGTCGCTAAAATAAAGTTAAGATTACCGTCATCAAAAATTGTATAATTGAACTAGAAAACTAGTGTATTCATAAAGCATAAATAAACATGTTGAATAATATATATCAAATATATATATATATATATCTTTAAAACGAGTTTTGTCGGTAAATCTTGGTTTTCGATTAATAAATAATTAACAAGAGTTAAGTACTTGTCACAGATTTAGCAATATAACTTTATTTTATTGTTAAGGCATAAAAGTTCTTAATACTATAATGAAAAATTAATATAAAATCTTTGAAAAAAAATTTCTTGAGTTTTTTACAATAATGTTCTTTTTAAAAAAATAATAAATTTTCTTAAAGGATTGTTCCAAATTCGGAATAATATTGAAGAACTACGTATATTTTTTACAATTAATTAATATTAATATTTTTTAAAGATTTGATTTTAATTCATAGTAAAATATAATAACTAGGTGAATATAAGTAATTGAGAGATTAAAGAACACTCATTTATTTATATAAACATTTCTGTAAATATCTACAAATTTATTTTTTGTGTTTTGACCAGAATGTCTTCCCAGATTGACCTGATACAGATTTAAAATAAAAATAAAAATCACTAAGAAGCGACAATATTTTGTCTTGCACTTTTTAACAATTTTGAATACGACGGCAAATTACTGTCATTTAACAATTTGCTGTTACGAGAACCACCCACGCTTTTAAGTTGAATATAACTGCCTAGAGTCTGTTTTCGTAGAAGGGATGCTGGGAAAAGTAGTTACTAAGGCATGCCTGACGAAGAATATATTTGAAAAAACTTCGCATAGGGTACTTCAAAACACATTTGATATATTTCAGCTTAGATCAGGGTTCGTGGACAAAACAGTTCTTCTAGGACAATGAAATTTACTGCCCAAAACAATCTGTAAAATATAGGATGCAGCTGTAAAATTTGCACAATAAGTTCCTGAAGGTTTCCACACCTTCTACATTGATCAGACACAACTATCAGTGTCTAAAAATACAGGTACGAAATATTAAAGATTAGTCGCAAACAACCTCTCAGTCGTAGACAAGTGAACACTTCCCTGATGTAATACAGACTCAATTTCAGCAAGCAGCCGTGTAGTCTGTGCCGCTACCTTCCAGTTCTTTCTCGAAAAAATCTGCTTACGTCATAGGTCATGACGTAATAGATTTATTCAGTAATTTCGAGAAGCCTCTCCATATGGGTGCCAAATTGCTAAAACTGATGCCAACTTGGCTGTATCGCCAATATTTGCCAAGTTCCTACCGAAACACCATTATAATGTAATTATAATGGGAACATAACAATTTTTTATCCTTAAAATAGATGCAATAGAAAGTAATATTAACTTAATAAACATTCAGATACAAATTAATTACACTATTTTAAGAAAAATTTAAGCATTAACTACACAAAATTCGCAACAATATAAATAAATAACAATTTAATATTTAAATATCATTCGACAATTGAAGAACTCCATGTAAAATAAAACGATTCAATGCATTGATACCATTATGTCCTGGACTGGGGAAGGACAATAAAAAGAAAATGCAAATGGTTCCTCTCACTATTCTAAAAGATTCCTTTACCAAGAAAAAGAATCTCAATAGAAACGACCGTTTAACTTATACTGCGTTCGATAAACGAATCGTGGAACTTACTTTCAGGAGTAATACTGAAGAAATCTTAATGTTAGCCCCATCACGGAAGTAAAATGGTCGATTTAAAATGGAAAAACCTTAGAAGGACAATATGTAGCGTTTCATTTTTATTGCCAGATATAACGGACTTTTTTTCCCTCCGGAATATGACGCCCAAACTTTATTTAGGATATCCGTTGGGAGGAACTGAAATGAATCCACGATCAGTAGGCTTAGCTTAAGGTTCCAAAATCTGTTCGGAAATAAATGCGTTACGGTAGATCTAACATTTCACTTGGTTCTTTTGAGGCGATTTTCGAAGTTTTATGGAAGCTTCCGCAATTCTTTAAAATGTAGAACTCGGTCAAGTAAATGATGTGATTATGAAAACTTATGGTGTGAAGATTTGGGAATGTTAAAAAGGAAATATTTTGCAAATGGAAGAAGTTTAGGAAAGGGAAATGTGTAATGCATTATGCATGCATCTATGAGACAAACGAATAATAATAATACATGTTCTTAAACAGTTTTTTTTATACATCGGAGTTTATTTAAATTTGCATTAAAACATTTTTAAATTTATGTTTAATTATGGCTTAGTTTTATCAAATAAAATTAATACTAGAAAAACATTTCGATATAAATTTTTAATGCGTTTAAAAAAAATGTGATGAGAATTTTTTCATCGGAAAAAACAAATTTATTATTTTGTTTATTAGTTTATTTTAATACATATACAAAATTATTTATTCCCTTAGATATGATAATTCAAGTACATTATTTCTTGAATTGCTCGATGAATATTTTTTCGATTCTGTTTATCTGTATTTTATAATAAAATTATAAACGTAAATTCTTATTTGCCAGCATATTTTATAATAAAGTAATAATAATACTAAGTAATACAGTAACACATCCCTCACAATACATCCCGGGGCTACCATATAAATTGAGCTATCTTCTTTCTTTAGTCTAACCTAGTAGTACTAACTTTCAAATGACACTTGTCAAAATTTCGTAATATCATGTTTTGTTGAAAAGTAACAGAGATTTTAGTGTAGCAACTTTTGTCTGCTTAGAAACCATGGATGAAAAAGATTTTAGTGCGTTAACATTGCTTTTTGATGGGGAAAACACTGTTCAAGCAGAACAATAAGCTTCGAATTACTTTTCCACCCACTGTAAAGGTCAGATCTTGCCCCCGACGACTACTGGCGTTTTTCAGATCTTAAAATAATGCTACAGGGAGAGGTTCGACTCAAATGAAGAAGTGATTGCCAAAGTTGAGGCCTATTTTGAGAGCAAAGACAAATTGATCTACCAAAAAGGTATTAAAAAATTAGAAGAGCGATGGGCTGAATGTATCATTCCTGAAGAGGAGTTTCTTGAGAAATAAAGTTCAGTTTTGCTTAAAAGTGGTTGTTTTATTAGTTAGGCCCACTGAACTTATTGAGGGGTGTTAATTTTTCAATGCTATAACATTGCAAAAAAAGTTCTATTTTTTAAATAGCTTTTAGAAATCATATATATGTATTATTTGTTTTTATAATAATAGCAATGGCTCTTTAACATTTGTTCATACTAAAAAAAATTTATTCTTGTGCTATATCAACTTGACTAAATTAGTTTCTAGAACTATAATGTTTTAGAATTGCTAAAAGTTACCGAATAAGTTTTTAAACAATGCTTTATATGTACTTTATTTTTTTTTAAATACATGAATAAATTTTTACCAGATTCGGATATAATTCGTTATTGTGTATTCGTTGTATATGTGCAACGAAAGTGATTATTTCTCGTTAAAATGCTGAAGATTTTTTTTAAATATGTGTATAGTATTTTCTTCTTCTGTGCCAATGTGATCCGATTTATTTTGAAATTTATATTTCATTGAAATACTTTTTGTAGTTATATATAACAATATGATTAATAAAAAATAAGTCGGAAAAATAATTGCTTAAAAAGTAAAACAGTACAGATCAATTCTTAATGTTGGAAAACCGATTAAATTTTTGGAAATTTTGCAGTAATTAGTTTCATATAATCTGTGGCAGGAATATGGAACTTCCAAACTGATATATATGGGCGGCGGTAGCCCAGTGGTCAAGGTATCGGATCATGTTAGGAGTTCGAGACCAGAACCACAAAAGACCCGCCGTGTAGGGGAGCCATGCATGTTAAATCTGTCGAGAGCTCAAACGTCCTCCCGTTGATGTAGTGTGGTAGTTAGGAGAGGAGGGTGTCAGCTCAGGTGTCGTCCTCGCCACTTACCATGGTTGAACATTACGAGATCCGTCGCCAAAAACCCTCGTGTTACTGAACAGTGCGACGTTAATATTCACTCCCTCCGAACTAATATTACAAACTACGACAGTATATTTTATTACAAATAAAGCAATAAAATACAGCAATATCCCGAACTTACGAGATATGTGTGATTGAATGATAGTCGCGTAATTCGGAGTATAGTTTCGCGTATAAAAACATGTAAATTATTTTTAATTGGGACCGGAAACGAAAGAAAATTAGGTAATTTAGAAAAAAAATTGCTTCGTAAAATTTTAGATACACACACATCAATACAAAATCACAAACCGAAGTTATTTTGATGTAGAAAGTTTCATAAAATGTAACGAAGTCTGCTAGTTCAAGGGGTTTTTTCTCGGGCAAAATTTTCTCTTAGCATATTAATAGTTTTTTTATTCCTTGTTTTGTCGAAAAAATACACTCTTCATTGGACTCCATAATTTCAGAAATTTATAACCCTTTTTGAATTAAACTGATGTTTTCTGTCAAATTCTCAACGGTTTTTCGATCTTCTGATTGAACTGGGTCTAAAGTTCTTCAATGTCTTGCTCTTGCATTTCTATGAGCTCATCCATTGTCAGCTCCTGATTGTGGAAATCCAGCAGTTCTTGAACGTCATCTCTGTCCACTTCTAAATTTATTTGCCTGGCAAGATCGACATCTTCTATCACCTTGCCAATTTCATCAGGGAATCGAGTTGTGTCCCTCTGAAACAAAAGACGAATCGATGAGGTTTGAAAAACGCGTCCCTCCGGATTTGCGTAAGTTGGGGGAGTGTAAGTCGAGGTATTCCTGTACTGAAGTTATTGCCTCTCGTGGACGTAATGTTAATCGCATGGAATCCCTTATTTCCTCCCCTAACTTAAACTAAACTTAATAAAGTGCATCCATAAAAGAAAAATATAATGAAGAGTTTCTATGCGATTACATTTATTCTCCTACGATTGAAAATATTTTTAAATATTTCATAAAAATCGTAAAATCTACATATAAATTATCAAAATATAAATAAAGATATTTTCATAAATTGGCAAAATGTAACTCTAGAGAAATCTATGTTACATTTCATTTGTTTGAATGCACCTTTTAGCATTTAAAGCGATACACTACTCTTGTCCTTCCATAAGTAAAATTGAAATTCCATAAGGAAGGAGAGGAATTTCATAAAATTAACATTAAGTTAAGTTAGAGAATTCAAAATGGCCGGTGGATGATAAAATTAATAGCATATATTATAAAATTAAATGAAAATTTACGCAGCCAATATATATAATCCCTTTGATGTAAAGATCCAATGGAGAAAATTCATGCGATGTCTTAGTCATACGATAACTACAATCTCACGTTTTCAGCCAATCAGTTCGTAAAATCATGTGACGTCACAATATCATGATAAATGCAATCACGTGTTGTCTTCCAAATCCACTCATGCCCTTCGTTGTTGCCAAATTTTGCTTTTTGCAGAAACTTGCTTTTAACCTGGGAGTGCTCGCGTGGGGCACAGAGTCACCCCAGGCTCACGAAATCGTTTATTCTGGGAAAACTGTTTATTTGTTACCAATGACCTTGTCAGTATCCTCCGAAATGATAGTTTTTATGAGAACTAAAATTTATTTTTCTCACATCTCTCTCTCTCTTTTTGAAGTTTCACACAAACGTTTTTTTAAAATTTATTATTATTATTGCAATCTTAAGATACTGGAGGTGACTGAGTTCACCACGCAACCACTTTTGTACCAAAATACACTCTGTCGCAAAAAAATATATGCACCCAGAAGAAATCAAGCTACAATCACGAAACTCGGCAAGAATGTAGTCTGGTAAGAGATATGCAAATGATTAAAATTTCGAAGCCAATGAGACAAGGCTAAGTGTGCTATGCGCATATTAGTTGCGCAACTGGGAGAGTTTAAAAGCATGAGTACGAGCGCCGTACGGCTATCCAAACGAATCTGATGACTTTGATAGACGATATTGAGACTTAGGATGCCTCTAAGACGTAACCGGCGGCAGTACGAGCAGCTGACGGACTTTGATAGGGGCCGTATAATAGGCCTCAGAGAAGCAGGTTAGTCGAATAGACGTATCGGCCGCCACCTCGGTCGGAGCGATATGGTAGTTGCTCGGTGTTGGCAACAGTGGATCACAGAAGGTAGAGTGTACCGTCGCGGAGGGTCAGGACGTCCCAGGAACACAAATGATCGCGAGGATCGTGCAATCAGAAGAGTGGCCACTTCGGCACCAACAGCGTCGCTAGCATCGATTCAACGCCACTTACCTCCTTCCAGACATCCAGTGCCATCAAGAGAAACCATAAGGAGACGACTGACCGAAGTTGGCTTGAGGAGCCGACGTCCGCTAAGACGCTTACCACTGACCCCACATCATAGGCAGTGTCGACTGGATTTTGCCGACCTCGGGCAACTTGGAGTGTGACAGACTGGATACGTGTCATCTTCAGTGATGAATCCCGATTCAGTCTCAGTGCTGATTACTACCGCACACGTGTCTGGAGGCGCACCGGCCAGCGGTCCGATCCGGCATTTATTGTCGAGCGGCATACAGCAATTTCACAAGGTGTGACAGTGTGGGGAGCAATTTCTTGGGACACACGATCATCTTTAGTGGTCCTTCAAGGCACTTTGACAGCTCGCAGATACGTGGACGATATTTTAACGCCGATTGTGCTACCCATGCTATCAAGTCACCCAGGTGCCATTTATCAACAGGATAATGCTCGTCCACATACTGCGCGACTCTCCCAATAATGTCTTCAAGGATATGACGTCCTACCATGGCCTACCAGGTCACCAGATCTTTCGATAATAGAGAATGTCTGGGACGCGGGGAAGGCAACTGCAGCCGTCCCGAGATACAGGAGAATTAACTGCGCAGATGCAAAGACTATGGCAGGATCTTCCACAGGGGGTCATAAGTGATCTAATTGAATCGATGCCACGCCGAATTTCGGCTTGTATAGCTGCCAGAGGTGGCTTTACTACTTACTGATTTTTAACCTTTTGCAAGCTGTAACCGCTTAATAAAATGATATTTTGTTCTGAATTTTTAATCATTTGTTTATTTTCATATACACTACATGCATACCAAATTTCGTGAATGTAGCTCAATTTCTTCTGGGTGCATATATTTTTGCGACAGAGTGTATTTTCTATGAGCATGCTACATTTTCCTCTTGTGAACAACTTAGTGGTTTTGATTGCTTATTATGGTTTATAAAGGTAAATGAGCAGAATGAAAAAAGAGAAATGGGTATCTCTCTCTGGGATCTCCATTGAAGGAAGTTAACATTGATGAAACAAGGGAAGAACTTGCTAAAATAATGCATATTGATAGCAAAAAAAATTGAGAAAAGTGATAAATACGAAACGTTTGAATTGAAAAGAAAGTTTTCAAATGCTGACTGAAGAACTCCATCAAGAAAGAAATGAAATCATAAAAGTGTAGCACAGGACACACTGCGCCCTGTCAAAAAGACACAAGCAAGAAAAAGTTTAGCATGCTATTTGTCGATCATCAAAGGACAATAAAACAACTTTCACAAAATATGGCAGTTTTGCCAGCAAATAGCATTCCTGCAATGTTAGCGTAAAGTGTCTGGGATTTGTGTCCTTTGTTAAAGTCACGCACATTTGAGATAATTTAGTTCAGTATGATTGGACTTGTTTCTCAAATGATCAAATAAAAACTAAAAGGTCCTCAAAAGTAGGTAAGTGTACATTCTCTTAGTTAAATTCTTCACTGGAATGACGATTTTTATCGTGTGCATAATTATAAAAAAAAAGGATTAGGGTGACTCCGTCACCTCGAGCGACCATTAACGTTGTTGTCAAGTGCGCACCTTCTCTCGGGTTAAAAAGTACCTATTTGTCTAGAATAATAACGCGCATAGGTAAGCAAAATACACTTGATTTAAACATGCATGGATAATATAAGGATTTATTTTAATTTTTAAAAATTCCTACTAAACTTACAAAAAATTACAAATTCTTACTAAAAATTACTTAAATATATTTTAACCCAATTTTCAAATTTAAAATTTTATTTAAATTTTAAAATTAACAAAAAGTACAAGTTTAATGTCAATTTTGTAATCAATGTAAAACATGTGATTGCATTTATCATGTAACAGTCATGAGTTGAATCCATTCTATTTGACAGGGAAGTATTTTAGCTGAAATAAATATCCTTGCAAAGTTAAAATGAATACATATCATGATGAACTCAAAATCCGTGAATAATATGCTCTTCTGTATAAAGTATTTTTTCCGATCGAACTTCACTAGTATACTTGACATTTGTACATCAAATTTTCAATAAGTAAGACTAAATATTTAATTATATATTTTCATATCTTTGTTTGCTTGATTTTATTTAATACTCTTCATTTATATAATCTTACTATATTATTTTAATGTGAACTGTTTTGTATTATACCACACGACTTTTACGTCTCTTAATTACTTTAATTTTACTGTCAATTTAATTAAAACTCCTGTGTTCTACTACTACAGTTCTTGTCCAATAAAACCCGTCAATCAAACTAACCTCCTTCCTATCAATCTCATCTATCTTTTTTAATTCTTAATATTAGTTCACAATCTCCCTATATCTTGTTCAAATTTTAAATCTTTAATAAAAGGCACTACTGGTCATTAAAATTGACACACCAGGAAGAAACGAAAATAACAAAATGATATTTATTAGAGAAATATATTATAATTGAAATAACAAATGATTAACCTCTCAAGAAATTTGGGTGCATAGATCCTGAGAAGTCAGTACCCAGAACAACCACCTCTAGCAGTAATAACAGCCCTTATACGCGTGTGCATTGAATCAAATAGAGATAGGATGGCAGGTACAGGTACAGATGCTCATGCAGCTTCAACACAGCAACCGTAGTGACTGGCGTATAATGACGAGCCAGTCGCTCGGCAACCATGAACCAGACGATTTCTATTGGCAAGAGATCTGCTGAACGTGCAAGCTAGGGCAACAGCCAAGCATTTTCCGTATCAAGGAAGATCCGTACAATACCGTCAACATGTGGTCGTGCATTATCCTGCTGAAACGTATGGTTTCGCAGGACTCTAATGAAGGGTAAAGCAAAGAACAAGACACAAGAAATGTAACACGCACTGTTCAAAGTGCCAGAAGTACAAACAAGAGGTGACCGAGACGTGTATCTAATGACATTCCATACCATCGTACCACGTGGGGGCTAATATGACGATGATGAATGCACGATGCCAATATCCTTTCACTTCGATGCCGCCAAACACGGAAGCGACCATCTTGATACTGTAAAAGAATCTGCATCTATCACAAAAAATGACATCTCGCCATTCGTGCGTCCAAGTTCATCATTGATCACTCTCCTGTCTGTGAAGCAGTGTCAAGAGTAGCTGCAGCCATGGTCTCCGAGCAGAGAGCAAACTCCTGCAAATATCATCGTACTGTTCGTGCAGATAATTGTTGTCTTTCTAACGATCCCAATACTGGACTCAGGGCTCGTGGCGTGGCTGTACGTCACAAGACAGACGCCTGTCTTCTTCTCGGCTGCTAGTGATTGGGGGCCATTGAGATCCATCGCGACGTTCCGTATTACCGCGTCCTGAACTCCTCAATTCTATTTTCTGCTAACAGTCATTCGATCTCTACCGACGCGAACAGCAATACTACGATACGATAAACTGCAATACCGGTACGCTACAATTTGACCTTTATCAAAGAAGCATGCTGAAACAAATTTCGGCTTTTTACATGAGGCTTCTTACATCCCAAAAACTTTTCACCAGTCAACACGTCCAACTGCAATTTGTGTATGAGAAAATGGCTGAACAATTTTCTCATTTAAACGCATTGCATTTGTTGCTATCGGTGCCTGCTTTGTCTGAATGCACTGAAAAGCTGATCATTTGCATGTCACAGCACCTTCTTCCTGTCGTTTAATTTTCACTTATGTAGCATGTCGCCTTCTTGGTGTAGGAATTTTAATGGCCAATAGTGTACATTTTTAAGTGCTCAACTGAGCTGAAATTTTATACACACGATTATTTTGGATGATAATATAGTAATTTAATTACAAAATACAAATAATTGATTAAAGCTAATTATTCATAGAATTACAAATACAACCACGTTGCTATCATTTTTGGCAACTTAGCTACCCTTTTGGCGACTTGTGCCAAAATTTTAAAAAGTGTTTCCTCACATCTTAAAGCACTCCTTTGAGCTGAAATTTTCTATACACGAATGTTTTGGATGCCAATACGATACTTTAATGATAATTAATAAAAATTAATTGCTACTTAATATTGTGATTCTGTCATACATATATATTTACATTAATTGCAACTATTTGATAAAAATATCTAAAATAATTTTTTTCTTTTTTGACCCAAGTGGGAATTGTGACTTAATTTTTTTTTCTATATGTACTACTACTTTTCTTAATTGTTCCCATGAAACCTACTAAAATGTATGCTAAAGTCAATAGAGGCAGCAAGAATATGATTTCCATGCCAAATAGAGGAGTGCTGACACGATATTTAGTAGTCTTGAGGTGAAATCTGTTCCTCACCCTCCATTGGCTGACCCTCTTTTGTTCGCATTGGCTTCGGAACTCCCGGGAATAGTTGGCAGCCAAAGATAACGAGGAAAACGCAACGGCGCTCGGTGAATCGCCCCTGCGATTACGTAAACAGGGTGAGGAAATAATCTCTTCAATGGTGTTGGCGATGGGTAATTAGGTGAATTTCGGTGGCAATGGTTATCAGGGAAAGAATTTCAATTTTATTTCGTGTGCGGATAGCCGGGATTTCGTTTTTAATTGTAACAGTATTACAGTGCATTCCATTTTTTTATAGTAACATAAGGGATTAGGATGTATTGGAGTCATTTTGCAAAGAAGTTTGATACTAGGGGTTTTGTCCGTTTATTTATTGTTTTTATACTTTTGTTTGGGGTTTTACCGTGTTCAGTTGCAAAAGTCATTGCAGAAAACCTTCTTCCGAGTTCTAACATCATGTTTGTACTTGAACTTTAACTCTATGCCACTTTAGAACCATTACTGTGGTATATTATATCATGTGAAAATCTGTTATATAAAAAAGTAAGGTTCAAATACATAATGATAATAAAAAATGACCTTACAAAATGGATGAAATTGTTCAATTTAATTGTATTGAATGGCTATTGGTTGTCTCGTTCTGTTCGGTATTAAATGGCATCTGTGGCTTAGCAGTAATGGTCACGAACACGTGGTCGGCGTATTGCAAGTTAAGGTCCTGATGCTTCTGAAAACCCACCATGTGGAGTTACTGGTATGGCTGTGTGATATCTATATGAACTAGTACCAACACCACGCGAAGACGATCGTTTTGGCGTGATCGGTAAAGTCGTCGCATTCTCTCGTTCGGAACGGAAGGTACCCAGAACGAACCTTCCCTCCGACATTGGTGACCCTGGCCGTGATTTGAACCGCATCCTTCTCGCGCCGCTGTCGTGGCGCGGTCTATCCCCCGCAAACGCAACCAAACCGTCACACAAAAGACGCAATTCTCAAGCCGTCACCCAGGAAGGACGCAACCCACCCAGTGACGCATATGCTTACATGCTCGCCACGAATATTGGTATCATTAGTTCACCTATTCACCTAAACACTGGTAGGGGAGTATGTGGCGGTGTGATATCTATATGAACTGGTACGAACACCACGCGAAGACGATCGTTTTGGCGTGATCTGCAATGTTGTCGCATTCGTTCGGAACGGAAGGTACCCAGAACGAGCTTTCCCTCCGACACTGGTATACGTTTAATCTGTCGGGGCTCAAAGTTGACTTTGTGTGTAGTGATTGAGAGTTATATTAACATCGCAATATAAACGTGGACAATTGGCGAGGGACCTAATAATTTTGAACCAAGGTTAAGGGAGGACGACGTGCTGTCGTCTCCCTCTCTTAACTTCCTGACCACTCTAACGGGAGGACGTTTGCTATAAGGCAAAACAAGGGCAACGGAACCTCGTAATTTTGAATTATGCTCAAATGGAAAGGACAACACATTAGCTAACATCAACTCTTCGCACTTTTGCACCACGTCAATTGGAGGACTTTGAGCTTCGACGGATTAAATGGGCATCGGCTCTCTCTACCTGTCGGGTCTTCAGAAGCATTGGACTCGAAACTCATGACACGCCACGAGTCCTCGACCACAAGGCTACCAGGGCTATAAATATGCGGTTGTATTAGGAAATACTACAGGCGATCAACCTTTCTAATATACTTATTTGCTGCTTCTAACATACGTGATGAAATTGCGCATTCGAATGGTATAACTTTGATTATTTCCAGCCTTTAATATAAGACTGATGATTGATTGATTGATTGTTTACTAACGAATGAATTAATATAAGGCAGGTGTTTTTAAAAAGCAAGATAGCGTTAAAATCAAATTCGCTCGGACCCCGATTTAACAATCCCTTATTTGACGAATTTTACGATTTAATGAATTTTTCTCTTTCTCCGATTAATATGAAGGCAAAAACCCCGAATTTACGAATTATTTCAACAGATAAAAAAAATTATTTATTTGTTTGTATTGGAAAAAAAATTGCATTTCTTTTCAAAAGATATCCTCTTTGTCCTGAACAGAAAAAGGATTCTTCTTACAAGTAGCACATTTTGCCGGGAAAGGGTGCAGACCATTATTAGACTTCATAGGTGCATATGAGTTATGAGTGCAATTTTTCATGCAAGGTTTCAATAGAACAAGAAACTCCTTCCTTTTCTCATCCCATTCCACAATGCAAGGGATATTTAAAAATTTTAGCGATTATGTTGATAGACTGCCTATCCGTACAACTGAAGTTCAGGAAATCGTTAATTTGTGAGAGTCAATAAAAACAGTAATTTGATGCAGAAATTGATAATAAAACTCTTATTATAACTCTTACACTTTCTTCTACTTTACATTGTTTGGAAATAGTGAAAAAATACCTCGTGCAGCAAATGTAAATGATGCAGTACTTTCTTCTCTGCATAAGGTCCAAATAGAATTTTTTCGACTCAGGAATCCAAAAGATTGTAGAACATCTGTTAGTCACTATTTTAAAATTTCCAATTAACTAGTGCGTAATACTTCACAAAAAGTACTTCTAGCTGTTGAATAAAAGCGTGTAATTTCTAACTATGGGCATTTTTTGAGCAATGGCTTATAGAAATTTTACAGAATAAGTGCAAAAAAATTGTCTTTTGTTTTGACCCCGGTGTAACGAATAATGAATAGAATGCTCGGTCCCGATGAATTCGTTGAATTGGTGTCCGAGTGTAATTAAAAATATACATCTTATAATTAGAAAATGATCTAGACGCCTTAGAACTTTTTTCTGTGTTGAATGAGGTTATTAACCAAGCTTAACTTTCTTTAAGGCTGTTTTCGGATAATGTTAAATTATAGGACCCAAATTCAGAAAAAAATTTCAGATATAAAAGTACTCAAACACTAATATTATATGCTGGTTTCCCTATCTGTAGAGAATCACTTATTTTATCATACTACTCATTTTTATCGGAGTTGATACATTTTTTTCTTTTATAACATGCGTTTCGCATTTTTTTTCCTATACCCTAATGCTAAACTAGCTGTCCCTTTACATGTTAAAAGGAAAAAAACTAATTATTTATGAGATATTTTGAAATTTTAGAAACATTATATTATAAACAAATGAAAAAAATTATACAATTATAAAAATTGAAGCATTTTTTCTGTCCGAAAATGTGATCCGTGCTCACGCTCTTGCGCATATAACGCCTTAAGAAAACTGGTTCCACCTAGCAGCTTTCATCCCATAACGAATGCCCTTGTTTAGAGCAGAAATTATGAAATGAAAATCAGGACCAACTACGTATTTTCTGAACAGCAGTCACTGCAACAGTGGATGACTTAACTAGGCATTCTTTTCCACCTTCCCAAAATGAAACTTTTCCATTACCAAACATATACTCCTCAAAAGAAACAGAAAAAGAAAACATTTGTTTTCTTTCTCTCTCTCTCTCTCTACTACTTCCTCCATCTGCTTTACAATGCCAAGGAGTCATTCCATCCAAAAGGAAAAAGAAAATGAAAGCGGATCTTCAGTTTCACGTCTTCGAAGGCGAAGGGAAGAATGGAAAAGAAATGGCCATTTAAATTTTTATACGTGCCAGTGAAGCCACTCGACTGTGCTCTCGTATGTCCCATACCCCGATGCCAAATCGACCCATTGAAA
Organism: Trichonephila clavipes; assembly: GCA_019973935.1. NCBI lineage: Eukaryota > Metazoa > Arthropoda > Arachnida > Araneae > Nephilidae > Trichonephila > Trichonephila clavipes. The sequence continues at coordinate 144,873 of BMAU01019712.1, forward strand.
AGAAAAGAAATGCGCGTTGCTTCTTGTAATATATAAAAGTCCGACTTCAGTAGAAGTTGGCGAGTTTTCTCCAGGAGAATTCCCGGATAAAACCGTGCTTTGGTTTCCTGAGAGCCAGTTAAGGGTATATGTTGAATTGTTTTGTTTCTGCTTGTAAAGTCTCTAGGGATTACGCGAGTTCTGATGTGTGTTTCAGTTAAATCCTAAATATATTTTTTAAATTACTTGTATTTTCACTGCATAGAAATGCGTAAAGTAGTATACGAGATTACATAAAAACTTCTTAGATTGTTTTGTGGGTTTTGGGTTCAGGTATCGTTCTCGTTACTTGACCCATCGCCAATTATTATTCGCCAAAATTACAAGATCCATCGCCAATGGTCCTCGCGTTGCTTCAGAATGCGGTGTTAGTAAAAACTTACTCGCCCGTTTTAGATTGTCCTTTCAAAGATATCTTAAGGAATCATGGTACAATTTATACAATTTTTTTTAATTTAATGATTTTCATAATTTTTTGGGTTGCCTTCTATGTCTATGCATGATGCAAAACAGATTTTGTGCTCAAAATGTCATGAAAAGCTAACCATTTAATTTTTTAAGGGAAAAACTTTGTGATGGATTTTTACGGACTCTTTTCACTAATCCTCTTGGGGAATCTTTGGGCTAGCATTCGCGTTTAATTCACAGTATCCAATTCACGGTATCCTTCTCGAGAAGAAACCCTGATATGTAGATCAGTTCAACTATATAAAGTCGGAGTTTTGTAATTCTAGATAGAAGAAGTTGAGAATCTGTTACGGGCGCTACGACGGTGAGAAAAAATAAAGTTGAATTTCGCAGCTTCAGTTAAGAACGGTGTTTGTCACTGTATTGAATTAGAGGATTGGGAATTTATAGTTAAAGATAAATTGAGTTAAATTAAATTTATTACTTCCGCTTGTTCACTTAGTGTTTATTGCTTTCTCTATATCATTTTCTAGGACATTCACTTAAGGTTTAATCTGTTGTAGATTAGTGTGCCTGAGTAAAAATAAATAATAGTTATAATATTAGTTTCTGGCCCTGCTTTGTTTCCTCCCACACTCTTAGGTAGGCAATACGGTGAGGGAACGACTTCAATGGGAAGTCGCGTACAACTTGAAACTTATGAAGGGATTTTAAAATGCTACTCCTCCTACAAAAATTGACGTACATATATCAAATTTGATTTACAAGCACGTCAAACTATGTATAGCAAAAGTTGGTATGGGTTTTGCGATAACATGATTGGTATTCGTACAATAATTCTTTTTATGAACACTTATTGAAAATTCCTTGAACATCCGTAAATTCTAAATTCAATTATTTTTTTTAAAAAAATAAGTATTGCTTTGATTGAAAAATGCATACCAACATTTGTTCCATGTTCTGTTAGCAACAAGTAAAAAAATGTCCAAGTGTTAAGACACAATAGAGAACAAAGCATTAGCATTTTAAATGAAAACAAACTAGTTATTTTATTTTTCCGAGATAAGTCAGTTTAAACTTCGGATTTGCCGTTGGGATATAAATAAAAACAAACGTAAAAGTTATCACAACTCTGCGGTTTCTAAACTTATAGCTTTCAAATTTTGAGAATTTGTAGACAAGTATATAAAAAATAATTTATAGGCTAAAAGAGGAATTTCTTTTGATTTTTTTACTGATTTTTGCCAACTGAATCCTACTGAGTCGGCTTAAATTTATTTATTAGTTTTGAGGAATGCGGAATCAATCCAAGCTAGAAGAAAAAGCGATTGGTATTAAATGTGCTCGGATGACCGAATGTAAAAACTTATTTCAGTTGAATTTTAAAAATAATGTTTCGTGAATGATTTATTTTGTCTCAAACAATATGCCTTCAATAGTATATGTTAGTGGTGGAACGCACACGCCCGCAACCCCCACATCGCGGAGATGGGGGACCAAAGCCTATGTAATGTTATAGTCTTACAATCGTTTGTAAGATCCGGCTTGGTGCCCGAAACCTGACTTTGCAGGGGAACTCTAGTATTCTTAGTTACGACACTGGTCTACGTCCTTTATTTATTGCTTTGTGCTAAGAAGTCTGCTGGGACGAATCTTTACGCGACCTTCACACTAATCCTCTTGGGGAATCTTTGGGTTAGCATTCGCGTTTAATTTACAGCCATCCCTCTCAAGAAGAAATCTTGACTTGTAGATTAGTTCGACAATGTAAAGTGAAAGTTTTGTAATTGTAAATAGAAGGAGACGCGCGAGAAGCTGTTACAGTCGCCACGAAGATGAGATAGAAAAAATTGATTTTCGCATCTTACGATTAAGAGCGGTGTTTGCCACTGTATTAAATGAGTGGATTGAGGATTTGAAGTCAATAATAGATTAGGTGAAGTTAAATTTGTTACTTGCGCCTGTTCGCTTAATGTTTATTGTTTTCTCCCTATCCCTCCTAGGACATTTACTTAGCGCTTAAACTGTTGTTGATTATTGTGTTTGGATAAATAAATAATAGTTGTAATGGAAGTTTCTGGTTCTGTGTTTACTCCACCCACACTCTCAGGTAGGCAAGGAGGCGAAGGAGCCACTTCAGGGGTATGTCACTCACAGTGTATTATTTACATTCGACTTAATCTTCATATATTTATTCCAATTAGAGTATTATCTAATCCCTTACACAATAAATAGCCTTAGTTTCTGAGTATGACTTTAGTAAACAACCAATCAATCCCTTATACAAAAATGCAGCGAACATTGTGATTTTATGAACAATGTGATTTGTCATCAGTAATATGCTTGTATTTTGATCTCAATGTTTTAATTATCTAGATCTTCTAGTCATGTTGCAACTAAATACCTACCTTATAGAAGAGTCACAATGCGTGTTAAATCTGTCAGAGCCCAAAATTCTTAAGTGGATATGTTTGGGAAGTTTGGAGATTAAGGTGCTAACTTTGTGCTCTTCGTCACTTGACTGTGGTTCAGAATTACGAGATCTGTCCCCAATAGCTCTCGCGTAACGTTGAAATGCAACTTTAATAAACAATTGGATAAATTTAAATTCACGTGGTGTCGCACTCAATTGATAAATGCAATCACGTGTTTTCAGCCAACCAGTTCTTGCGCCACACGGTTGCCAACTTTCATTTTCACAAAAACTTTCTTCTAAACATAAGACATTTGATAGCAGCACACAAAAGTAAACAAAGAACACTTGTAACTAAAAATATCCATTTAATAAAATAATGTTTTTAATCAGAAGACATTTTTGAGAAATCTCAATACTTGTTCATATTTACCCAATTATCAAATTAAAATTGTATCTGGATTTTAAAAATACAACTCTACAATGTCAGCTTTGAATTCAATAAAAAATACGTGATTGTGTATTTATCATGTAATCACCATGAATTATGTATATTTACTATAGGAACTCTCATCGTAAAATCATCATTACATATACATCATCATCATGTCATTCATCATTATGGGCTAAATTCATGCTGGTTGCATGATAAATACTACCACGTGTTCTCCAGTAAGTTCAAAACTGATATTTGACTTGTACTTGTTATTCTACTTGTAAAATCTAGGTAAATCTTCAAATTTGTGATTTAATCAAAGACGTTCTTGTATTAAGATTGTTCAAAAGAGTTTCAGAATTTTTTTAAAAAAAATTCTTATGTCATATGTGTACTTTTAAGTTTACCTATTTTGTTATTACTGTTGGTAAACATGTACTCTTTTAACACGCTTTTATAAGTTTTCACTTGCATGTAATAGAATCTTTGAACTCGATTTTTAGCCACTTTAAAAGGTCAGATTAATTCGAAATTTTGTACACTTGTCAGAGACCTATTACAAGACAATAATCCATTGTCCTGATCAGAATCCTCAAAAATAAGGAATCAAAGGATTTCGAGATTGGGCGACTAATTCATTATATCGTTTCCAGATTTGGCGACTAATTGCATAAACCATTTGCCATTTCCAGATTTGGCGAGTAAAAGATTAAAGAGAAACCCTAAAACCGGAAATAGACTTGTAGTTAATACAAAAAAGGGGAAAAAAGTGTTCTTTATGTGAAAAAAAGAAAGGTGGCTGCGTAGTTTTTCTGAAAATGAAAATAAAAAAAAAGACTCTTGCATGTGAGAGAGAGAATAAAGATAATTTATGTTCTTACTACTAAATATTTTTTAGTTTTATTAAAAATATTTATACATTTAGAAGTTTGGAAGTGATAATACGAATTAACATTATAGCAATACGTTTAAAAGGTGATAATATGAATGGCATTTAATATTTCTTCTTAACACACTTACTCTGCATTTCAGAATATAACTAGTAATAAATTATAACAATTAGCATCGAACACCCACGCTTTTACCACAATGGCATATATTTTCTCATTAATCATTTTATTCTTATATTAATAATTAATTTTTTTTTTACTTTTTAATTCTATTCACTATAAAAGCGTGTGTTTTAGTTTTTTTTAAAATATAATTTTTTAGACGATAGTTCCAACGAAACTTGACAACAGCAAAAAGCACGAACTGATTATCTGGAAACAAAGGATTGCATTTATCTTGTGATTATGACGTCACGTGAGTTTATGAATTTTTTAGCTGGAAACACGTGGTTGTAGTTACGTGAATCAAGCCCATTACTATAAAACAAACAGTTTTATAATAAAAAAAAATTTAATGTTCCATGTTTTCATACACATTTTCGTGCATTGTCATCCACTTCCAAATTTTAAGTCTCTTGCTCATTGGGAAGTTAGTTTAAAATCAGTTATACAAAATTCCACCCGGAAAGACATACAAGAAAGCGAGTTAATAAAAACACGGTAAAAATATGTTTTATGTGATCAAAATTTCAATAATGTTTTGGAATATATGCATTGCTTTGAAATACCTTGTTTTACATAATAAAATACAGCATGAAATAATAATTTTAAGAATATTTTATTACAGATGATATTTTTTCATTTTACATTTCAACGAAAGCTTTTAACCGAAAGCTTTTAAAATCAAATTTTCGTTACCCTTTTATTGTTTTAAATGCTTTGTACAAAATTACAACGTCACTACAAATCGCGTCGACAGATTGCCACATTTTTCACTTTGTCATCCATTAAACTTATTTCGGGATAAAATTATTGAAAAGTGGAATTTAAGTAATCACAGCCATTTTTTCAACCCAAATCAAAACGAAACTTTACAATTTTTGAATTTATGTTGTATAATGCTTCCTTCCAAAAAAATAAAAATAAACCCCTTGACACAATCTTAGCCCTGACATGTGCGATAACACAGTAAAAACTATTCTATCCTCTGTCAATTCCTGTAAATTCAATTCTAAAAATCGCTGCAGACGAGAAACGATGAAAACTACTCAACTCGAGTGAGAGAGAGACCCTTCAAAATGCCTGGCAGCGGAAGAAAGAAACGGATCAATGCTTGCGTGTTCATAAAATATGGATATTGGGGGGAGTTTAGAGATATCTCAAGAAGTTTTACTTTGTGATATCTTACTTCAAGCCTAGGAAAATACTATATTATATACCTTGGAAAAATCTTTATCGCGTTTCGGTTGCGTACAAAGACGGAAAAGAATATTTTTAATGGTTCTGTAAAGAATTTTTTGAAGAAGAAATATTTTTAATGTTTTAAGTGTTACGATTAAATTCATTCGGGTTTAAGCTTTTAGTGGAATGGTATGTAACATTTCGTGTTGGAAGATATTGGTGAAATTTATAAAGGTAGAATTGAATGTGATATTGGTGGAAAAAAGTTTTCTTTTGGAAAAAAAATTCTTTTTTAAAAAAAATGCTCTTCAAATATTGAGTAGGTTCTTAAAGAAATTGGAATAAGAAAGAAAAAAAATTTCAGATTGCGAGGTATATATTATGTGATACGCGTGTTTGTGTATTTTTTTCGTCTTATTTTTTTATTGGATTTAGAAGTATAATGCAAGCTCCTTTTCGATGTGTTTCACCTATAATTGATTGCAGACAATACTGTATCGCTGATTCTCACGCATTTCAATTGACCCCTAAAGAAACCAATTTTGTTTATTTTACTAATAAACTTTGCATTGTGAAAGAACTGTGGTATATGCACACTAAAAAAAATTACTGTTTAAAGTTAAATGAAGTAAGAAAGACTTGAGTATAATAGACTCGATTGAATACTTGAGTTTATATTAACATTGAAGCTACTCGAGGGTTGGTGGAATGCCCAAAAAATAATCAAGTTCACTTAAAATAATTTAGAAGTACAAACCGGTCCCCCAACGAGAGAGAGAAATCTCTCCCACCCTCAAACTTTATTCAATTCCTACTATAAGCTCACAGACTCTCTTTATATTTATTTATCTTGGTGGAATTTTCAATCATTAATAAAATACATTTTTAAGAGCTCCGTTGAGCTAAAATTTTGTGTACGGGATCGTTTTGGATAAAAATACGAGATACTTTAATGATAATTAATGACCACTTAATGTTGTGATTCTGTCCTATGTATATACATATTTATATTAATTGTAACTCTTTAATAAAAAGTAGCTAAAATAAAAATTTTCTTTTTTGATTTAAGTAGGAATTGATTTTAAAAAAAATTATATTACTTGTTACACACAAGAATCTTATCTTTACATTTTCTATAGAGGCACACAAAGATAAGTTTACCTAACTAACAGGCTATTGGTGACTGACCCCGTATTTAAAGGGTGTTTTTTTAGAGGTATAGAACTTTAAATTGCAATCAAACAACGATGTATTATTCGTTTGACATAATTTTTTTATTCGAAAGATAATCTTGTGGCATTACATTTTAAATATGATTTCTGGCACATGACTGCCACGGCTGGCTCGGATGTAGTCCAATCTGGACGTCCAATTTTCGATGACTTTTTCCAACATTTGTGGCCGTATATCGGCAATAACACGGCGAATGTTGTCTTCCAAATGGTCAAGCGTTTGTGGCTTATCCACATAGACCAATGACTTTACATAGCCCCACAGAAAATAGTCTAGCGGTGTTAAATCACAAGATCTTGGAGGCCAATTCACAGGTCCAAAACGTGAAATTAGGCGGTTACCAAACGTGTCTTTCAATAAATAGATTGTGGCACGAGCTGTGTGACATGTTGCGCCGTCTTGTTGGAACCACAGCTCCTGGACATCATGATTGTTCAATTCAGGAATGAAAAAGTTAGTAATCATGGCTCTATACCGATCACCATTGACTGTAACGTTGTGGCCTTTCATCGTTTTTGAAGAAGTACGGACCAATGATTCCACCAGCCCATAAAACGCACCAAACAGTCAGTTTTTCTGAATGTAACGGTGTTTCGACACACACTTGTGGATTAGCTTCACTCCAAATGCGGCAGTTTTGTTTGTTGACGTAGCCATCCAACCAGAAGTGCGCTTCATCGCTAAACAAAATTCACTTATGAAAATCGGGAACAACGGCAATCTCGTTTTGTGCCCATTCGACGAATCTACGCCTTGCTTGATGATCGTTTTGATGAATTGCCAAACCAAACTGAGAATAAATCACTTGACAGCTGTTAAATCGGTCGCCATCTTGGAAAGTAATGCCAACTTAAACTTCTATACCTGAAAAAAAAACACTTTTTATTAATTTCGGTCTAGTGGCCAGAGTTTGACCCCCTGAGCTGGCGCACACCTTTCCAAGCTTCCACCCCGGTATGATAACTTACAACATCGACAGATTTAACGAGCGTGAATTCCTCCACATGGCGGGTCTTCATTGGTACCAGGGCTTGAACTCACGACTAGAAAGAAACAACCCTGACCATGAACTCACGATCTTGACCACTCAGTTACAGAGACCACCAATATGATAAACATTTTCCGAAGAATAAGTAAACGTCTTTGAAACTAACTATGTGGTTAGAATCATATAACTTAAAAGTATAACAATTATATTCACTATTCTAATGATTGCAATTGTCCAACTGACTCTCTATAGCAAATATACATTTTGATAAGCGAATTATATTCACTGTCATATCGTGAATGGGGTATTATAATAATACATAATGTTCAAGGGATTTTTCAAATGTTCAGCATGTGTTTCACAAAATTCTGTCATATGATTTCCGTGTTGTATTCACAATATAGTAGGCATTAAATTCTCATTATATACTGCATTAAATCTTTACATTACTGTTATACGAAATTACTAGTTTTATGAGTCTGTGTAAGTTTTAATACAGTTTCATTAACACTTTTAAGGATAAGGAAGTCATAAAAATTGAAGTGATTATAACATTATAGATGAATGTGTTATTTTCCTTCGATACATTTTCAATAGTTTTGTCGAAATATTATTTACAATGTAAAGAGTAAATAAAGCAGATTTTTTTTTGCTGTCCTTTCAAGAATTACCTCTGATAATCAAAACTAACGTTTATATATTTATGCAAGTGCCATAATCACTGATTAGACACAACACTTTTAAGTATTACATACCTTTTTTGTTTCTTTACAATTAAATATACAAGACTATTGAGCAATAAAGTTCTACGAGCCACAATTGACTGGGCTTCCATGGATTAGCAAAGTCAACCTTGTGGATAACGAGGTCCTAATCTTCTCATCTTTGGAGATTAGTTGGAAGATTACTGTTTCATATGCTTTAAGTGGAGGTACATTTTACAGTGATAATTATTACTTTGTAATATATAATAATAATACGTTTCATCATTTGCAATTGTGTTTGTAATATCGTTGTTAGAGATGTGTGTGTGTGTGTGTGTGTGTGATCTAAATAAATATAGATATATATATTCCTACGTATTGAGCTTTTTTAAAACTTTTCATATAATAAAAATATTTTTGGAAATTTTCTTAATGGATGTAAAGCAACAGTATAATATCCAGAATAACTTTTGAATTTTGTGAACAGAACCATTAAAAGACCCTTCTTGAAAAGGATTCATAATTATGCATCATTGTTCAATTTTATGTCTAAGCGTAATCTGAAGCAACGGGAAACTTTTTTTTTAATTCATCTTACGGTAAATTTGATTACATGCTAATATCTTTACTTCATCCTCACAGTCTTTCCACCTCCTTTTGGACCTTCCCTTTGGTCTTTTATTAGAAGGAGTTGCATTAAATATTTTCAATGGTGTTTCTTCTGAACTTATTCTTACTATATGCCCTACCCATCGCATTCAATTTAGTGTTATGGACTTAAGATTATAATTAATTTTCCGCCTTCAAAATGCTGTAAAAATAATACACTGATCAGAATGACGTCAACTTTGAACTGATTGTATTTGGAAAAGAAGAAGAGGTACTGGATAAGAGAGAAAAACTCGAAAGGATATTGATACATAACACTGTTAGCGTCATAAGAAAAGTGGATTAGGTTACAAGTAGCATTTTGAATCGAATTAGACGTCTTTTGTATGAGTTGTACATTAAACCAACTGTACTTTTCAAAATGCATAATTGTTTCAGTTTTTGACGTGAAAAAAATGACTTTTATGTCTTTCAGTTCTTGCAATCTTATTGAAAAGCTCATGCACCATCGCAAGGTCGTACCGCAATGGATGAGAATAATCGGTTTTTAACTTTCATTGGGGCAGAAACTGAAAATGGATATTTTTTCATTACGCCATACCATTTCCCCTTTCTTCAAGTATATTCAGCTGAAATTTTAAGTCATTCTGAGTAGTGGTACTTTTTTTTTACTGCATTTTGAAATTGGAACTTTAATTAGAATCACCCTGTATATTAACTTTACCCCCAAAATAAGTTCCATACCACCTTTAGCAATTTTTAAGATTAAAATCCGCTACGACATTTTGCACTCTTAATAAAGGAATTATTTTATGGGTCAAAAAGTATTTAGATTTTAGGCTTTTTTGTGTAGTTTATGCCAGAATAATATTTCCTACAAGACTTTCAGAACTATTTGATTCACTGAGATTACTAATAATATTGGCAAGAACTAATAGTTGTTTCAACAGCATTCCAAAGAAATCATGCTTTCATTCTTTTCAACTTTTATAATTCAGAATCATTCCTTCCTAGAGAGAACTATTTATTTCTGCGGTATCTGTGACAATTTCCTTTTCTTTTTGCTCTTGTCTTCTTCTGGAAAATCCACGGAAGCAGAAGGCGAGATTCGAAGACAAATTACTGGCATTTCATTCACGGAGGTGTTCCAAAAGAACCTAAAATGGAAAACTCGAGAAAGATTGAATAACATGATATATAGGATGTTTATTTGAGTTCTGTTGGGAAACAAAATATTCTTTTCCTCTCTCTCCAGCTTGCTTGACTATAAAAGGGGTTATTGATAAGATTTCTCAACATGGTTTTTCTTCTCTGGTTTTGTGATACATCGTTGGTGGGTAGCGGTGTTCGTCATTTTTTACCCATCTGCACCAAATTCATTTTTTTATTTTCTTTCTGATGCAATTTTTATGTACATAGAATAAACCTAATATGTTACAATGTTACTCTGAAACATCTACGAAACAAACTCGGATATTTCGCTCAAACTCTTGAAGTTTCTTCAGAAGTATATTATGATTTATATTTATACCATGTATTTTTATACATTAATTTTCTCTTTTTTGTTTTGTTTAATTCTCGTTTGTAAAAACGTGAAGAAATTCATGTTTTTTCACTCAGCAATATAGAACAAGGATAGGTCAGCAACATAAAGCATGTTTAATCCCTTATTTTTAGTCCAAAGCTTAAATATGCTATTTAAAATACTGGTTTTAGCAATTTGACTTTTTTTCACTTTTTATGATTTATTTATTCTGTTAGATTAATGTTTTTTATTAGTAATTAAGCTATCATGATTTATTTAAATAAATGTATTGAAGGTAATTTCTATGTAATCTGCAAAAATAACAAATTTTAAGAAAAATAATTCCAAGTTGTAATTTTTTTTTTCGAGCAAGTTTGAATTTTACCAAAATTGAAAATTGTCATATAAGTGAACGTTAAGTGAATTCTTTTTTTAAAATTCAAATAAGTTTGATATTTCTATTTAAGTATAAAATTATTATGTACAGTTTCATTAGTTTTGCGGCAGAATGCCATTATTGTCGAATAAAGCGCTACACATATTTTCCATAAAATAAAAATTTTACGGCAAACATGTGTCATATAATTCCCTTTTTCCTGCCGTTAATATCATGAGGTTTTTTTTTGTAATACTAGTTAAAATAATTCTATAATACTACATTTTAATACTTACGAAAAATAAAAGTTTTTTTTGTTTCTCTGCCGTAAGCGTATTGTGACGTGAAAAAATGGCTTGCAAAGAAATGGGGACTTTTTCAATAATGTTGAATAACTAAAGGTGACTTTGTCAATATATTTGGCGACAAACTGATGTTGCAAAATGTTGCCAATTTTGGTGAAAATAATAGATGGCTTGAAACAAACCTAATAGGGTTGTGACGAGGCTTTATCGTGTTTTCATACTAATCCTCTTGAGGAATCTTTGGGGCCAGAGTTGAGATATTTTACAGCCAATCCTCTCAAAAAGAAACCATGATATTCAGATTAGTTAGTAGATATATAGTGAAGCTTTTGTAATCGCGATAGAAGAAGAGAGAGGAAGCTGAGGTGCTGAACTGATGGTAAGAACTTAAATTTAGAAGCGTAAGTGTAGAACGGACTTCAGTAAATTAAGAATTTAAGGAAGATTAAGATTCACAGGATAACGTGACTGAAAGTGAAGCGGTTCGGCTTCCGGGTGCTTATTTACACAGAATTTAGGGCAGTGCTTCTCAAATGTTCGATGTTTACGACCCAATATTCAATCATAATTTACATCGCGCCCTCTTCCATACAATACAACTACGACCATACGACGACGCTAAACTGACAATACGACTTTAAACTCTTTAGTCCCCCGACGTGTATAAACGGCTCGCTTAGCCAGTGTGTCAATTTTCCCAAGACGTATGCATACGTCTTTCCGAAGAACGAACTTTTCTATGAACTGCTATCCATAAAATGATTCCGAAGGCTTTGGAAAGGAATACAATGACCTTGACGATGTTTGCGAAGGGTTTACATATTTCAGAGGATTGGATTATTTATTCTTTTTCTATTCCCCCCTCCTCCATGCACCCCGTACGCTTACTTACGGCTAAACGGTAACATTGGGGAACGAATCGCGCAATTTTTAATCGGCATCTAAGGGATTAATTATAAACCGTACAAATTACAAGATAAGTGCTAATGTTGGGATATAATTTTATATATGTCAAATCCATGGAGTCACTAGTAACTATTAAAGTTGTGCTTAACTTAATATTGTTAAATTAGTTACAAAGTAGATTGTGCAGTACTCATACATTCATAAGTGTATTATAGTGTAAATGAGTGTTTTATTTTCATTGTGTTAGGATGTATTTGTTTGTTTACTTTCAGTAAGTTAATAATTTTTTTAAATAATCTTTTGTTTTCGACTTTTCAATAGACTCGCGCCCCCTTGGGGGGGCGCTCCACAGTTTGAGAAACACTGATTTAGGGATACGTTCTATCACTCCTGATTTTCTTCCTAACGTAAGACTGTCTTTGAATATTTGAATTGGAAATAATAAATTGTTTTCATTATGGCTAGTTTGGGGGATCAATTCTTAACTCCCACAAATCTAGGCCGCGTGGATGGTACCCCCGGGTAGAGGGTATCACAGGGTATGAATGATTATTGAATGAGATGACTCTAACACCTCCAAGAATGTTCTTCCAATGCTACAGAAGATGCAGTAGAACAACGTGGAGTGTGTGAGTTTGAAAGCAACTGTGTGTTTTTCATTTTTTGTTGTTCCTATGGATTTGTATTACTTTGAGTAGTGTGTGAATTTTGATTGGGTGCTAACAAATATACCTTTTTAAGTGTTAATTATTTCCTGCGAAGAATAAATCTATTGTAATCGTTAGAGATTTACAGAATAAAGTTTCAAGTTACTCCAAAAGAAATTGCGTAATAAAGTTTCAAGCTACTCGAAAAGAAATTGACTATTTATTCCACGGATATTTCCTACATTTTGAAAACCGTTTAATAAAATCTACTGAATTTGACTTGAGAGACATTGGGACAAGGATGCTGACTCCGCGCAGCATCTTTCTGGGGTATTAGATGAGCCTGAACATCTAAGATCTTACGATGTCACTGTATGCACTTTCATTTGGATTCCGCCCATGTAGGAATGAAAGGTAATGAGGTAGATGACACCTTGGCCAAGACATCCTTTGGCGACAATTTTCAATGGATGCGGTAGTCTATTGGCCAAGGTCAAGGTTTCGTGGCAGACGCGTCATGAGTTCAAGTCTAGAGCTGCAGAAAGCCCGTCGTGTAGATTGGGCCGATGCGATTAAATCTGTCGAGTTTCAAACGTCCTCCCATTGATGTGGAAGTTAAAAGAGTGGAGTGCCAGCTTAAGTGTCATCCTTTTCTTTTGAGTTAGATTAAAAAATACGAGGTCTGACGCAAACAGCCTTCGTGCAGCTTTATAGAGCAACGTTAATATAACTCTCACTCACGCTCAGTGGCGTAACGTACACCATCGTACCTTCCACATCAAGGCGTGAAGAAGCCTGACTGAAGCTAAGTACGACTTGGGGCCCAAACTCTTTGTAGGAGGGCCCTTATATTCTGCGTTACGCCACTGCTCACGCTGACAATTTGCCAAAGATATAACACTAACCTATAATGAAATATCCCCAATTCAAAAAGAAAGAATTGAATTTACTTTGGAGAGCTTTATCCACTCTCCCACATTACTTTGGAGCAAGTGACCATGTTGGTCTCACAGACTCAAAATTCCTAGAACACAGAAGATAGCTCTCTCACGTGTTTTGAGAGGCTCTTCTCAAGATCTTCGAGGCTTCGCACCAAAGCTCTGACGTTCAACGGGCCAGGTGGCTTAGTAGTCAAGGTTACGGACTATTGGCTGGTATGTCATGAGTTCGAGCCTTGTTGTAATGAAGACTCTGGAAGGCGTGTCATTTTGTACTTAGCACCGCTGAAGACTCGCCTTGTATGCGGGCGATGCACGTTAAATCTGTCGAAGCTCAAACGTCCTCTCGTCAGTGTGGCGTGAAAGCTAGGGGAGGTGGGTGCCAACTGAGGTGTCGTCCTCGTCCCTTGACCATGGTTTAAAATGAAGAAGTCCGATGCCGAACGCCCTCGAGGAGCTAAATAGTTTTTTTTAATTACCTCGAGGAATGAGCCGTAAAGGCCATTTCATACGAGCAGCCCAATATAAACCAGCCTTTGCAGTCAAGTTATCAGAAGAAAAGTTAAAGCCTGTGTTTGCCAGAGAAGCACCAACTGTCAGGCTAACAACATTCATAGCCTCTCCACAAAGACACAGAAAGTAGTCTGTAGAGTCTTTCACTCCAATTCGGTGTAGGTATTGCTGAAGAAAGTCTTGTCCCGTCACAGTTTTAAGAATAGCAGAGAAAACGTGTAGGAAGACCCATCGGTACTGGACTGTCTCTCGCGTCTTTCCTCTTGCAGCTAAATAGTGCGACGTTAGTACTCACTCCCTCGCTCATTCCAACGGGCCACAGGTGAGTGTCCACAGCATAGGTCTGGCTTTCCCCGCTCCTACACTTAAATCATTAGATTTCACTGTTTGTAAGATTTTAAAAGACATTATTTTATTTTTGGTCTTCTTGGGAAAACTTTGGTTTTATGGAATAGGTATAATGCGGTTGAGCCATCTCGGATTAAAAACAGTAACAGTAATAATAGAATATTTTTGACTTAATTAGCAACTAAATTAATCTTAAAAGAAATAATGGCTTTTATTTTATTAGTTTTTTTACCTAAAAATTGAAATAAGGCATTAAATATTGCTTTATGTTTTAAGACTTAAAATATTTTGAAAATAATTTAACGAACGAGAAAAAGGATTTAATGGAAGTGTTGTATATAAATCTCTCTCTTTTCAATTGCTACTATTAGCTCACCCTCTCTACAAATTTATTTATTTATTTATCTTCGAGGAATTTTCAATCGTTAATAAAATAATTTTAAAGCGCTCAATTGAACTGAAATTTTATATACTTGATTATTTTGGATGACAATACAGTAATTTAATTATAGTTAATAAAATAATTGATTAAAACTAATCATTCAAAGAATTACAAATGCAGCTACGTTGGCATCATTTTTGGCGAATTAGTGACTATTTTGGCGACATTAAAAGGGTTTTTTTCTCACATTTTAAATCGCTCGTTTGAGCTGCAGTTTTCTATACACTATTGCTTTGGGTAAGAATACGATAATTTAATTATAATTAATCAAAATTAATTGACTGAAACTAATATTTTAAGAATTTCTGATACAGCCACGTTGGTTTCATTTTTACCGACTTAGATCAAAACATTAAATTATTTTTTTTCTCACGGTTTAAAGCGTTCAGTTGAACTGAAATTTTATAGACACGATTGTTTTTGATGACAATACGATACTTTAATCATAATTGATAAAAATTAATTACCATTTAATGTTGTGGTTCTATCTTTTGTATATACATATTTCTATTAATTGTAACTATTTAATGAAAAGTACCTAAAAGAGAAAATTTTTCTTTGTTGATCTAAGTAGGAATTGACTTAATTTTTTTTATATTACTTGTGTTTCGGATGTAATTGATGTAAAGACTTTTATAGATTAACATTATTTACTGCTATTCAAGGGGATGTTAAGATGGGGAATAGATATAATAATGTAGAGAATAATTTAAATATTTATTTGGAAATTTTTTTTTAAAGTTACAGTGAATTTTGCTTACCTCTTTTCCAAACGTCAATAAAATTTTACTTTTAAAAATAGATTCTCGCTTTGTACACATTCTTTACATTGTTACAGAAAAAAAAAGATAGAAATGTCATAAAATTATTCGAAATTATATTAATATTTATACGCTTCCAGGACAAACTTTGAAATATATATATATATATATATATTATCTGGCAAGTTTGTTGGATGACATACTATTGATAACTTAATTTTTTGGCTTTTACTTCAAATAGGATTGGGAATTTATAATACTAAGGCTTCTGCAAAAAAAAAAATCATAAATATCTTTTTCAGGCCCAACCGAATATATACTTTGACTGTTTGGACTAAATCTAATAAGATGTTTGATACATTTATTTATTTTTTTCATGGACCTCGCTTATTGGCCATTTTTATTTCTCTAAAGGAATGAAAAGTACATAAAGAAACAAAAAAGAAAAATTCGAATTTGATAAAGGTTTGGAAGAAATGTTCGAAATTTACAAAGAGAAGAAGAAAAGGGAGCTTGAGGACATTTTTCATTAGAAGGCAGCCATGTTTTTTTTAAATAAAAAAATCTTCTTTCTTTTTCGTTATTATTATTATTTGTGATCAAATATGTAACAGAAAATAAATGCATAACAGAACGTAAAAATGTATTCCAAGTAAACATATAACACATAAACGAAAGTTTGAAGGCTCATTTTTCTTGAAATTGTCTGGAACAGAAATTGTTGAAGCTCTTGTACTAAAGTTCTTGTTCGGTCTTCTTTAAAGATTTTTTTTTTTTTTTGGTTTCTTTTAATGTTTCGAGCAAACATAAAAATTTCGAAAAAACTTCTTTTAAATCTTCTTTTCCGAAATTTAATAGGACGATATTTATGTTTTTTTTTTTTCTTTTAAAGACAATCTTTTGAAGCGGTAAAAAAATAAGGAATAGATTTTAAAACATTTTGTAAACAAGAAATACACGTACAATTCAGTGATATTTGTAAGTTGCTTAAAATTTGTAATGTATGTAACTATTTGAAGTTCTGTTTAAGGAAATGAGTGGAAGATTTTCTCCTAAGAAAAAAACTCGTATTTCTATTCAATGTTTATCTGGGATTATATCGTTTAAATATTATTTCTTTCTAAAACAGATTTTTCTTGTTGCAATTGAATGTTCCAGAGAATTAATTGGTTCAGAGTAGTACTTATTTAATTTTTAACTTACAGAGGCTAGTATTTAAAAAAAAATTCTTTTAATAAAATTTGGAAATTTTTTTATAACTTTATTTAAAATAAAAAATATAAATTTTTGTAAAATCTTTTGAGTTTATTTAACTTCACAACTTGTAATAAAAAATTAATTCATTTGTAAATTAATTTTTGCCTTTTTGAAAGTAGATAAAACACCATTCTTGTTAGATGTAGAAAAATTCAAAATATTTTTATTTTGATTTAAACTATTTCAAAACGATAACTCTGTATTAGCTATTTTAAGAAAATTTGAAAATTAACTCATTTAAATGGAATCCAGAATAATGCTTGTTTAGTTTGTTTTTGCGTATCATTTGGTACGTAGCAACTAAATTGAATATTAAAAATTACTTTTTAAATTAATAGGTAAAAATTGAACATTCGTTTTTTATTTCTTCTTATTCTCCTGTTAAAATTGCAGTATATTAGTTAGTACCTTTATTAATGTATGCTAAAATGTATGTTTTTATTGTTGCTTTTACACAACTTTACTTTTTTTGTTCTCTAAAACTCAAAAGTTTTTAATATTATTTCTTTGACAAATGAATTAATTTCCTTGAGTAGGTATAAATTGCTACAATCTTATTAGAGATATCAGGCTAATTTTTAGGATAAAAAATAGTCAAAATGTTATTTCGTATACTCATTACTATTGAATTCTCTTTTAAGAAACAGCTATACAAATTTTAAGCAAGTTTGCCTGATTTTAAAATGAAGTGGCTAACAATATGTTTGTTTCATTATACGAGTATGAGCTGTTTCGAGAAAAAATTTCAAATATTTGTGGAAAATGTAAATAATAAATTAAATTCTATACTCTGTTAGTAAATTGTGTGGAATATTGTTTCTTATTTGTTAGGAACTAAAAAATCCAAGTGTATGAAACTAAATGCCTTGCTGCTCCAAAATGTTCATTTTTAAAAAAAAAAATAGCAGTAAATATTAAATAATACGAAAATTGAAAACGAATTCCGTTAAATTCGGGCATTTTTCTTCTCCTTTAAGGTCTGAAAATAGCTACACACTTTCACTAAACACATTTCTTAATTATTTCTTGGTACTCTACTTTGACCTACTTTAACACTATATTGCCCAAGGAAGTCTTTTAACTTCAATTAGAAGAACAATTACACATATAATGCACAATTTCTTAGAATTTTTTTAGAATATATTTTTTTTCAAGTGAAGTAAAAATTTTTTTATTGTTAATATTTACTAATAACTTGTTATATGACTGTAAATAATATAAAAATATTAAAAATTAACTTTTTAAACAAATTTCACATTACACATTAATTACATTAATTATTCTTTCACAATACAGTAATTTTGTGACTGCTTTTAATCAATATAGGTACATACTAAGTTTAAGTTTTTCTAGTGTTAATGAGCAATTGTACAAATTGTGAGATTTCAGTTTAGATCTGTCATCATCATCTAAAAGTAGTACTATATTGTAATATAATTCATAAGGGTGATGTTGTGTGCTCAGTGCTAATTAAAGCTAAAGTTAATTGTTGGATTAATATTATACTGAATTTAAATGTAATAAGTCTAGTAATTTTGAATACGCCATCTTATCTGGTACTTTTTTACACTGATTTCTTTCTCAGAATCTTCGGAGCACTTAATCGTCGATTTGAATTTCATTAATAATACAATGGAACGTACTAAATTGTGAATCCTGAGAAAACAAATAATCCCGAAACTTCAAGTATTTATGTAGTATCTTATTAAATAAATCGTAATTGTATTGTTTACTAAAATTATAAACAGCTTTTGTAAATTTCCTCGCATATATTAAAGAATATTTTCAGCTGAAAAATAAATCAAGAAAATTATATAGAATTATCAACATTACTTTCAATTATTTTTTCTCTAGAAACTCTTTCGAAATACGTATGACATTTTTGTATCAAACTTCAGAAATAATATGCATAATGAGCTAAATTCATGTGACGTCGTAGTCACATGATAAATGCAATGACATGTTTCCAGTTCAATTTCGTCGCTGTTACACACTCTTGCTTCTTGCAGAAACCTTTTTTTGAAGAATACATAGTTGTTAACAATAATAACGCACATACTTAAGCAAAATGCTCTTGGTTTAAAAAATTCCTCATTATATGTTTTTTTTTCTTAATTGCAAAATCTTTTGAACATTCTTAATGCTTGTGCATCTATAAAATAGACAATTGTATTGAAATTTAATATGCTCAGCGACAAGTACAAATCTAACGTCAGCTTTCAATTTAACGAAAGCAGGTGATTACATTTATTTTGTGATGGATAAATTTTGTGTATTTAGTGTAAAATTTGTATATATTAATTTACTTATGTTAATTATTCATACAGGATTGCATTAGTACGTCGTCATGAGTTTATGTAATAATATTAATATCACGTAATCTCGGTTCTTCTATATTCTAAATAATAAATATCTCAATATTAGAAAATTTATTTAATATATGGGAATGTATATAGATATATATATGATAATTTTGTACAAATATCTCATTATTTATTATCTAAAACTTAAATTTGACGTCTTTTCTCCTTACGCTTTTCTAACAATGCACTCATTATTTATTGTACTTGATATTATTTCGCCGAATTCTATTTCGTACCTTCGACTCATCGATTATTTGGCGTTTGTTCCTTTAACCAAAAATAAAGTTTTTTTCTTATCCTTTGGCTTGAAAGTCATTTAAAATGCACCAAATCTCGTGTTTATTCAGTACACCCAATTCTGTTTTTTCACGATTATGATTTAGCATGAATTAAAACAAAACAAATAAAATCTCTTTTTACACGGCTTACTTTAATACGATCGATCTAAATTCTATGAAAATTTTTTTAATTAATTATATTTGTATAACTGCGATATTGGAAACGAGAGATGTAACACGATTTCTATTTGTGGGGATTCCCGAAGTTTCATAACCTTCATTTGGAATTTTGTCTGCTTTTCGAATACCTAGATGTCAAGCTCACGATATCAAACACGACGATTAAGAATCGTGAAAGAATAAGAAATCTATGAATAACACGCGTTTAGGAGATATAAATTGGGGCTCGAGCCTTTAACTGATTTCTAGTGATAGTAGTAATATTGCTTTCTTACTCAAACATATGCTTTTATTGTCAGTAAGTGAATTGTATATTTTTATTTGTAACTCGTATTATTTTAACTAATTTTTGGGGTTATGAATTAGTAACATGTGTTTTCTCTTTTTGAATGATAGTATACTTTTTTGATACATGTTCAATCTTTTGAAATAAAATGTTTAAAATCTTAAGACGAAAACTCAGGGTTTGTATTATTTTTGCTGATTTCTTATGACTGGAACGAATCTTTTACTTTTTCAGTAGATGCAATATATTTTTATACTAGTTTTCTTACACGTATTCTTCCAGATCGTATGTATCGTGTAGAAACAGAAGTTATGTTGTACTAAAGTTTCTTAGGGTTACCAAAAGCCTGACTTGCATGTTGTTGTTTCTAATCCCTAGTTGGGCTATCTAAGACTAGACCAACTCCATCAGTTCCAAAAAAAATGTAAGAATAAAAGAGGTTTTAAGAACACCTCATCCAAGTTAAAATGTAAGCGATGTGTTCAGGTGATGCCTCAGCAGCATTACACTTCGTACAGATCTTCAAAAACTTTTAGCCCGCGATCAAAGATGAGAGTGCCCACTGGCAAATCGAGATATGCAAGGACATATCAAACCGAGGAGTGTCCAAAGAGACAGCTTTTGCCATTGAGTCTGCTATGTCATGACTAATGATTCCGACATGGGGCAGAAATCCAATGAATATTAAACTCAAAGTTTGTAGATAATTTGTCAATCAACCTTAAGAAAGATATTCCGACCCTGTCAACAACCTTCTTCTAGTTACTTAAATGTTGGATAGAGGAACGGCCATCACACACACATACAGTCAATATCCAAATGCTTTTAAAATCAGGTTCAGCATGATAATCAACATAGCTATGACCCTTTTCAATTGCAATTTGTACGGATCTGAAAACAGAACAAGGACAGTCTCTTTCTCACTAACTTGCATAAATATAGCATTTTTTTTTAATTTTTAAAAAATAGGGAAAGAGAAACAGAAAAATGTCTTCCTTAGCTGAAAGTGTAGAGTTCTAGAGCCTTGACGTTAGAATGAATATCGAAAATGGATAAAAATAGGCAACCGGACCCAATCTGTAGCCTATTCCAAAAACGCATACCTCAGGAATCTTTTCCAGAAATATGCAAATAAAAATCGCTGAGTTTAGTAATTCCTAAAAAGAATTCTGTGAACTGTTCCCTATTTCATCATGTGAGAAAAATGAATCTTTTCTCTGTGAATATCAAACAGAAGACTTCGGGAAGAGAGAAAAATAAAGATTCTGAAGTAAAATTTTCTTTTATTTTTGGAACTTTTAGTTTCAAAGTTTCCACTGAAAATGTTCCATCATTTCGAATAAAATATTTTTCATCCATCATTTTTATTCCTGTTTACGAAACATTTTGTTTCTTTGAACTGTGTCAATAGAAACGAATTTGGAAGAATTTTGGGAATTGATAAATTATTTTTTTATTTTAAAAAAAGAACTCATAGTATGTTTGTTTTAGTGAAATTGAAAGGCTGGTTTTTCGGCTGATTTGAAGTTTGATAAACCGTGCGTTCTTTTCTTTAACTGTATGGAATTTTTCTAAAATACACAAAGTTTTGGTTTTGAAGAGAAAAGCATGGAAAAGCGTCCTTCTTTCGTTGAATGGAATTGTAATAATATTTTTATACCGTTCAACCTTTGCTTTAGTGAAAGAATCTTTTGTGGTGGAAAATTTTAAGAATAAAAACAGAAAATATGTAAATATATGGATTTCTTTTGATTGTGGGTTTTAAAGTTTAATAAATATTTTAGTGTGGAAAATAACTCCTTTAAATACAGAGTTAGAAGTATCACTTACTAGGAATACAAAAATTTATTTATACAAAATGATGATTTGGGAAGACATGCTGCTGTGCGTATGGTAAAAAGAAAAAAAAGAATTCGCTTTCTCGCTGGAGTTTCAAAAATATAACATTAACTTTTTTTAAAAAAAAAAAAGTAATATTAAAAAAAAAATTTTAGATAATTCTTACTTTTGATGAATGAATAGAAAGTATTTTATTAACGATTGAAAATTTGAATTATATATATATATATATATATATATATATATATATATATATATATATATATATATATATATATATATATATATATATATATATAAGTAGGGAGAGAGTGAACTAATAATAGGAATTGAAAAGAGAGCATGATTTGTCTGCATGTTGAAACAATGCACACCCGGTTTGGCTAGTCTGGCTGAAAAACCGGTAATTAATTTAATTTAATTTAATGAAGGAATCAAGATTTGAAAAAAAAACTGTATTAACATCGTTTCATGCACTACAAGTTTAAAAAAAAATTATTTGAGCTTGATTGGATGAATAGAAAGTATTTTGCTAAGGATTAAAAATTTGAACAAGATAAATATATATATATATGTGAAGTAGACGGCGCTACTGCAAGCCCCCTTTAGCATCCCCTTCGAGGTGGCTGCGAAAGGAAACGAGAGAGCAATGACTCCAAGGGAAGAGAGAACGACAGAATATGATGAGAAACGCAGAAGGGATGGATACAAATCAGAAGCGCCGTTATATTTCTTTAAAAATAATGAAAGCCAATTAGGCAACGACGTTTAAATGTTTTACTTAATTCATTAATTGTTATTCTTCATTTTTATTTATTCTTATTTTAAAAATAAATAGATTATTCTGTCAAAGGAGTTTACGAATTCATCCCAGTAACAACATAACACACACACACACACACACACATATATATATATATATATATATATATATATATATATATATATATATATATAATAGAGAGAGAAAGAGCTAATATATATAGTAGAGGAATTGCAAAAATCTTCTTGATATAGAGGGAATTTTATGGAGTTTTAAAATGCAAAGGATTCCACAAATTTTAAGCTTTGCTGTTTTGGTGAGCTTGATACGAATCTCATCATAGAACCCTTTAGGCGAAGAAACTCAAAAATATACCCAAATAAAGGCTATTTATCTCGAATATAGCCACATACACAGAGTGGCAACATTTGGGGATTTATTACCTCTGTCCCCCGCTAAATAGAAAGCGCCAGTTTTTTTCTCCCTTTTTCTTCGTAATCCGCAAGTCATTAGAAACCCACTAGTGATGAACAAAAAAATTATACAGATTACTATTAATAACAGAAAGTTTTTTTTAATTACTGACTCACTTTGATTCATCCTATCCAGGTAGTAAAGATACTGATAAACAGGCGATGATTGGTTGATTCTTGGTTCAGTTACGAAAACCTTTGTTCCTAATTTTTGAGCTCCATATCATAACACTTTTCAAATTTCTCTTTGTAACTGTTTTTAAGTTTTTATGCTCTATAATAATAAGTAGCCCAGTGGCTGAGTGGTAGCTTATCGCACTTCCACACGACGGGTCCGTGGTTCAAATCCTGGGCTAGGCAAGGTCGACTCAGCCTTTACATCTCTTCAGTGGGACTTTAAATGAGTACCACGTTTACCTGGGAACTAAAAAGTGGGGTTTTCACGTCAGATGTAGTAAGGGTAATCCCTTACTACATCTGATTATGTACCTCAGTGCCGAATATCAAGAAAACTAAGATCGGCACAGTACGCTTTGGCTCTCATGGGCTGTTGCGTCACTGAGTTTAGTTTATGATTATAAGTAAAACTAGTACATTTTGAATTCTAAATATGTTAATCTCTTTCTGTGTAACTTTACAGCATTTTTTCTATAAATGTACTGGAGAACATTTTTAAAAGTAAATTCATTTACTCATCATAAGATCTCCAGGACTATTAGACTTACGGACTTGAAATTCGGCAGAAATGTTCCTTTTATTCAATTTAGCTCCGCTAAGAACGGGTTTGGGGAAAATCGATAC
This sequence comes from Trichonephila clavipes, assembly GCA_019973935.1. Lineage (NCBI taxonomy): Eukaryota > Metazoa > Arthropoda > Arachnida > Araneae > Nephilidae > Trichonephila > Trichonephila clavipes. Next base: position 168,935 of record BMAU01019712.1, read on the forward strand.
CTAAGGGGTGATGCGAGCGTCATAGACAAAAATTGAGGAGTTCGAACTATTCCATATATGGACTAGTAATTTAGCCTCTCTCTCTGTGTGTGTGAATATCTTATAAGTTCGAGTTTTTTTTAAAACAGACTACGGTAAGGGTTTACGAGGGCTATGGTGGCGTTATGGATTAGAGAAAAATTCGCATTTTTTAACTAATGACAGACTTGGAATTTGGTTAGCATGTGCTTGTTTTTTGTGTAGGTATCAGTTAAAAATGGTTTTTGAGGTAATTAACTCCAAGAGAGGCTTAGAAATCGACCGTAAAATCTGGCGTACTTTTAACATAAAAAATAAGATAGAAATTTACGGGTACGTGTAACACGCCGGGTACAAAAATGATAGCATCAAAAAATAAATAAATAAGAGGTGAGCATTAAAAAAAGTAGACTTCTGCATAGATAGAAACACTGTTTATTAAAAGAAACGGGATGCCCAATGAATTGAAAGGATTAAATTGTAGTAGTATACTGTTTCTTTAAAATCTTGGTTCAGTGCCTCTAATAATATACTTCAAAACGTAATGGAATTGCATACGTACATTTTAGGTTCCTTCGAAAAACGAGGGGGTGAGCGTTATACGGTGAATATGCCTAAAAATCAAAAATATATAGTTTGAAAGTCTAGGTGCGCGGTATACGACGGATTTTAAGGTATATCCTGTCCTTTTTAAAACAAGAATCAAGGGTTATAAGAATGATTTTCTGTACAATCGAAAGCTTAATACTTGGACTTAGATATCAATAATTTACAGTAAATAGTCACATACACAACATCAAGGAATAACCAACGAAGCGGGTGGACAACGTCTGATAACATTAGGTAGCAAAATACACAATTGAAACCAGAATTTTTTAAAATATTATGAGCTGCAAAATGTCATACCCAGATTTCGCGATCTCTATAGTGTGGTTTCACGCGTGTTATTTGTCTCGATAATATTTACACAAGCTGTACATTTTTTTTAAAGTTTGCGTGAAAGCATCTTTAATCTTAAGATTCCTCTTTTTTTTTATCCTATTGGCTTATCCATTTAAAATAATTTTCAGTTTTTTTCTCCACATAATATGTGAATTTAAAAGCTATTCAAGACATGGAAACAACATTTACATTACGACTCCCGGATGTATGTATCCATCTTTCTGAAATACGATTCTTTTCGTCACGCTGCTATCAGTAAAACTATTCCGAATATGTTTCGGAATGCCAGTGTTTGCGAAAGATTTACTGATTTTAGAGAAAAATTTGCTTATGTGTACTTTTCTTTGCCATCCTCTCATCGCGTAACTTTTAATCGGCAGTTAATGGTTTAAATACTCTGATTTATATAAAATAAGTCTGTGTACTTAAAACTTCCATAAAATTATCCGTATTACTAACTTCATCACTTTTTCTTGCTTCTGGAAGAAAAATTATTATTATTCAATACATAATTGTTACTAATTGATTTTTGAACGTTTTTTATACCCCTAACAAGCACTAATTAATCCTTTCGGAGCTTAGGATAGAAACCACTGTATAGAAAATTTTTTTAAGAATCTAAACTCCAATCGTAAACATCGTTTCTGAGAACATCGGCAAATGGCTATCGTTACTAAGAACTCAAATTAAGTTCCCGTGGAACCTGGAGGTCTTACCAGTAGCAAATGAAATAACTATCATCAAGAACAAATGAAAGTTGGAGATGAAGTATAAGTATTGATTGTACGTCTTCAAATAAGATGAGAGCTGTTCTAAATGAAAGTAGAAAAGAGCTATCGGGGAAGTTCAGCTCCTGTGACGGATTACACTAACAATAAGTACAACTAATTGAGACGCTCGTTTCTGGTGTCTGACAATGAATAGGTCTTCTTTCTCTCATTCGCAGCGCTCCGATTTGTCAGGCTTTTAAATTCTTTCATTAAGTGTTCTTCCCCGTGATGTTTGATCATTGAACAGTTTGAGCTTAGATGTTCCAAATTTGCTGGAGATATGCGTTTTGGAGGGTTTTTTTTTACTTTGTTTGCAGTTTAAGCTTTGTGTTTGAATTAGAACAAAATAAATATTTTGTAATTCATACGAGAGTAAATAAAGTAAATCGATTGCGATGAAGTAGATCTTTTTAAAATGATTTTAAGTTTTACAAATCTATGTACTTGTGAATCCTTTTAGGATTTTATTATAATGGAACCACTGCAGAATTTCACTGAAATAAAGATACTGTTAATGATGGGCATTTTTCGTTAAATGTGATTTGAGATTAATATAGGTTTTGAGACGATAGTACTGGTGCATTAGTAGAGATATATAAAAGTATTTGACAGAATTGCCATTGTATAGGTCATTTTTAATAATCCAGAACCAAACAATTTTAAAAGAACAGGTACTTAAGAAATTAAATAATGTGTATGACAGAAAGTGAAGTTAAATAATATTAAACTTGTTTCGCCAATAAATATATTTTATGCTTTTAAAGCATTCTTCAGTTAAGAAATTTAAACAACCTTCTTTTTCTATTGCAAAAATAAGTATAAACTTTATTTACAGAAACAATTTTATAGAAGTAATTTCCACGTATAGTTTTTACAACTACGCTTTGATCAAAATCCTTTAGAATTATTTTAAAAAACGATAAACACTTAAAAAGTATTTTACGAAGGTTTATTAGAACTAATGCATGCTTTACTAAATATTCTGGCTTTGAAAAAAAAAGCGTTACTTCTCAAATGCTTACTTTGGAAATAAGTAGTTCCAACACAGCCAAAAACGGTAATTGCTCCACTCAAATGAAGATAAAGCTTTTCTGCATTAGATTTCTGAATAAAAGTATAAGGCTTATTCGAATGTCAATCATAGGAAAGATGGGAGTCTTCTATTTCAGAATTTACGGCTAATAGACATTTGAGTAGCTGTTTTGCAATTTTTTTAATTAACCCATTTTTTTAAGATTATATTAAAATGAGAGTGAATCTTCATCACACAATATTCACCCTGTGTCGAGGCAAGATAATATGTGCATCTTCTGATGAAGATGACGCGGACTTCTTCATCGAGATTGTACCCTTCTAGATGAGTAATGAGCATCAAAGTATATTAAATGCTGTAAGATAAGAAACTAGCTCTAAATTTCGTTTTCGCGTTATTCCAGAGTTGCAAAACAAGAATTCCAAAGGTAATATCTTTCGTATAACCCCAGACCAATTTTACTCGAAATTAAATTAAGTTTGATAACGAGACGATTAAAAAAATAAAGGGACTTTTGCGATTTCTCTGTCCAAGGTTTGGCAATAGCGCTAGTATTCAAGGCTGGATGAAGGGTAGTCGGCAACACTGCTATGCAACGTGTCACTCGTTTACTCCAAGGCCGGATCTACGTATGTGCTGAATGGCTGCAGCCCAGGGGCCCCGGGGATCTAGGGGCTCCCACTCCCCGTTAAAGATAACAAACAGAAAATATGCTTACACTCAAAATAGTAATGAAATAATAATCCAGTAAAAAAGTGCAAATCAGAAAAAAAATACCCAAAATGCCATATCAAATTTATTTTTATTTTCGAGAGCAAGAGCAATTTACTTTTGTTCTTCCTCCCTACCACCAAATACGCGGAAATTAATAATTTATAGACAGAGGCTCTATCATAGAGCGGCACCCACGAACATCGAGCATTTATACCAGTGATTCCCTAAGTGGTCTATATGGACCCCCAAAGGTCGACGACGAATTAAAAGGCGAAAAGAACAGTGAGAAAAAATTGGGAGGGGGAGGGTACATGAAGCGTAAATATGGGTCTACGACAGCATCTTCTGGATTCTTTTTTCCTCGTGTTTACATGGACATTGAAATGTTTCTGGTTTATGTGTTTACACTTTTTTTGCAACTTTTTCCCATTCCTATAGTGGGGTCACAACGGACATTCCTAACGCTCACAGGATGTCGGTGTCATATAACTAAAAAGGAACGGGAAAGTTTTTTTGGAAGATAGAGACCTACACAGTGGATGTTTCATTTTACTCCTGAGGGTTACTTTGAAATAAGCGGTTGTGATTTATACCATCAAAAGATTCATTTTCAAAGAAATTGGCCTAGCTGAAATAAAAAAAGCACATAGTTCCATCTTTTACAATTTAATCGCTTGAAATAATCGCAAGTAATTATGTTTTTAATTTAACTATTTTGAATTTTTTAATAGTAATATTTTAAAGATTTCAAAGACAAGTTGTGTTTTTCTTTAAATAAATCAAATATATTGACGACCTGATAAATCAAAGTAACTTCGAAAGAGAAAAGAAATAGAAACAAATAAGTGCGACGCAATCGGTTAGACTCTTCAATTTATAGACAAAACAGATAATAAAGTGATTGCACCTTTTGGTGGTGTGCTTTTTCTTTGAATTTACATTAGAAATAAAAATGCGGTCTACAGCTGACACAATGCATAGGCTTTCAAAAAAATCTGTGCAACTGATTATTTTCAATAAATTTCTTTAAGTACAAAATTCAATTGATTATTTCAAACATGCGATAATTAAACTTTTTCAATTAAGAATTTTCCTTTTGCATAGCATCAAATTTAAACAATATATATGTGACTAAAAGGTACTTACTTATATATAATTTATTTAAAGCCTGATGCAGCTGGAATTTCTAATTAAATTATATTTCTTAGTATTAAAGGACAAAATATGCAATATCTGCATTAGATTGGTTGGGTTAAATTTCTGGCACTAAGACAAACTGCGTCAAACACTACGTCACTTATTGGGAGATGCAACTGTATTTTTGCGATATTAAGGTAAAATGTGAAGGAAAAACTTATTGTATTTGCTTTTATGAAAAAAAATCAATCTATAAAAATAAAATAGTTTGTTTAACGATTTTAATTAAAAAACTTACTGAGTTAAATAAGAACTAGGCTATACTTTATTGTCAATGAAATTATTTTGCATACATGTGTCAATAGTAACAGCATATAGATTTTAAAATCTTTTCTTTGGATCTAATTGAAATAATATTGTAGACACGAATCTTTTCTCGTAAGATAACATTCATTTTTGGAACGAGTCATTGCACAACCATCATTATTGTTCTGGGTATTAAAAAAATTGCAGTGCATTTGTCTGTTGCTTATAGTAAATTTCGTTCTTTTTCCCCTGAATCACTGAATGCGAAATCCATATAAAATATGTATTGGCAGACTTGTTCCTCCTTTTTTCATGCATCAAGTGAAAATTTTTGAAATATTTTTGTTATTAGTAGAATATTTTTATAAGGCATTGTGTTATCGTTGATTAAAGTATTCGAAAGCTATTTTTTAAAATTCTGTCTGAATGTTCAAAGTTTGAATTAGATCAGTAATTAATGTGTTATTTTAATATTTTGCCTCTTTTACTCTAAAGAAGATAAATTTAGTAATATTATTTTGTTATTATTTTAAATATACTTTTAATAATTGCATGTGTTATAATAAAATAATATATTTTTAATATATAGAATTAAAAATATTTCTAAATGACAAAATATTTTTTGGGAAACCAAAAAACGGAACTTGATTGGACTGAGAACTATAATGTATTTATTATTATTATTTAAGTATCACAGTCTACTTTTTAAGTATTTTTATTAGTGTTAGTTCTTTTAAGATTGATTTACTATGGTCATTTATTTCTAGTTCTATATTAATGAGATTTGAAAAAAGTATTTTTTCTTTGGAAATTGTATAAGTAAAACGCCTTTTTAAATTCAAATTTACGTAAATCCATGCAATCTTTTGTGTGCGCTGTATACAGATTTATAGTTGGGTTTGTTGGGAAAAAAAAGTTAAATGTTATATTCTCAGAGGGCATAGTTTTAATTTGAAAAAGCTACTTTATTAGAATGTATTGCCATGTAATTACCATTTCCAAATATATTAAGTATACGTAAGTACAGTATTTCAATGAAAATAAAAAATATGGGCTTCTTATTATTTGTTTCAAATTTACGGTAGGAGTTTGAAAAATGTCATCAAATTCTTAAGAAGTCGTAACGATTTTTTAAGAATATTTGATCGGTTGTGGCTTTCGATGAAATGCTCTGATATACAAAAGAACTGTCCGACGGGACTAACTTTGACTTTGAGGTTATCCCTGACAAACTTTGAGATGACGCAGCCACATTACTGAATTCGGCAAAGAAATATTAATTTTTATTATGAAGCACAAGATGATCCAGTGGACGACCTTGAATTAAAATTTAAGTTAGTTCTTTTTATTGTTGCACAATTGATCAAGCAATTAATACCTTAGACTGTAGATTTAATTAAATGAGTACCCACAGCTATTGTTTTCAATTTTTATACAATACATATGATTTAAAAAAGAAACCTTTAAAAATTTAGTAACTAAAAACTGTAAAAATTCAAAAATAATTTCGGCCGATAAGGAATCATTGGGTATAAACGCGCTTGATCTTGCAAATAAGGTAGTGTCAGTTTCTATTTTATTAGGCAGAAAAGAAAACCCAATTTAAGTTATAAAACTTATTTCACACAACTAGAATTTTCATCAAATTTTGCTACTGCATTAAAATTTTTGCTTTGTTTGTAAATAAGTGTAGCAAATGGAGAGACGAGTTCTTTAATATTAAAGTTCATTAACAAATTCTTACCATTCACAACCTTAAGAGATTAAATGATTCAGCTGTATTGACTACTGAACATGAATTAGCTGAACAAATCGATCAGAAAGATTTTAGAATTATACGCAGAAAAAGAAGATTTGTAATTTTTGTTTGTGTTTGTAATTTCTGTTGGTGCGAACTATTCAGATTTTGTAGGTGTGCATCTATGAACAATTTATCCTTTTCCATAATATTTTTTTTTATTTTTAGGACAGGTAGCATTACGCATTTTTGTCCCAGGTGGCAAAACTTCTAGAGTCAATATTCATCAAAAGAAGGTGATGGTGTAATTTCAAAGGAATCATTATTTTTTAGCTTTTACTCTACAACAAAACGATTACTGTCATCAGCAGGATAAATTGAATAATTCATTTGGGCAGAAAATATCAGAATTGAACAAGAGAAAAGGAATTGATCAGGATTTATTCTTATAAAAAATCCCTTTTTAAACTGATGAGCCAATAAATAATTATCATCAGCGTTTTAGGTTTTAGCGAGTATAGACAATGATTTTTGAATTTTTTTTAATAAACCAGGGGTGCTTTTAAAAAAAATTATCTCAGAAATATGCTATTTTGTTTTGTAAAAAATTTTTAGAATATGTTTGGTTTAAGCACAGTCGGTTGTGTTATTGTAATTTTATGACCTGAACTTTTAAATTTATTTTCAGTAAAATCAAGTCCTTAATTGACAATATAAATATGTCTGGCAGAAAATATATAAAAGTGGAGCGGAAAAAAGAGAATTACTGTTAAATCGAAAAAAAAATTAAATGTGTCAAAATTTTAAATTTTCGTACAATGGAATAATGTAACAAGAATATAACAAACGCTAGTACATTAGCAAGCGAAAAGGAAATTAACTTAGCCAAAAAAAACGGAGAAATACAACAAACAAATATTAATGATGAAAATATGCAAGATCTCGATGACCAGCAGCCTTCTGAAAAAAGATATTGTTCTGCCAGAGGACATCAGTAATGCCCTTACAGAAAAGTGTTTAGAAAATGTTGAGTTTAAGAAATACGTTGACGTGGATTCGTGGCCTTTTAATCGCTAAGTAATAATTTTATTAATTATATCCTTTCACATGAAATGAGTTATTTTCAAAATAAAGATCCAAACAATATACATTCTGTTTCGGTAAGAGAATACAAAGATCGAAAGAGATCATTTTCGAACAAACATTTCATTAAAAAACTTAAAAATTGCCAAGTGCTGGAAAGATCTTGGCTGTTTTTTCAACCAGCATTAATAGTGTTTTTGTTTGAACTGCAAACTGTTTTTCTAAAACAAATTCTGAATACACAACCGACTTTTCTGATTGAAAACAATTTACAATATTGTTTAGAAAATCATGAAAATTCTATTGAACATAAAAATTCAATGTTAGTTTGGTTGACACGAAATAAAAATAAGTCTGTTTTAGATAAAAAAGTTACAGGAGCAACTAAAAAAAAAGATACAAAATACTACCCCAATATACTCAAACGTGTTATTGCGTATTTGGTTATAGTAGGTTTAGCATTAAGAGGTACTGAGAAAGTTTTTGGTTCTCCTCATAATGGTAATTTTATGGGTGGTCTGGAACTGCTAGATGAGTTCGATCCATTCATTTGTGAACTTATTGAACAGCGAGAATTACGACCAAAATCGTTAATACCGTACTTATCAAAAACAATATACGAGCAAATAATTGAGATCATGGGCAAGAAAATCATTAAAACAATAACAACTCATATAAAAAACGATGACACAAAGTAGTATTCAATTGTGATGGATTCAGCACCAGATTTGTCCCACACTGACCAACTTGCTATTGTACTACATTATGTGATTAAAAACGTTAATAAGCAATGTACGGCAAGAATCAGATAAAAACTAAAGGATTATCAAGACGCAGCCAAAAAATTAAGCCCTAGTGTAGAAACGGAATATAGCGATGTGAACAAGAGACGGGTTATTTCAAAATTTGCAGATAAATCCACAGAAAAAGCTGCGTATGGGACAGAAAATTTCAAAAGAGACACACTTATTGTTGCTTTAGTAAGCTAACTCTTGATTTAAATAGAAGAAGTCAAGTGTATATGCAGAATATAGTAAGAAATTTAAATTTTTGATGGATTTGCAAGATCACACAAAGTAAGGAGAACATCGACCTGGAGAGTGCACGCGCTATTATCGATTACTATTCAGATGACGTAGACCAACATTTAGTAAAAGAAGGTATTCGATGCAAAACTTATTTAAAAGAAACTGAGCCAGAGTCCTTTACTTGTAGAAATATATTCAATTTAATTTTTGAAAAGAAACTTGTTGGCGTTTTTCCAAACTTTTATATCATTGTAAAGATTTTTCTAACTATCCGTATTGAAGCAGAAGCACCATTGTGAAGCGGTGCGTAAATTCTCTAAAATGTTCTATATAGAAAACAAATATAGGACATCAATGAAAAATACTAGGCTTAATTATTTATCACTTCTTTCTATCTCACCAAAGACTTAAAATGTGATGAGCAAATAAAAGAATTTGCTGCACAAAAATGTAGAAAAGGTTGTTTTTTTTGTAAATTATGTTATTGTTTATAATGTATTTAAGTTATTTGAAATAAAAAATTTTTTAAAAACCCCTTAAATTTCGTATATTTTAAATGTACCCCACAAAAATTTTTTTAGAAAAAGGCAAAAGTTTAATTATTTAAGGGGGGGCTAGATATAGTTAGCCCAGGGCCCCCAAAGGTCACGGTCCGGCCCTGGTCTACCCTCACAGTCATTGGAATGTAGCAGATCATTCAACATAGCAGCTTCATTGTCTATTTTCACCAAGGAGGAACATAAGGCAGTATTTTGCTTTTTATTTGCGGTTGGTTCGATACTTGCCCACCCTTGTTCTTAGGCGTTGTCGTCGATGGACTGTCCGATCATTCGTCATCACATAAAGAAGCTTTTCATTGTTAAAAGGGCACCTGCTGTCATCATGCTGTTCTTTCCTGTGACTAATAATATCCGCAGGTTTTTCACACCTTCCACAAACAAAAACACTCCTTTCCTCCTTGGAGTTGATCGACAATGAAGCTGCCACATTGAACGATCTACTACACTCCAACGACTATGAAGTTAGACGAGTGACACGTTGTATAGAAGTGTTGCCGTCTACCCATCATCCAGCCCTGAATACTAGCGCTATTGCCAAATCTTGGGAAGTTAAATTGCAAAAGTCCCTTTCCTTTTTGATTTCTCATGGTATCTAAACTGTATCTGTTAAATGTTGGTCATTGTGAACATAATGTTAAAAGTTATTTGAGACAAATTTAAAATAAAATGTTTCTATCTATGTTGTTGCTTCACTTGGCTAAATTGAAAATCAATCCAATTATATCAAACTACTCGCAATGCTGCATCAAAATTAAAAATGTTTATATTTTTCTTTTCTTATTCTATTTCGTCTATCACCATCTACACACTGGTTAACTGTAGCCTCAACACAAGGCTTTAATACAAATCAATTCCAGACTTACATTTTTCATTTAAACTTTTGTCATTTTCCAAGTTTATTCTTAAAAACTGTTTTCTTCAATAACTGAAATCATTGATGTATAAAACATGTCGACCTCTTTAATGTTCTCAATAGCATCATTTAAAATAAAATAATCATTACTTTTAAGTTTCATTCCTTGATTTTGTCGAAACCTCTGCGTCGAAACAAGAAAAACAACTTTTCGAACTATTTCCCGCATGCATAAATCATTCCATGCAAGCAAAACAATTCTTTTCGCGCCAAAATTTTCGAATAATTCTGCCCCACAACAACCTCTTTGAATAGGTTTTAGTTCGCGTGACTGTCTACATTTGCGTGTTGTTGTATAAATCTGTGGTCTCTATGTATTTATGAAACATCACACAGATTTTTCTGTTTCATTTTTTTTTCATACTGTATTTGCATCTAATCAATGTAGACAATCATACAAAACTAAAAGTAATTCACTCACGTTCATTGTTTAGCCGAAACTATTGGTATAGCATCTATCAGTACGATAAATATTTTAGAACATTTATTTATTTGCTGCTGTTTTGATTAAACAATATATTGATGTTGCATTTCAATGCGAGGAATATCGCTCACGAAAGAGTAAGTTTTGATGATAATATTGGAAAATAAAATATGAGTTTCGTATAGTTTTCACGTGATTCTTTACTAAATTTTTATCAATCGACAGTTTTTGAAAACTAATTACCAGAATAATATGTATTAATTCTTTACTTTTTTAATACAAAAAACACTAACTTTCAAGATGGTGGAATCTATACTTTTAATACATATAATTGCAAGTTTGTTTCTTGTAATTATTTAGAGCAAAATAGATCCATCCGGAGCGATTGTCTGTAGACCAGCATTTCTCAAACTGTGGGGAGCGCCTCCTTTGGGGGACGTGATAACCCTATGTGGGGGGGCATGAGTATGTCGAAAAAAATGATTTTTTAAAAGAAACTATTAATTTAGTGAAAGGTAGTAAAACAAATTGCTCTCTGACATAATTAAAATATAATAAATATTTACAATGATATAATACACTTAAATGTGTCATTACTCCACAATGTAATTGATAATTTGTCAATACTATATATATATATATAAGTTACTTGTAACTCCCACGGATACAAAATTTAATACTTATCTTGATAATTTGTACGGTTTATAATTAAAGCCGTATTGTAACCTTAGTGTCATTGCACATTATTGAATTGAATTCATTTTTATTGTATGGAGGGTGCGTGATGAAATTGTTATTGAAATCTGGGTCGCAAATGTTTAAAGTTTCAGAAGTACTGCTGTAGACTAAGAGAGAATACTCTCTTGAGTAGTGTTAAGAGAGTGAAAAGAACTTCGGCGACAAACTATTCGTCAAATATTGCCACGTAGCAAAATTTGGCAAAAAAGCTAAATTTCCTTTAAAAAAAAAAGATGATGGACGATGCAAGAAAGTAAATTTGTAGTCTAACATTTGACAATGGTTGCGCGTTTCATTTGCCTTATCCGAAATTTGGATTAATAATTGTAATTATGGTTTTAAATATTTGTGGGATTCTTGAATCGGATCTTGTAGATTTATATGTTGTTTTAATTTTTCTTGTTAGAGGGGAAAATATAATTATTAGGGAGTTCTAGCACTAATTACGATTTTCTTTGAAAATACCCGGGGCTCTTAATTGTGTGGACCTTTCTTGTATTTAATAAAACGATCAACCATGTAACAGCAAAAGGCGCTTTGCAATTCCTTCATGCTATATTTTTCATGAATATACCATAATCAAGTTATCTTTTTAGTAAACTGGTCGCAGTATCCGAGTGGTTAAGATGAAAACTTTTGTTCTGGATGATATTTGATTTTAATCATGAATTTCAATATGGAGGCTACTGAGCATTAAATTTAACTTGGCCTCAGAGTCCTCATGTGATGTAATGTGGATGTTTGGATGATGAATGATATTTAATGTGAACAACATAGATGTACTTCTCGTTGTCTGATTATATTTTAAAAAAGGGAGATTAAAGGCCATTTTCCTTCGTGTTGCTCTAAAGTAACGTCACCAAAACAAGCTGAGAGTATTCCTTAATTAGTTTTTCATCACCTTTAGATGTCAGCAGAGAAAATTGGAAGCCTTCACTTATATTACGAGAAAATTGTTGCATTTAAAACAGATTTTGAGTACAATCAAATGAAAAATTATTACTTATGAGAATTTCAACTGCTAACGAGCACTGACTTATTTTTTCTTCAAGATTTGCATTGAAACCTCTTCAAAAAGAGTACGAGAGAGTTTAAATCTCTAAATATAGTATGGCTTTTAAGCTTTAAAGTGAATTTGGTTGTGTTTTGGGTTGGTTTTTATTTACTGAAAACATTTACTAGAAAAACTATTTAAATAAAAATTAAATAAATACAGGATTTTTCATAATTCCCTCCTGAGTTTCAAAGTGCTATAGTAAAAAGACTTGGGCGAACACAGTAAAAAAGAACATTTGAAATCATACAGAAACAGTTTTTACAGAAGTTTTATTTATATACTTCACAGGTGTTCTTTGTATGAAACCTCGGTTACACGGCAACCATCAATGTTATAATTCCGTTCCTGCCACACTTAACTCAACATGGTATTATCCTTTTATGCACTTCTGCTACATCACGCGGCAAAGGGATGCAAAATTTTGATCTCATGTAAAAGACCAAGCTTTCGGATAACATGGAAAGGATAACACGTGCTGTCAATAACGTTGATATTACCAAGTTGAATTGAGGGGGGCAGGAACTGAACTATCGCATTAATGAAGGCCGTGTAACCAGGGTTTCTTATAAAGAACACCTGTGAAGTATATAAATAAAACTTCTGTAATGTATGTAAATAAAACTTGAATTGTTTCTACATTCTTTTAGATACTCTGTTTTGCTGAATTCTTCTGTTTTTTTCTACAGTGAAACGGTTAACATTTCTACAGGTTTTTTTCCTATAGCTTCGAAATAGGGGTGGAAATTATAAATAACTTAAATTGATTGGGCTTGTTATATCCACGATGAAGAAGCAACAAAAAGTATATTTAATCCTCAGAGATCTTTAATTTTTTAGCCCTTAGTAACATATGCATAAACTTGCAACAAGATGTTTCCCTTTTACTTATTTATTTGTATTATTTGCAGTTATACATTTCAAAATACACACAAACGTAAATTATCAAAATTAATTCATTTTACCGTATTTTTCCTTTCTTAAATATTTCTCCTTTCCCTATCAAAGACTTGTTTCATTTATTCATCCTGTAATATCATAAACATAGATATTTGGAATGGATATCCTTGGATGAGAGAGAGAGAAATGATTTTAATACATCACTTGAAATAAATGAGCGATAAAGACTAAACTCACACAAAACAAGATCCTGAATTCAAAAAGCAATTCGAGTAGAAACCCATCGCCTTAATATCACCAGTTGCCATTGCTCTGAGGCCCTTTATCTATAATTACAAATCACGCTTATAATGCCATTACAGTTCATTCCAGAGCTTATTCCAAAGTATGCACCGGCGGCCATCTTGCTATTAAAGGAGGAAAATTAGTTTAAAAGTCGGAAGGCAGAATTTTGCCATTGGGAACAACCAAGGCCGAGTCCATTCATTAGTGACTTAAGCCCTGTTACATATTTACCTTCGATAAGTGGGCATATTTGCTTGGAATTTCCATTCTAAAATCAGTTTGAATTATTTAATATTTCTAAAAGTCTGGGGTGCTTCTAAATGTGTCTTGGAACGGAATGGAATGGAATATCGCTTGCTACCGGAATCGAATCGATGCATCGCAAGTTGTCTAGGAATGAAGATTTGTATCGAGATCTATCCCCCAGTGAGTCACTATCTCAACTGTGAAACTGCGATGTGAGGACTCGAGAGGACAATGAATCACTACGTATTTTAGGCGTATCGCTTGGCCAATTAAAGCGAGACGTGCTTGGACTTCATAAATTGAGTGGATAGAATAGGAAAACTATTTGGCTTTTGATCGAGTTAAAAATGGAATTTTTCCATGTGGTATTTGATTTGTACTTTCTCTAAGAATGAATTCTGGTACTTCGTTTGATGAACTCATATGTCGTGGGGAGTATAAAAGTAACAAGTAATATATATATATATATATATATGAAAACTTAGTCACAATTCCTACTCATGTTAAAAAAGAAAAATTCTTTTTAGTTACTTTTCATCAAATAATTACAATTAATGTAAATATGTATATATGTGTATATATATATATATATATATATATATATATATATATATATATATATATATATGACAGAATCACGATATTAAGTGCCAATTAATTTTTATTGATTATCATCAAAGTGTCGTTTTGTCATCCAAAAAAAATCGTCTATAGAAAACTATAGTTTAAAAGAATGCTTTATAACGTGAGAAAAAAAATCTTCTACAGTTTTGACCCAAGTCGTTAAAAATGAAGCCAACGTGACTTTATCTGTTACTCTTTAATTGATTAGTTTTAGTCAATTAATTTTAATTAATTATATTTAAATTGTCGCATTGTCACCCCAAATAATCGTATATAGAAAACTTTAGCTCAAATGAGGGCTTTAAATTGTATTTTATTAATGGCAGAAGATTTGAACACTATATATATAGGGAGATTGTGAACTATAGCAGAAATTGAAAAATGTTTCAATCAATAATTTCTATGGCTGATTTTGATTTGAATGATGTATTTTTAACTCGCTTTTATTGGCTTCACCTGTTTGTAATGGAATATTTAATCCCGATTTTTACTAACTTTAAAAGGTCAGATTAATTCGAAATATTGCAAACTTGTCAAGGACCAATTATAATAGAATAATTTAATAATTTTGTTCCATTGTCCTGATCAGAATCAGGATTAATGAATTCCTATTTCCAGATTTGGAGAATAATTCGGGATTTAGGGACTTGTGACGAATCTTTACGGAATCTTTCCACTAATATTCTTAGGCGTCTTTGGGGATTGTAAATTCGCACATATTTCCAATCACCTCTAAAAGAAGAAAATGTGATATGTAAAGTTGATAAGGTATTTAAGGAGAGCGTGGTAGGTTAGCGTAGAAGAAGGCGATTGAGCCAGCAGAAGTAGTGACGAGATTTGCAGGATTCAATTGGATTAAGATATTGTAGTTTTGCTGTTATCATTCAGCGAAGAAGCCTTAGGAGGATTAATCTACCTGAAGAGATCATAAGTACAACCAGGTGATATATTCCAGCTTCGTACCGCTTACCACAAGCGTTAGTTTAATAAAATTAGTTCAAGTTGAATGAAAGCTAATAATTCAAGTTGCGTGTATTTCTCAGACCTCCGATTCCGGTAAACCCTTTTGATGTTGAGCGTAGTTGACTTAGGTGCCTCCATCTGGAGAGGAAACTGAGCATCAAAATTACATTGCGACAATTTGTATTCAACTTTTTGGAGCGCGCTCTAAAAAGTGATATCAGCTCCGGGGTAATGTACTAGGTCTGCAGTGGTAAAATACCAATCTGCAGCTCCCTTTAGAAAAAAAATCAATACATGTAGAACAAAAGACTAATTCACTCATTTGTTCACACACTCATCACGAGATATATACGAACTAACTATATGGCCTGCTTACTTGAAATTTGGCGGGCATGTTTTTCTTTTGTTGAGTAGAGATCAGTGTAGAACGAGTTTTGCGAAAATCAACTCCCAAGGGGGACTTGCGGTGTGTTACGGATAAAAATTCCTAGATTTAAATATAATGATAGACACTTGAAATTTGGGAAATATGTTTATTTTGTTTAGTGGATATGCGATAAGAACGAAAATAGATTTGCCTATTTTGCGAAAAGCGACTTCCAAGAAAGGAGCTGACGTGGAAGGTTTGGCGTTATAGACACAAAAAATAACCCCTTTTTTAAAAATTAGACTTTCAAACTTGAAATTCGGGAAATATGTTCTTTCTGTTTATGCGTTTGTGTCAATCGATTCGCTAGGTAGGGGGAGGTGGTCACTAGGGGGTTTAGGAGGACTATAGGTATAAATAAGAGGGAGATTTATAGACATAAATTCCCGTTTTTTGAAGTATTAGACCAACAGACTTGAAATTTAACCACCAAGTTCCTTTTGTTAAGCAAATGACCGCTAAGAATGTTATTTGTTGAAACCGATTCCCTAGAGCTGAGGTTCCCAAGGCTTTTTGTCTCATAGACACCTTGCCATGATTTTCGTCTTTGAGTAGACAACTGCTTACCTAACATTAAAATTTACACATTTATGTACTTAAATGTCTTTTTGACTGCTGGTACGGAGCTACTTACTTTAAAACAGCGATATTCAACCCGCGGCCCGACGAGACTTTTTAAGTGGCCCGGTGATGGCCCATTGCTCTGAGAAGTTCACTTATTTAAAAAAATTGGGTGTGAATTCTTTGTCAAGAAATGTAATACATATCTATTGCTTTTTGTTGTCGGTGTAGTACGGGTGTTTTTCTATCTGGAACAGTTATGGTTAGTAATAACAGTGGAATGAACAGTGGGTGGAATTAATTTTAACTATCTTTCATATCTCGTAAGCGAAAAATATTCGAAGACAATAGATCGTTTCAAGACGATTGGGAAGTTGACTATTTTGTAGTGAAAAGCAAATCTTTCAAGCGGCGATAAAAAGGCTCTCTTGAATAATCTTTGCTACAGCAACAAAGTGTTTTGTCAGTGGTCATATCACAGCGGTAACAAAGACATTCTATGAAGTCTGTTATATTATTAGTAATCATATGCATAAATTGTGAAGAAGTGTTTCTTAAATGCTTTTAATTTAACCTTAGTAACAAAAATAAAAAAATACTATAAAAAATAATAATTCAAAAAAGCAAAACAGAAATTATAATATTATGACCAATTTTCCACATTTTAAATTTCCAATGACATCTTGATCTGAAAGCATTTCTCCTCATGTTGCGGCCCGCGAGAAATAGCTGACATATGGATGCGGGCCAGCAGAATAAAAAGGTTGCTTTAAAAGATTTAAATTTTCAACTGTAGTGAAGTATAGTGTTTAAAACTTAAGGATCATATGTTAATTAATTTTAATTTTAAATTTAATAATACATAAAATAACTGACCAACAAACAAAAATGCTTTGAATGGGAGGGATGAATCTGGCTATTTAATAACAGATCTTCAACATTTGGCATCAATCTAGTGGAGCTTAACCCTAAATTTCCTCGGTTAGTAATGTCCGGTCTTTTGGAGTGTGACAACCACGGCGAAATTCTTGCTCACTAGGAAAAACAATTAAAAAGTCTCTTGGGATATTCTATTCTATAATTCGGGGTAAATGACAGGTATACATTTTTATAGCTAAAATTGCTGACATCTTTTCCTAAACTTTACTTTAAGAATGAAGTCTTTGTGCACTGTGGTATTACCACAGTAAAAGCATTCCCAAACTTGGTTTCAAAATCTGAATAGAGGGCATTTAAATGTTGAACGTAGGTTAAAGAGTCATCTTCCTGGCAGATTGTCTGTGACAAAATGAGAAACATAGAAAATTCGCGACGTCCAATATTATATTCATTTAGCTTAATCTGTGGCAGGAGAAGCTGCAATAATGGTCCTTGTTTTAATAAAATATTTGCTGTTGCCTTGCAACTGTGCAAATTATCCTCATTAAATTTAGCCAATAAATCTGTAAAGTAAGTAAAATCTGGTTTCCCCTTGATTCCATTTTCTTTTAAAATTAAAGTCAGGATCTCTGGTTTAAGGAGAGCCACTATCACGTAGACTCCCATTTGCACCTCACTCACCCTAATTTTTTTCCACTGATGTGGACCCCTTGCACAAGTCGTTATAGACCCCTGGGGGTCCCTATAGACCACTTTGTGAATCATTGCCTTGAGGGACCCATTTTTGAACTCTTGCTCCTACAGACTTAAAATTTACAAGTATATTTTTTGTTGTTGAGCAGAGATCCGTAAAAAATAGGTTTTCTAGGAATAAGTGCTAAAGAGGAGGTGTTAGGAGGGAGTGAAAGTTAATCATACTTCTGTTGTAGAAATCCGGGTTCTTTTCTTTTTGAATCTATTGGCGGGGGCTGTCAGATTGCTTTTAATTCATTCTAAATGCTAGAAACAGTATATAGTAATTTAACATCATGAAATAGCCAATAAAGCCGGTGGATAAAAGCTAGCTGAGTTATAAAGAATTATTTTTTTCTGTGTTTTTAAATATAGGAGACATTTACCTTTCAAGTTTCTTTCTCATTAATGAGAGATATTCTACCCTTCACTATCCTAAGTTCCGATTTAATATATGAGACATGATATTAAGATATAGAACTAGCTGGTGTACCCGTCCTTCGCAAGGGTGAATTAAAAAATTAAACAATACAGATTGAAGGATAAAGAAGTTTTTAATGAATTAATTTTACTTGAATTGCAAATTAAACCGAAACAAGCTTATGGCACTTCTCAGCTGAACAAAAAATCCTTATTTGTTAAATTTTAAGTATGTAGATCTATAGCTGATAAGAAGGGGATTTTTTTTTATTTATAACGCCCCGTAAATCTCTTGTGGATTGATTTTTGGAAACATCTTCCAAAGCTAACCTCTGCTGAATAAAAGTAACACATTGTTACGCATTTTGTGTAATGAATGCTTAAAATAGTGTAAATAGTTTATATCTGGATGTGTAATACATTAATATTATTTTCTGTTGTATTTATTTTATGTTAAATTTGCAATATTCGCAAGCAACGCCGTTTCTTACAGTATAATGGCGATTCAATAGAAACATAGCGAAATGTTGGCGATAGAACCGAGTTGATGCCATTTTTGGCAACCGTATTGGCAACTTGGCGATTGATTGAATGTGTGGAAGTTGATATGCTGTAGCGCCACCTGGTGGGGATCTGCAACGAAGATGATAGCACAAAGACTTTTTTCACAAAAATATACATATGTTTGCCAATTTTCAGAGAGATCAGTTGAATGGTGTTGGAATGATGCGAATACATATATACATACATCTATATATATATATATATAGAGAGAGAGAGATTTGTAATACTTGCAAGCAACGCCGTCCTTACATTATAATTGTGATTCAATAGAAACATAGCAAGATGTTGGTGATAGAGCCAAGTTGACATCAATTTTGGTGACCGTGTTGGAAACTTGGCGATTGATTGAACGGTGCAGAAGTTGATATGCTGTAACGCCATCTGGTGGAGAGCTGCAGCAAAGAGGATTTAAAAAAACTTCTCCACAAAAAAATACATATTTAAACCAGTTTTCATAGTCATCGGTTGAACGGTGTTGGAGTGATGTGATTTCATATATGTACAAATATCCATTTACATACATATAGACATGTTTGGATTTGGTTTTCAAATAATATTTTACCTACTTTAAGTATATTTAGTATCGGAAGTATGTGTATCTCAAATTTGTATTGTATTCAGTAGAGAAAATGTGTTATTTCTGTCTCTTTAGACGCTGAATTAAATATTTGATTTAGTATATGTCACAAGAATGGGATTTTATTTTCAAAGAACAACCCTTTTTCATTGGATAAAATGAAACTAAACTTTTCTTTCAATGAATCATTGTTTTCTTCAAATGTTTTATTCTTAAAGGATTATCAATGTTTACAGTATTTTCTGTACTCGCTGCTCTAAATACCTCTAGACGTTTCTATTCTCTAGACTTCTTTGGAGAATAGATTTTGATATTTATTTTCCAGACCGACGCGTCTTTAAGACGAACGCTTTGGAACAGGGCGTGCTGAAAATTGCTGTGGCATGGGATTCATTTCGTTTACGTTTGCAGTGATTTTAGTAATTCGGATTATAATTTCAGAGAGAAGGGGTACATTAATAATTTTTAATAGTTTAGTATTAGTTTGCATTTAAAATTAATGTATTTATTACTAAAATCACATTGTGATAACTCCGTATATAGGTAATCTAAGGAAATGAAAATTACATGTAAAAATTATTTAAATATTTTACCATATACAGACAACCTGTATTGATTATTCCTTATTAAAATTTTGATATGGTTATATACAACAGAAATCATAATTTATTAAATTTTTGAAGGTGTTTAAATAAAATTATTTATAATTATGTATGACTTGTGGATAGCGACGTTTTATTTTTAGCAGGAATTACTGACTCGATAGGTTTTTGAACTTATTAAGATAAAAATATTATAAAGAAATTTTTAGATCGAAATAGGGTTTTAATGAGTTTTTTTATTTAAATAAAATAATAATTTAAATTATAGCAATATAGTTATTTTCTTAAAAATGACATTTTATTATATAATGTATGATAAACTTATTTTTATATGATGTTCTCAGTTGCAATGGTTAAATCTATAGCATTCAGATTTTGAAAATACATTTAAAGGGAATTAAGAATTAAATATCTAATAAAAATGAGAAATAATAGTTATTATTACGACTAAACGTTTTTGAAAAGTCCTCATAGATAAATGTTTTACAATTTTTTAATTATTCTTTGGTTTAAAAACTGTAATTTAGTATTTTTATAAAAATGTAACTGAATGCTAATAATAAAATAAAGAGTTTGTTTCATAAGCTTTTTTAATTGGATTTTTTTTCATAGAAAAGAAAAAAAAGGACTCAACTTGGCATTTGCAACTTTTTTCTCTGAAACAATTCTCTAAATACTTTTACACTACAAAAATTTTTAATCAGTTACCCCAAAGTTTTTTTAAACATTTATTTGATTTTCATTTAGTGCAATAAAATGAACACAAGTTGAATTCTTCTTATTTTTAAACTATATTTGAATAAAAAAAGGGAATTTAAAAATAATTTTTTAAAAAATAAATGCTATGAATACGAAAACTCAATGAAAAAATTATTAAATTCCGTATCCCGAAAAAGGATGGAATGACTGAAAGAATTGTCCAATTTGAGAATATGTATAGTACATAATAATAAACAAAACTGCTTATATTATGTCATTCGTAAATTGTGCTCTTTGTGTGTCTCGTATTCTATTAAAAATAAAATTAAGACACCTTTGAGCTCCAGTCTATCTAAATTCCACAACTCAAAAATAAAAAAAAAACTACTTTTACAGACAGTACATTTCTTTATAAGCTACTTTAGTGGATATTCAGCTGAAAGATTGCCAACAAGAGAAAAGAAATAATTTCAAACTTTCAATTTTGTGAATATTTATGCACCCATTCTATGCACCTATAATTGAGAGTTATGATGCCAGGGAGTTCCTTATATTTGAACGTGCTTCCTGTACTTGAAAGGGTTTTGCATGGAATATATTTATTCTAATGCATTTTTCCTGTTTAGAAGTGTATGTTAATCTGAAGTACTGGTGTGAAGGTCTCAAGCTTTTAGTAGTGGGGGTTTCTTGATGTAAATTATTATAGTTATTCCGTTGGGCTAAGAAATCGCTCTAGTATAAAATGGTTATTCTGCGGCCCTTGATATCAAAGTTTCTAGATATGTTCACGAATGAAATAGCTTAAGATGTATGCTAGGTTTACGGTTTAACACAAAATGCTCACTTCTAAAATTAGTTTGAGTGCTGTGAAAAATTTATAGTCTTTCTTCATCTTAAGCGTGTCATCTTAAAATATTTATAAATTTCTCCTTGCTAAGAATATGAGTCAGAAGGGCTATAATACCACCCTGAAAGAAAATAAGTTATAGAAACTATTGCAAATTTCATTTAAAAAAAAAGAAAAGAAAAATAAATGAAAAAATTGAAACTGTTATTAACGTCATAAAAAGATGAATAAAATCGAAATGAATGGGTATAGAACTATTGCTAATGTCATAGAAGAATTTTAATTTAATAAATGGTCCCCAGAACGAAATCAAAATACAATGAAAATCGTTTAACACGAAGCTGAGGAGATTAAAATATTTTTCATTAAAAGAATTTCGTTTTAAAGGATATTGTTAAATATATATATATATATATATATATATATATATATAACAAAATTAAGTTTATTTAAGTACATTTTATTTGCATAGATATGTGTATATGTATGTATTTAATAAAAACAGGTCAAACATTTGCGTAATTTGCTCTTTTTTTTTTTATTAATGTTGCAATACCAAAATCTTTAGAATTTCATTTTCATCTCCTGTTTTTTTTTTTATCAACAGCCTTAAAAAGCTCCATCTTCTTTTTCAGCAAAATAGAAGTTCGCATTCCCCCTGAGCTCTGTGCCATTGTGCTCGCTAAAAAATTCTTCTGATTTTTACTCACACTGCGATATACTCGTCACCGAATTTCAAATCCAACTGTTGAGAGATGGGATGTTTTTGTGTCTCGTTTCTAGAGATGGAGGGGAAAAGTAGCTTAGAGATAAACAAAATTGTCTCATGTCATAGGTTATTCCGATGGTATTCCAAAGCCAAGTTAGCATTCTTTCTACGAAACATGGGACAGGTTTGGTATCGCGGACTCAACGGACTGTACTCTGTGGGACTCTGTTCAGTCTATGAACGCTGAACATTTGGACGTGTGCCCTACACTGATAAGTCTTAATTCCATTGTCGAAAAACAATTTAGAGCGCTACACTAATGGCATAGGTGCTATTGTAGTGTGGGGCATTTGTAAAATAAATAAAGACAAGGAAAACACATTCTGGTATTTAAAATTCTCCTTTTGGGATGTCTTAAGACTTCTTGAGTCTGTGTGGGACCCCCTGGGTTCCACCCTGGACACCAAGATTAATTTAAGGCAAAGAATCACTAGGAGCCATTTGTATAGTAATAACTTGTATTTATTATATTGATTCAAACATCAGAAACTCTAATAACATGTAATATTTCTATGTTACGTCAAACAAAAGGGATTTACCTTTAATATTAAATTAAATTACGAAATATGAAATGAATCAATAATTACGCGTAAGATCAAATAAGGTCTACCGAAATAGGAGGTCCAAGAAATACACGTAACTCGAATTATTAGCTTTCATTAACTTAAACTAATTTTATTAAACTAGAGATTATATTTTAAGCGATAATAAACTATATTATATCAATAGGCAATACTTAAGTATCTTCACAAGATGCCTTCGTAGATTACTAACCGTAACTCTTTAATATCACAATCCAATTGAATCCTCCAAACTTGAGGCTATTGCTGCTGGCTCAATAGCCTTCATCCTTGCTAGCTTACAACGCTCTACTTAAATACTCTATCTACTTTGCATATCCCGTTTGCTTTTCGGAGTTGATTGGAAATATATACGCGAATTTATAATCCCCAAAAAGACGCCTAAGAATATTAGTGGAAAGGTTCCGTACAGATTCGTCACATCTGGACCTCTACTCAAAAGTAGGCCTTAGTCCCTCTGTGGGTCTTCTTATGGTCCTAAAAAGTAGACAGATTATAGCATCCGTGGTGAAATACTCGTATAAACAATAACTCGAAACAAATAAATGTGCATGACTTACAATCGTACAAACCAGCTCGACCGACTGCCGACCTTTGACTGAATGAGTAATGACGGTGTACGGTGATAGACCCACGCCTGTACGTGGACGACGGTTATCATACGTAACCAGTTGACATATCATACGAAATTCCCAGTTTTTCGGTGAATACAACTGGGAACAATATTTGACCATGTGATGATCCTTTTGGGTAATCCTTGGACTGTCAATCCGTGTTATTCACAACCAACCCTTCGGAAGAAGAAAATCGTGATATGCAAATTAAGTTACTATATATAGTCGAAGTTTTCTAGCTAGAAAGGAGAGTAGGAGAGAAGACGAACCAGAAATCAAGTGAGATCGTTATTGACAGGTATCCTTATTCAATTATTGTGAATAATACTTATTAGGAGAAAGCATTAAAGTGTGACGATTGTTCACTGAGATTAAATTGATATTAGATTAAATCGGATGATAGATTAGATCCTATATAAAGTAAGGATCGAGTTTGATAGTCTCCTAATCTTTCGTGTATTATCGTCGTTGTTCCACTTTCGCGGTTAGCACCGAAACATTCTCTTACTGTTATTAATTGAACTCCTGTCGTTTTATTGTGTGATCAATAAATAGATTGATTGAATCATGGCGAGTGTTTCTTCCCTACATCCCACTTATCTAGGTTACCAAGAAAGAGGTGAAAACCTCTCACGACCTTTGAAATTATTCGAATTATGGTCTTAACGCAGAGTCGAGAACGAGACAAGACCCCGTTGTAGCTGAGACCCTGGGCCCGGGCTCAGTTGGCTCAAGTCTTAAAACATCCTAGTCCACGTTTTAACTAGGTTACAACAACGACTTAACTAGGTTAACAGATAAACGACAACACAGACACAAACGAACAAACACGAGCGGACAATCAAACAAAACCCCAAAACCTTTGTTCGTTATGCAGATCCCAGCTGGTATAGCTTCCTCAACAGGAAAAGTCATATGCTTTCCGTTTATGAATAACATGATTGGTCAGAACACTCAGATTATGCATTATTGCATCGTTTTGAAATATGTTAACCAGGCAGTTTTTTAGGAGATAAAGTTGTGGTTACAAAAATACTTCCCGTTTGAAGGGGAAACTAAAAAGTTAATTATTATGCAAAGTATTAGGAGAGCTTAAGACCATCATAAATAAAATAAAATTCTTCGACAGAAAATATGAGGAATTACATATACACTTTTTGCTTTTATTCCCAACTATTAATTTACAAAAAGTATATCATAATTTATTTGTTCCTAGTGATGCATTAATGTTTAAACTCCAGTTACTTTTTAAATTTAAACTTATAATTCATTAAAGTTAAATTATGTCATTTTTAATAACATCGTTTTGGGATATTCAGATAAAATTTATGTTTCTTAATAAAAATTGTCCATTGTCTGTTTGAAATTTATAAAGTATAGTATATCCACAAGCGCAATATAAAATTCCATATTATTAGATTTAAATTGGACTGTTACATCTTAAGTAGGACTCAAATATTTTGAAAAATGTTGAATTTATGACTTGTAGCAAATGGAATTTTAAACGAGCTTCATTAAGCACTTGAGTAATAAGTCAGAACTGTGTGTGCATAAATAAGCAAAATTATTTGTCCCTTAAAATATTACACTTAAGCATTAGTCTAGACGTATTTGAAATTCGCCATTACCAAATAGTATTGTTTATATAATAAGTAAAAAACCCCTCTATATTCTCTGATAAAAGAGTCAATATTTTGTCCATATCTTTCCCAGTCTATACAAAATACGATTCCTTTTCGAATGTTGGTTTGGTATTTACTACTCAGTTATCGAGAAGAGACAAACACAGATTAGCAAACAGAAAACAAAGAAGTTATCTATTTTCTCTCGTTACAAAGCAGACATTTTTTATTATAAAGAACACTTTGCTACGTCTGTCTGATATCTTTGGTACAGGAACCTTTTCTCTCTCTGCTACATTTCTTTAATCCAATTTAAGGCTTAGAAATAAAGAAAACAACAACTATGGCGGAAAATAAAATAAATAAAAAAAATTCGACCGAAGGAAACTTTTAGCGTTTGAATGGCGTGAAATATTGAGGGAAACAAAATAAAAGGGTAAAAAAATTCCTAGGTGTCGTACTTTTTTTTTCCTTCTATCATTTGTTACTCTTTACAAATGTCATCTTTTTTTTCTCCGCTAGTTTAAAGCAATTTTTCTTGTAGCCCGTACCGAATTTAATGAAAATCAGAACGTCGAACACGGAAAACATCGTTTCCGTTTATAGATTAATTTCTGTTGCCATTTCTCTTTAACGGAAAACAAAAACTATATCAGATATGTCTTTCGATTTGTGCTTCGAACAATTTAATTATGTCAATAAATATCGCATGGGCTCTTTTAAAATATGGCTTTAAAAACTTTAGAAAGCTTCAAAACAAAAGATGAGAACATCATTTCGACTGACAAAGAAGTCTTTTCTTAATTATTCTTTTAATGGAAGACGTCTTCCTTTTTTTTTTATTCCAGACTTTTGAAGCAGCCGATTACGATTCATTAAAACGCCACTCTTAATAATCGTTGCCATTCCTCTGTTTCTCATTTCGAAAGACGACAGAAAAGAAAACGATTTTGAAATGACTTGCTTATCTCATTTCTACGATTATAAAAATATGACGCCCATCAAGAGAAAAGCGAAGGAAAAAAAATTAAATAAGGATAATTATTGTTATAACGTCAAAATAGATGGGATTCTTTCAGCTGGTAACGGTTGTATTTTTAATGTGGATAATTGTTGCGTTCTGTGAAATTTAAAGGGTCGTTAGAAATTAAACGGGTGCTTCTTGAAATATTCGTTTTGAATAAAAACAAAAGAAGTGAAATGAAATAGAGTTGCTCTATTTGCTTTCTTTGCAATTTTGTAACTACCTTTTCCATTAAATAAGTTTAATTTTTCCTTCTCAGAGAAGGCATTTTTATAAATCGATGTTCCGCTGTTGCTTTAGGTTGTACAGAAATACGACAAGAGACTTCGTTTTATCGATTAAGCATATAAATTTGTCTTACTCACTAGAGTTCAATATTGACTAAAATTACTTTAATTAATCATATATTCAGTACTAAGGAGTAACTCGATGTTGTAAATTTTAACTTCAAAAAATATTTTCGGATAAAAGATCATTTTTAAGCGATTGAAATTGATATTTTCAATTTTCTTTCCGAATAAAATACTTTGAATTCCATATAGATAATTGGCTAATTTGTACATGAAAGCATTTTAACTTTTTATTTTTATCTTAACTTTGATTAACTTCAAATGAAAAATGTTTTTTTAAAGAAATTTAATTGATCTTAATCATACTCATGAAGTGTGAAACGATGGCTTTACACTCTCAAAATTCTTTTTATAAAATACGTTTTTTTTTTCTTCTAATGGGCTGCGGATTGATGATTTACCATTTCAGACCTAGTACATTCCCCGGAAGCTGGTTTTATTGCGGCACCATACCAATCACCGCAAGTATGTTTTGTGCTCCCCAATGTACTTTTCCCCGCATCCTTTTAATTTTAAGGGAACACCTTCTTTTCTGAAAATTATTTTTTAATTCCTACTATTAGTTCACTCTTTCCCTATATATATGCATCCATGACTCATATTTCCTACTCGCTCTACTTAGGTTTTATAGCTATTTGTATATGTTTAGGGATTCTATATATGTATATCTTTTAAATTTCCAATCGTTAATAAAATACTTTCTATTCATCCCTTCGAGTTCAAATACATTTTTTAAACGTGTAGTGGATGACACTTGATGTTAATACAATATTTTCAAATATTAATCCACTAATTAAATTAAAAAATAAATAATTAGTCACAAACAAAATAATAGTCATACCAAAAATAATAGCATATATAAAAGGAAAATCGTTCGTTGTGTCCCTGTATCACAATGGGTAGCGCAATGGAGTTCTAATCCAAAGGTCGTGGGTTCGAATGAATCCCAATTGGGATGGCCTAATTTCTAAGAATATTTCTTTTTACCGATACTATTTTATTAGAATAATTGAATTTAATGAATGAATAAATAGTAACAAAAACAAAAAAAATTGTCCAACACCCTATACGGAAAAGAAAATGGAAAATCGCTTTCGATTTCGTCAATAATGTGATTCTGTCATGTATATATATGCACATATTTATATTAATTGTAACTATTTAATAAAAAGTAACTAAAATAAAGTTTTCCTTTATTGACCTAAGTAAAAGTTGACTTTATTTTTTTTATATATATATATTACTTGTTTAATAAGTCTTAGTTAATAAGAATCTCTATTTTAACTATTATACAGCTTACCGTTGAAAGTTTTGACAAAAATCGAACGCAAATTTCTATGAAATTACTTCATGCATTATTTTCTGATTTCTACACACTTTGCACTGTCTTTTAACGTGACTCTTTAAAGAAACCTCCCTCTAAAAAGAAAAATAAATAGATGAAGAATTCAGTCTGAAAAATGTTCAGCTGTTTAAATGGAAAACAACAAAAGTCATTGCCTGGATTCGAATATAATAAGTGCGGATCGAAGAACAGAGTGATAATGGCTGGGAGGAATGCATCAAAATTCCATTTTTATAATGGCAAGAGATCGCATCAGATGCCTCTTAAATATTTTTTCTACATTTTCTTGCCCCTCGCACACAACAACTTTCTCCAACTTTTTGTCGTCTACGATCTTTTAGCATTTTGAAGTTAGAAGAACTTGCTATCAGTTTTATGGATTCCTAGGGGTCTGTCTCTCTTATCCAGCTATTTCTAGGAACTTTTAGCGCTCAAGTTATTTGGAATGTATTTGAATGTTCTTATATAAATATATTTAGCTCTTTTGACTCGTAGTAAAATGTTTTGTATGGTTCAGTTATAAGAAATTGAAGATATTTTTCTTTTGATTTAAATGGCATATGGATTTGATTAGAATTAATTTATTGAATCATCTTATTTCGTAATAGTCATCAGTAAAACTCATTCTTTATTATTTATTTTAAGTTATTATTGTGTGAATGAATTTTTTAAGATTAAATGCGGATAATCTTTAGACCATTTTTTAACACAGTGATAATCATATAAAACGAAACTGTTGGGACTGGAATATTTTTTCATGCTAAGAGATACGGCAAAAAATAGATATACAGGCGAACATCTATATAAAGAACCTCTGTATTGCGAATTTTTCTATACAGCGAACTTTTCCTGGAACCTTGAACATTTCACAATTTTCTTCGTAAAATAACCTCTCTAGAGTGAAGTGCATTTTCTACATAACGAATTTTTTCTTCTGTGATTAGTTTTTTTCTCCCTATTTTTAAAGTATTTCTGAACATTTCCAGTTATTCTCTCCAACACATTTTATCGTGGTCATAAATCTTGTGAATTAGTTTTATTGGATCCTCTAATTCGTCTAGAGCAATAGAGTTCTGGACGTTTCATCCACGTTTAACCCCCATTGTCCAGTTCACAAGAAACATCTTTGATATCCCCTATCACACTCAGTGGAATTGTCCCATGTTCCCGTGTTCTAGTTATAAAATAATATTACTTGTACGCTTTAAATTAGAAAATGTCCTTAAAATTCATTAATTTTATTAAAAATTATTTTCTTAATATTGAAAATACAGTGTATTTGACATTCTTTTTTCTTGTTTTCCTTGCAGTTTTCTTTCTTTTTTTTGATGGGTAAGATATATAAAATAAATATATATTAATTTTAAGAAAGGTGTGAATAATTACTTTGTTTACTATTTATGAATTTTAAATTTGTCTTATGTGGTTTATAAAGTATATTAAAAGATGAACCTCTATATAACGAATTTTCCATGTAACGAACTTTTTTCCAGGGTTTAGCGACTTCGTTATATAGAGGTCCGACTGTATATTTAACAAACTTAAGTTTATTTAGAGTACATTTTATTTACATATAATATGGTTATATGCATATATTTAATAAAAAATCAACGAAACAAAAACATTTACAAGAACTTAATGAAAACTAATATAAAAATTGATAATGCCAAAATCTTTACAGGTTTTCGTCTTCTGTTTTTGATCAACAGCCTTAAGAAGCTTCATTCTCATTTTAAGAGAAATAGCGGTTTGCTTTCACCCTCCGCTCTTTGTCATTGTTCTCGTAAGAAAATTCTTCTAAAATAGGGGTGTAAAGAAAAGAAACCGCAAACCATACTTACTGATTTTTATTCACACTGCGATGTACTCATCGCCGAATTCCTAAGCCAAATGATGAGAGGTAAGATGTTTTTGTACGACTTTTGTAGGGATGGAAGAAAAACGTAACTTATATAGGTAAACAAAATTGGCTCGTGTCCCAGGCTTTTCTAAGATAATTTCAAAGACATATTAGCCAGCATCCTTTCTGCGAAACATGTGAAACCTCTTCTCTTTAATTTCACACCTCTTTTAAATCTCACCTGCGTCACTGCTGTTTTCTGTATTTTGTTCATTTCCAGCAGGGAAATCATTTCGTATTAAGAGGGAAAAAATATGCATGAAAAATGTAGCACATTGTCGGGACCATTGTATTACTTTGTGTGAACCGAAATTTCGTCTTAAGCGTTTTCGCTTTAAATGTATTTCTCTGTAATTTAATTTATCTTATGTTTCTTAGTATTAAAAATGTGAACAAAATTAACCATTA
Source organism: Trichonephila clavipes (assembly GCA_019973935.1). Classification (NCBI taxonomy): domain Eukaryota; kingdom Metazoa; phylum Arthropoda; class Arachnida; order Araneae; family Nephilidae; genus Trichonephila; species Trichonephila clavipes. The sequence goes on from BMAU01019712.1 coordinate 199,332, forward strand.
AGTTTGAAAAAATGCAGTGATATGGTCCCGAACTCTTGGCCAGCGTCTCGAGGACTGTAGTCCTGGTCCCAGGGAAAATCCACCGTAGAGAGGAGGTTGAAGCTCGTTCAATCTGCCGAGGCTCAACGTTCTCCGTAAGCATTGCATTGTGATTCAGAGAGGAAAATGCCAGCAGCTTCCTCACTTGTGACGGATCTTATTCGCAACTTTCACTAATCCTCTTAGGAAAAAATACTTCTTTAATTGTTGTTTGAGTTTAAAATAACTTTCCGTAGAGAGAACTTAATTTTATGCTGATTTGAATATACTATTTAAACCCTAGCAAAGTGAGTGTTAGAGTTAGCCGTTAAGAAGCAATTTTTGTGAGATTTTCGAAGTGATTATCGGAAGCCTTTTGTTTAGAAGAAATAGACCGGAATATCAAGTTGACCGGGCGAGTGCTGTTTTATCGATTCGCATTGAGTTAAGTGTTTTATAATTTGTCTTTGGAATTTAAGTTAACCATCTAATTTGACTGCTTCCTCGGTTTGAATTGATATAATAAATTAATTTAATGAGATAAATTTAATTATATTTAATAACAATGTCTGTTGCCTCCCCACCTAGTGTGATGGTTAGGACACTCGGCTTGTAATCGAGCGGGCTTGGGTTCAAATCCCGAATAAGGCATGGAGGTATCTTCGGGAAGAGAAGTAGGACTTTCTCATGCAATGTATTCCCGTCTCAAATGGAAAGCAGCGCACCCCTTCTTTTCTATGCAGGGATCATTGTTTGTCATGAAATTTTATATTCCTCTGTATTTGCATTGCATGTTCCTGTTCATCTATCTCTCGCCTTTCGTATGTATTCCAGTATGAAACACCAGGCAACAATGTCTGTTCATTTGGAGTCAAACTACATCTACGACTTTAGCGTCGTGACAGACTGAGGTTCAAAAGGACCCCACTCACTGCCCTCGTGTTGCCTCACCATGTGGTGTTGATGTAATCCTCACTCACTCGAGAAAATTGTATGCTTAATTTTTCCAATACCATTTGAAAAGTTACTAAATATTTCAGTTTGCGAGATATTTAGCCGATTTATTTATTTTATAAATTACCATTTGTTAAAATCGGATTTTAATTAATTTTACAGAGAAAGCAATTTTTTGTTTGTTTTTACTACGAAGTTTATTACGAAATATACTATGTGCGAAAAAAATGTTAAAAATATTTTTTTAAATGTATGAGAAAGTGTGTATTTTTCCTAGACCGTGACTTTTTTTCTAATATTCTGATATCCTTTCGAAATCTCAATACTTTTCTTGCTTCGAAAATAAATTATTAGAAAGAAAATAGGGTTATAACATTCAACGAAATTTGTCTTACATTGGATTTAAAATGCAAAGTTTTACGTACCAATGATAACTTTATTAAAAAAAACAAGTGTGTGTGTAGCTCAAAATACAAAATGTAGACTTATGGTTAAACTTTTATTGCGTGTATAAACGCTATTTTATCACTGTACATAATGCCGCTGAAGAATCACCGAGCAAAGGAAGCCGATGCACGTTAAATATACCGAGGATCGAACATCCTCCCGTTGGTGTGGTATGGAAGTTGGCAGAGGAGATTACGGCTCAGGTGTCGTCCTCGTCACTTGATCATAGCTCAAAATTTCGAGGTCCATCGCCAAACGCCCTCGAGTAGCTGAATAGGGTAACGTTAAAATTCACGCACTTGAAGCTGCATTTTAGCTATTGGCGACGATCGCGTATTTTGAACTACAGTCAAGTGACGAGGTTAACACTTTCGTGCTGATACCTCATTCTTCAACACGTAAAAAAGTAAAAAGCATCCAAACCGTATCACATAAAACGTTGACAAATTTAACGAGCATCAGCCCTTCTACACAGTGGGTTTTAAGGACTTGGATCCATGATTCGACAGAAATTAACGGCTGGCCATAAGTTTGAAACCATGACCTTGGCTATTGGAGTCTAGCGACCATGTTCAAGAACTCGTTCACAGTGTTGTCGAGTCGTGAGTTCGAGTCCTGATGCCACGGACCCGCAATGAAGAGGGTCCGATGTGCATTAAATCTGTCTTCGCTGACTTTTATGTTGGTGTAAAGTAAGAAAGTTGGCCGCCAGCCTGAGTGTCGTCCTCGTCCCTTGACCGTAGCTCAAAATTACGAGGTGGGTCACCAATAACCCTCGTGTTTTTTCAAATATGACGTCGATAAACACTCACTCACTGGCAACCCCAACCGTGGTTACTTTAATTTATGAAAGATTTTGTTTAAAAAAAAGCATTTTTTTATATGATGTATTGTTTATTATAAAAGAAAGTAAACAGCAACAATCATTCATTGTTTTAAATTTTTGACTTTGTTCTTATGAATACTTAAATTCAGTGTTTTTATAGAGTTAAGATATAGCGAACCTCTTTTTATTATTAACTTTACATTGCCTACTTTTCATGATGGCGTCGTTACATAAACATTAATTCAAACAATAACGTTACGTAAATGGTGTTTTCATGCAGAATATAAATAAAATATCCACTTCATCTTCATTCTCATCCATAAAATAAAATTTTTGACCTTTATAACATTTAAATTTATTTCAAAAACCACCCCTTTCACCTAAATCAGTTTCCTTAGCCTCCTAGCATATCATAACACACTCAATTTGGCCGACTCTAATGCATTCAGATATTCTCGCTTCTTCAAGGGAAAACATCACGGTCCATTTTTCGCCCAATTCATCTCTCACTCATTTTTAAGTCATGCACTCCACTACATTTTTCGGAGGCAATAACTATTGTTCGCCGAAGAAAAACAAGGCAACACTTTTCGATAAAACTAAGCCCAAAATTCGTTTTACCAACCAGAGGGATGGTAAGAGAGAGAGATGGTGTGGCACAGAGTGAATACAACTAGATTAGGACCCATGCGCATAAATATTTATGATCTCGTGTCAAGCATATTTTCGCTTGTGCATACAGCTTTTAAGAAGAACACGTTCCATCTTGTCAATTTTTTGCTTTTCATTTCTTTCTTTTTACTCTTCCACCTTAAAGAGTTCTGTTTTGTTTTTTTTTAAATATATATATATATAAGGCACTGATGTGAAGTGAAGTAAAAAATTCTGTTTCTTCTGCAGGGGGGTGCACCAGACGATTCTGGGAGGAAGTCATCCATCTCTGTTGACAACCGGGCCTCCCCCTCAACCCTCCTATCATCATCACGGTAAGTTTTTGTTTATTTATGTTTTGTCGTGTGTGTGTGGGTGGATGGTGTAGTTTTGTTTTGTGTTTTGGGCAGTATAAACAGGTATGTTTATCCAGCACACCGTCGACAGATTTTGCAGCTTGGATTGACATGGCGTAAGTGCCTTTGGAATAAATGATCGCCCTCGGATTAAGGGACGTGTGCGCCTCTTGTGTTAATGGGATGAGAGTTAGAGAAGACGTTGTGCTTGGCGTGACGACTTGGGGATAAAGTTACTGTAATTTAATGCAAGTGGATGACTTGTAGGTGAAAGGTTTTTAAAAGTTAAATATGTATTAATAGCTTTAGTTGAAGAAATCTTATTTAATAAAATATTTTGGATGAAAGTTGCAGCTTGGATACCTCGATTTTAGAATGTAATTATTGTTGTTGCGTTTAATGCCACCTAGCTGACGGTGTCGGATCAAGGACCACGAAATTCCTCACGCTAAAGAATTAGATGTACGCTTGTCGCTAGTCGTAACTTTGAACACCATAAAGGTGACAGTACTATTTGGCTCGCTTCCACCCCAATTTTGAGGGAGAAAGCCCTGGGTCCCTGGAGAAGGTCAAGGCCCCCACCTCTCTTCTTTTTCTTCCACCAGCCTCACGAGAGGACTTGTGGTTCGACGGCTATTTAGAGTACCCTCATGCCGCGAAGGTTGTAAATGGTGATAAACACTCATGCCTTGTCTGGGAATCGAACCCCAGGCCCTTGAACAAAAATTAAATTTTGCTCGCAAATAAACATTATAAACTCGAATGCAGCATTGACGCCTGTTGATTCTACGAAAGCATTCAAACCTTGATTTAAAGAAAATTTATTATTTTGGATTTTTTAAATATTCCATAATATTTCTTTAACGGAAACACATAGAAAAATTCAAGAATATATGTAATTAATGAATAATGAATGAAATGAAATAATGAAATTTAATGAAAATATGTAATTAACTTTCAACGGTAAAAACAAGTTTTCTTGAAACAAATAAGAATGGATAAAATTATAATGAAGAGATACAATATTTTGTATAGACAAAAACAAATAAATATTTTCAATTTCTACCCAGTTATTTAAAGTTTTTTTTTTATTTTACAAAAAATGTTTCTAATTAAAACATTTGGTATTTTTTATTTATTCAAATCCAAATTGTTTTGCTTGAACGAATTTAAAAAATCTAAACTTTATACTTTGCATTATATTTTCAATTAAAGTAATCCGAACGAAAGCATAATTTTTCCAGTAGGAATTCAACAGGAAGCAGAAAACTTTTCAAACGAAAGTTGCTTAAAATCAGAAAGTTCTGAGAAAAACTCAAAAATAAAATTAGCAGAAAAAAAAAGAATTATACCAACGAGCTAAGCTATTTTAGTTTCTTAAATATATTTTTTGCTACAGTTCTTAAATTAATTTTGTTAGCTTTAATTCATGTAATGTTGGGATGATATAATACTTAATTCGAATTTTTGAAGAAATGAGTAAAAATTAGCATATTTTATTTTAACTTTGAAACTTATGTTGTACTTTTTCCTGTGTATAAGTGATTTTTTTAACGTCTTATGCTGAAATTTTTGGCACGCATAAGACCTCATCTCTTTAGTTGCTCAGTTCTTGACTTTTAGCAAAATTTCCCAGGAGAGCAATTTGTGTCTTTAAAGGTTTTCATTGCTATTTTCTCTTCTGCGTTTTGTAGTGCTACAGAACAACCCTTTGTAAAGCACCTTTTGAGATAATCCCTCCTGAGGAATAGCCCTTTGTACAAAAGTAAGCTTTTTCTAGAACATTTTTAAACAAAGAATGTTAAGCTTCATTTGACATTTAAGAGATCGGATACAGTGTTTCAATTTTTTGCTCTATTACTTTACATTATTACTTCTAATGTCGAATTAGGAAGGTATACTAAACATTACTACTAAATGAAATTACATCCTTGAAGAAAAAGATAAAACTATATTAAATTCTATAGACATTCTTGGCGACTTTCTCCTGCCGTTGCTGTGGCCACTGTAGGCTAGTAGTTATAGTCAAGAACTCGTGTCCGGCCTGTCGTTGGTTAGAGTCATGTTACCACTGAAGACCTGCCGGGTAGAGGGGTCTGATTCACGATAAATAGGTTGAGCTCAAAGACCTCCCATTGGCGTGGTGTAGTAATTTGCTGAAAGGAGAGGTCGGATCATGTGTCATCCTCTTCACATAATCGAGGCTCAAAAAAAGGACGAGGTTCATAGCCAATAGCTCTCATGATGTGACGTTAAAATATCTCTCATCCTCACTCACTCCTGCCATTAGTATTTTTGAAATACGGGGGATTGTATTTGATTTAAATTACGTCGCATTTGGAAGCTGCACACTACTAGCGGCGACAGACCTCTTATTTTTGAATCACCTTCAAACGACACCTTTGCTGGCTCTCCCTTTCCCGACTTCCACACCATGTGTTGATTGGGAGATTTTGAGAAACGGGAGATTTAATGCGCATCCACCTCTCTATGCAGCGGGTTCGAACCCGCGATTCGACAGTGCCAGCTATAAATTCGTGACCCTGACCCCTCAATTGGCGGGAGAAAAGATCGGCATAAAAAATACGTAGTTTTAAAAATACTTACATATTTTTTAATATACTTCCTATTTGTTAAAATTCAATGAATCAAAAACTTCAATCTATTGTTGTGTTTAAATCAATGTTTTTGTTTGATATTTTGCAGAAAAACTGTCCTTTTTGACTTTGCATAACTTTTCTGGTCACAAATTTTGTTCCTCTCTTCGTATTGGCCGCAGTAGCCGAGAAGTCGTGGTCAGAAACTCCTGGCCAGCATTCCTCATGTCGAGTTGTGATCTCGCGTTCTGGTGTCACTGAATATCCGCTGTGTAAAAAGATTGATGCACGTTAAATCAGCCGAAACTCAAAATTCTCACTTTCGTATGTCGTGAGAAAATGTGATACTAACTCAGGTGTCGTACTCGTCCCTTAGCTGAGGTTCAAAATTTCGAGAACCGTTGTCAGTAATCCTCTTGTAGCTTCAAAAAGTGTAACGTTAATTAAATATAGCAAAGTACTATAAAAAAAATTTTGAAGTCAATTCCTACTTAAGTCAACAAAGAAATATTTTATTTTAGTAAATTAAATTTTATTAATGAATTGATAGTTGAAAAAACTGTATTCACTTTTTGTTTCATCCGCTACAAGTTTGAAAGAATATATTCTAAGCTAAGAAAAAATTCGTTAGAAACGCTTACTGGCGTCCTCTGTTGGTGCTAGTTCTCTGTCAGAAATAACGCAGAGTAAATTTAAAAGGAAAAATAAAATTTGATTAATGAATTAATGCTCCAAAAAACTGTATTAACATCAAGTATCGTCTATTACAAGCTTAAAAAAAGTATTTGAACTATAGTGGATGAATAAAAAGTATTTTATTAACGATTGAAACTTTGGACAAGGTAAAATTATATATAAATAATAAATATATTATATATATAAATAAAAAATACATAGGGAGTGAATGAACTAATAGTAAGAATTGGAAAAACTAAATAGTACTACATATAGTCTCGCTCTTTTAATACTTTAATGTACTAGTATACAATAATTGAGAACCATTACCATAAAGAACACCCTATCAAAGCTTGAAAATGATATACTAAGGGGTTTTTTCTCATTTTAATATCATCTGATTCATTATTATTGGAATACATTGATGAAATATCATAGAAGCAAGATCGACATTTTTAAGCTGAATATTTCCGGTAATGAAAAATCAAGAAACCTCCTATTATTTCCTATTTTCACAGACACCCTTTAGAAGTTGGAAAAATTCGAAATTTCGAATCTCGAGCAAGCACTGCACTCCATTCAAAGAGTGCAAAATAACTTCTTCGATCAACTATTTATAAAAGTTCCGGAACTTGTGCTTCTGAAAATGAAGCCACACTTATCTCCCCCAACACTTATTGGATTTCTAGAAATAATTGACGTCAAGGTGGATACTCATTGGATGTGAAGGAATGTCGATTTCATTGATTTATTGATAGTTACTCTCTTCCATCTTGAGTATTTTGCCCAAAAGAAGAAATTCCCCTGGACATAGCGTTATTAAAGTTCCATTTTGTTTACTAACTAATGTATGAAGTAAAACATTAGATATCAATTTAAAATTAGCGTCGCGGATATATTTATATTCATCCCAATAAGTCATTGTACTGTCTGGAGTATCATAAAAGTGTTATGATTATGTTTTAAGTATTAGGATGTAAGCACACACACACATATATCGTGACTTATCGAGCTTAACTATTGATTTTACGCCAGGGATATTACGGTGATCTGGTCTTCATTTTTTTGTGGTTTCCAAGTTATTGGAGATAAAGCTTTGGGTTTAGAGTGAAATAGCAAAATATAGTAACTCGTTTTGTAATATTTTTGGTTTTTTTTAAATTGCCAATCAAATGTAAAAAAAAAATTTGCTGGATTCTTGGGTCCTGGGTTTGCTGGGGGGGGATTAAATACATATTCTAAAATAAGAATATGTATTTAATTTATTCAAATTCAAAGTGTACAAGTATTATGCAGTATTTTCATATTTGGAAGGCAGTGAAAGGTCATGCACTACACTTTTACGCATAATAGATGAGTTGAGCAGTTACAATTTTATTTTTAATATCTGTTCGGTTATTTTTTTTAAGATTAAATTTCGACCTGCAATTTGTACCTCGTTTGCCATAAGTTTCTATGCGGAGGAGTTTCTATAAAAGAGCTATAAAATAAAATAAAAACTTTGTATTTAAATGTATGTTGCACCTTTTATTCAAAATGATCCCTTTTTGAATTTTGATTGGTTTTGAGTCTCTTTTGAGGCACACCTAACCTCCAGGAGATGTATACCTCCGCAATTCATATTCGAGTGGAGTTAAATCCAGACTGCTGGAAGGGCAATCGTTTTGTTCTATTAAGTTTCGGTTCATTCTCTTTCATCTACCTCTAGGTCAGAGGTTCCCAAACATTTTTGCCTCATAGACCCCTTGACGGGTTTTTCGGTTTGGGATAGACCCCTACTTACCCAATATTTTTTTGCAAATTCATCCACTTAAATGTGTTTTTGACAACAGATATAGCGCTACTTACTTTAAAATATTTAAAATTTTAACTGTAGTCAAGTATACTGTTTAAAACTTAAGAAAAAACACATATTAATCAATTAATGCATAAAATAACTGTTACGTGAAATAAGCAACAAACAAATGCCTTTAGTGGGAGTGATGAATCTGGGGATGAAATAACAAATTTTCAACATTTGGCATCAATCTTGTCAAGTTTAACCCTAAATATCTCCTCGGTTAAGAGTGTCCAGTCTTTTCTTCTTTCTTTCTTTGTTTTGGAAATTGGCACATGCACTGAAACTCCATCTCAATCGGAAAAGCAATTAAAACCATTCTCATGATGCTCAATAATATGGAATAAATAGCAAGTATGTCTTTTTAAAGCCACAGATGTTGACATCCGGTTCTAAACTTTACTTTAAGATATTCGTTAGTGCCTAATTCTCGTAATCTGACATTTTTTATTTCAAAGTGACCATTTGAATTAATTTCTTACCATGGTGTTACGATAGTCAAAAAACATTCTCAAATCTAGTTTCAAAATCTAAAAAAGGGACTTTTAAATGTTAAACGTAGGTTAAAACGATTTTTCCTGGCAGATTGTCTGTGATAATTGAGAAACTGGGAAAATTTGTGACGTCCATTATTATACTCCTTTAGCTTAATTCTGGCACAAGAACGCCTGAAATTCGTTCTTGTTTTAATAAAATTTATGTTACCTTATAACTGCAAATTAATCTCGTCAAATCTAATAAATAAATCGGTTCAATAGGTAAGTCTAGTTTTCACTGGATTAAATTTCTTTTAAAATTAAAGTCACAATATAGTTTAAAGAGTTCCCACCATCGTAGATGCCCATTTTCACCTCATGGGCCCCCAAATTATTTTTTTCGCTGACGTGGACCCCTTGCAGGTCGTCATAGACCCCTGGGTGTCTATATAGACCACTTTGGGAATCACTGTTGCAGGTCGTATTCGCCTTATCAGCACACAGTCGGGTCGAAAAGTATAATAGATTCCATTGAGTAAGTAGACTATTGGTTCTATGATAGAATCTTGATACATTTTTGCTGGAAATTTTATTTCTTTCTAGTAAAAGTCTGTAACCCTTTCATATCGGACTATAATACACAAAATGTAAACATATGAAAAATACATATGTAAGTAGAATTTTTTCAATTTATATTATTTAAATAAAATATTTTTTGAAGAAATTTGTAATGTTTTTTTTTTTTCATGAACCGAATTAAAATTTAGTTCAATTTGCTGTACTGTAGTTATCTGTAAAATTGCCTACACGCGTACTGTATCTCTTGTCTGTTAATCTTGATCTTTCTACAGTTTTACTTATTTTCAAAGAGAAAAGTAACTGTTCGTACCAATGTACGCTACCGCACGTTGATAAACTACATTTAATTTCTAATAACCTATTCAGAAATCGGTTTGTAATGAATAATTATAGAAATGTGGAATCCCACGATTCACATATTTTTGCTGCAATAGAGAATCACAGTGAATTTTGGATTCATTTTAGTAATAAATTCTTATTGACACTTTCAACATCAATGAACAAGGGGAAAGGAATAATTGAAATTGATTTTCACACTTCTTCAAGCCCAAAAATCTTCTTTCGAATTCATTTTACAATCATTTTAATTTGGTTTTAACATATTCCGAAAATTCCGATTTTGCTATTAACGGCTGACCAGAGTCAGAGTGAGATTAATTTCCATCTTGAATTCGTTTTTGTGGGCAACAGTTTTTGTTTGAAAACGCTGATATACTGGCAAATAAGATGACAAACAATATGCTGTTGCGTCGAGTAGTTTGATATTCGCATGGATGAATTGCGATGTCAGCGACACAAGACAGTTATTTTATTCTTAGACTTCCTTTTAGTATTCATAATGTTTGATTTTTTTTAAAAAAATGATAATTTTGTTCAACAACAGGAAACCTTGAAGTTTTAAAATTCATGACCATCGAATTTTTGAGTAATAAATTAGACTAGTATAGGAGGTATGTACCAAGCCACTTCGCAGGGTGTTTCATAATGTTGCATCACCAGTGGCGGGGCGGGGTCGAAAGTCCGTCACTAACACGCTGCCCAACATATTCTTTTGATTCTGCCGGTTGTCGCGGAAAAAAACAGGAAAAAATGAATTATTGAGTAAATAATTAGCTTTAATTAATATTAATTATTAATTTCCAATTTTTTAACTTAATTTTACGTACCATTACGTAATTTTACGTTCCATTGGATCAATCAATCGAAAAAAAAAATCGAGGGTTATGGGAGGGGGGAGGTCCACCCTCTTATGTGCGCCACTGTGCATGACAGTGTATTGTTTTTAAGCTACTGATGTCTAAGTCTGCATTAAATTTTCGATTGCATTCAAAAGCATTTTTAGAGTCGAAGCCCCTTGATTTCAAACGAACAGCACTTAAATTCTTAAAATGAAAGTTTATTTATCTTTAGTGCCCTCGCAATCCTCTTCGGTTAAGTCTGTACTCATAAAATCTTTTCTTAGCAGATCTCTATTTAAAAAAAAGAAACATTCCTGCCAAATTTAAAGTTTCAGTGGTTTATAGTTCAAATACGAGAATTTTTATTTTAAACACACCGAAATCCTTCATTGGAATCCGTCTCCTTCAAACCTATCCTTAGCGGAACTCTTTTAAAAAAGAAACATGCCTGCCAAATTGCAAGTATCTAGGTCTAATAGTTACGGTGATCTCGTGATGAGTTGTGGGTGTCGTTTTTCCTTTTTTTTGTTGGATGTATTATAAGTACTTTAGTTTAACTTATGAACTCGCCAATTAGTGGAGCATTGCGTACTACTGATGGGATTCCACACAGTTAAAAAATAAACTGCATAGAATGGGGATGGAATAAAGAATATTTGATATTTCAACTACATATTTGTCTGTAACATAATGTATTTTCTTCTTCAATGGAACTGAGCCACAAAATCATCGAGCATTTTGATGTGGTAGTTAAAAAAACGAAGACGTCTTCTATATAATGGCATAATTTCGTGAACTGATTATGTTGGATTTTAAAAATATATAAATGCATATTAGCTCCAAATGATTACTTTGTCTAAGTAGCATACATTTGCTTTAGTTTTCAGAGAGAGAAATATGATTTTCGAAAAAAGATATATATGTTTTGAAATTTAAATATATATCTAGAATGTGTAGACAGTAGTGAATGTTTTTTCTAATAATAAGCTTTTTAACAACCAGTGATAATTTAATCTAACTTATTTCTAGAATTTTAAATATGATTTAACAATCAAAAATTTTTAAGATACTCTTTACTTTTTTTATATATGTAAGCATTATTTTTGCTATTATAAATTAAATCCACTACCTTTCTCGGTAAAAATAAATCATTAAACATTCTTTCGATCACATTTTTATCGGGATATATTCAAAACCATCCACACAAAAAAATGAAGTATCTCCTTAAAATTCTATACCGAAATATAAATCTTTCTTTAATGCAGGATAAATCAATAAATTAAGTAATAAAAATTACCTAAAGACTAGAAAATGTTTAAAAAAAAGAAGACATCTTTATTGGAATCCTTTGCTTTGAATCTTTTTATTTGAAGCGAAACATCCAAACAACTGACAAAGAATTTACCGTAACTTGCTGAAAACACAGGAATCGATTCATCATCTTTTTTGCTTAAAAAAAGAACAAAAAACCTTTATTTCTTTTTCCTCTTCTCTACTCTTGGGATCTAAGGGGTTCTTTTTAAAGCTTAAGGACGACAAGCGTAAAATTTTAAAACCGATGGCTGTCGGTTTGGATTTGGAACAGAACTTGAGAAGGGATTCAATCCTTCAGTGATTCGAACAAAGAAAATATTTTTCCAAATTTTTATTGCTCAAGTGCTCCTCGATCATATTCTTACAGAATTTTTAATAGACTGCTTGTGTAATTTTTCTCTTGGATTAGTCGCTAATTTAAAGAATTCTCTTGTGGTTTCCGCAAGATGTTTGCTCTTTTTCAAAAATTAATGCAACAATGTATCTTCTTGCACTTAAAAAAAAGTATTTCGTTGCTGCAAAATGTACAAGTGGAATAAAACTTAAGCTTTTTTCCCCTTCTTTCAAGGTAGATTGTTATCTCAAAATATATGTCTTAGTGTATTTTCTTAATTTTAATTTGTTGAGAAGGTTGGAGTTTTGTTCCACGATATATTTTTGAAGTCTTTGGTTTTGTTTTATCGTTATATGACTTGTGGTGGTTAGTATTTTAGTTAGTGGAATATATGCATTTAAGTGACAAAAGTCATTGGATAGGAATATGCAAATATCCAGATTGCAGTAGCATCGCGAAAGAAAGTATAAATGGGAAGTGCATAATCAGGCTTTTCCATTTGTACCAAAAAGAGATTCGTGTGAAAAGTTTTCTAACGTTATTAGAGCTACACGACGAGAATTAACAGACTTTGAGTGGGGAATGTTGGTTAAATACGTAGAGCATTCTATTTTGGAAAATATTGGATTATTCAATATTGCTCTATCCATAGTGTCAAGAGTGCGCCGATAAAACTAGTTCAGGCATTATCGTCGTCACCTACTTGCCTGCACATAGGGAAACCACTACTGAATGATAAAGATCAGCGACTTCAAATAACAATGACCAATGTAAGATGTACTACAGAGATGCTTATAAAGGCTTTAAAACGAAATTTAGTGTTTATGGGATATGGCAACAGATGACGATTGGAGTATTTTTACTAACAACGCGTTATCAGTTGCGACACCTCTCTTGAGCAAGTAAGCAAATCGGCTGGATTCCAGATGAGTGGAAGAGCATTGATTGAACAGATGAGTTACGATTTCAATTGGTAACAGGTAATGTTTATGTTTGAGTGGATCAGATCCATAGATAACATATCCCAAATTGTTAAGACTTTTTGTGCAAAAATTGGTGGTTGCTCCATAAAGTTAAGCTGTTCCCATATAGCATTGACTGCATTCTCTAATCAAACCAACCAATCATTGACAAGAAATGATTGTGCTCAGCTATACTTGAAGATCATTTGAAACCATTCACAAACTTCTTGATCTCATACAACAATGGACCTTTCAAGGATGACAAAAAGCTATGTCACTGGACCAGAATCATTTACGGTTGGCTTGAGATACTTTTGGAATAATTCAAACGAATGAATTGGCAGCCCAGATCATTAGACATGACTCCCTTCTAACATATAGGGATCGAAAGTTGTTTATGTATAAATTTTTGCACCGGCAATACTTTCATCGTTATGGATATCTGTAGAATCAACACGGTTGAATATTTCTTCAGGAGAGTTCCAATATCTTGTTGCGTGAATGCCTTTCTGAAGTGGTTACTTCATGTTTGCTAAACATCTAATTCTCACATGTTTTAAACACAGTGTGATACTCCCTGACCCGGGGGTACCAGCTCTTCATCTACGTGATCTAGATTTCTAGGAGGAAATGATTGATCCCCCAAATTTGCCATAATAAATGTATTACTATTCCAATATATTGATCCAAACAACACAAGTCTTACTATAAGGATGCAATCAGGAGTGATACAACGTGTTTCTAAATTCTAAGTAAATAGCGCCTGGAATCCTAACCACGTATCTTTATTAGAAGTTATCCTAAGAATCTTTATCTGCCTTAAATTCCTTAGATGCTAAAGCCCATTCTATAAATAACGTTTCTATTTTTAATATCTTACCAGTAGCTCACGCCTTCAGCAACTCAGATTTCTGTCTCCTTCTTCTACTCTACTATTCTCCTACGTGAATGCTAAAGCTCCATTATATATCTATTAACTAATCTGCATATCGCGGTTTCTTCTTGAGAGGATTGATATGAAATAACTCAATTCTGGCCCCAAAGATTCCCCAAGAGAATTAATAGGAAGAACGTGATAAAGCCCCGTCACAACAGTATTATCTCAAAGGTCGTTGAAGTTTAGTAGAACTGATCATGAACTCGTGAACGAGTTTCTGTCAAGTCGTGGATTCGAATCTAGTGCTTTTTAAAAGTCACCATGTAGAAGAAACGATATTCTCTCTTTAAATCTATCGAGGCTCAAATTCCTCAAATTGACATGGCTAGGAATTATGAGGTGGTAATTGTCAGCTCAAGTATCAGTGTCATCACTTGATCAAGGTAAATCGCTAATAAAGCTCGTCAATGTTCATTGCTAATGTGGCTTCTAAGGAGGCTACGTCATTAAATAATCATTTAAGATCGAGAACTTTTTCATTGGTAGTGTTCAAAGGTGTCAGAAGTTTGAGCCAGAAAGTTCTAAAATGTGATGAGCTGATGAATGGTGTAGAAAATGTGCCATACACAGGAAAAGGAACTGGCTTTCAACGCTATCTCGTGACCTTATATAAAAGCTATAAAAATGGTGAACACTTAAAAATTGTCCTTCACTTGAATGAAATTCGAAACACACCATATTCGTAGTTAATAGCCTCCTTGTTCTTTAGAGTATGTGCTCGTAACCTTTTTCTGTGCCACCACCTCTACGAATCTTATAATATGATCTCGCACACCTTTTAGAATATGATAGTTTTCATAAAAATATTATGGTATGCGTCTTAAGAGTGTGTCTTTGAGTATGATCTAATTTAATTATTTTTAAAACTTTTCTTTTGTATCCCCAAGAAATTCGTTCTTCCATTCCAAGTTAAGATCCTCTGTTTTAGAGCGATGTTTATACACACCAAGGAAAACTCGTTTTAGATTTGCTTCTTCCGTTTTTAATACGTAGTATGACTCAAAGGTTCAGGGACAAGGTGTAGAAAACTTTACCTTGGATAGCTCACTGCACCGAAGCGCATCCACCCCTTCAACGTAATCCCCTTGGAGGATGATACATTTCTGCCAACGTTCGTATAACCTCTGGAGGCGCAGCTGGAAGCCGGTTTTCGTAACTCCTGCGATGCTCCTTTTACCTCATCTGATGAGACAAAACGGTGCCCTTGTAAATGCTTTTTTATTGATGGGAACAGGTAAACGTCACACGGGGTTAAGTCTAGTGAATAGGTAAGAATATGGGAGAACGTTAGTGCGAGTTTTGTTGAGGAACTCTTTTATCAATTGGGATCGATGTGCTGGTGAGTTGTCATGCAGAAGATATCAGTTATCCCTCTACCAGAACTGAGGCCGTTTAGGACGAATGAATTCCTTCAAACGACGTCTTCGTGAAGTGTGTGTCTTCAGCGATTTGTGCAAGTGTTTGAGGACGATCTTTTCAAACACATTCAGACACAAATGCAACGGCCCTCTTTCCAATGCCATCCGTAAACCTTGGATGTCGCTATGGTAGATTCCCCATACACCTTACTTAGCATTTCCAAAGTCTCCATGGGTGTTTCACCTAAGCGTTGACAGAATTTAATGTTCAACGCTGTTCAAGAAAAGTGATCTTTCTTACGTCGCATAACAAAACTAAATAGCTTTAAAGATAACAGCTGCGGTTGCGGCTTGGTCACCTGACATGAACTAAGCCAACCTGAACAGGTAGAGGAGGGCTGGTAGAATCTATTTCAAGTGGTTTAAATTTAGGTAGTTATTTTCGTCGTCAGCAACAGTCACAGTGTCCGACTTTTTGGATTGTACTACATTACTTGTACATTTCTGGAATTATAATAAAAGTAAATGGTGTTGGATATCTCGTTTTATTAATAAGTTTACTGTCAATCTTTACAATTTTCCCCGTTTTCTGTTTGCATCATTTATGCACTAATTTATTTTCCATAAAAATACTTTTAAGAAAGCATTCCCTTTTCTTTGTGGAGTTTGGAATAATTTCAAGCTATTTTTCTCTACTGTGGGGTTTCTAATTAAAAATTATTTTTGAATGAATATTATCATTTAAATATATATATATATATATATATATATATGTGGGAGACAACAAGGGGTCCAAGACGTTTGTCTTTCTTCTATTTTATTTAACATTAAACAAAAATTAATTAAAAAGGTAGCTATTTTAACAGATAAGTTTGACGATGATATGCAGAAGGTAACGCCTGCTCGCGCACCTCTCGCGTTTCTCTCTCTTAAGTCTTAAAGTTTTTACAGTTTCAGTTCTACTATCACTTAGCTGCGCCTGCGCGCGAAGACTGCTTGGCTTTGCTTTTGGCTGCATGCCACAACGGCCATCCTGACTGTACGCTGTCCTCAGCGGTACGTATTCCTTTTCTCCTTTCCATGGATACCAGAGGAGAATCTGAAACATACAAAAAAGACGGAACAGACAAGGACTATACGACAAATACATAGAGATTAAACATATCATAATTTTTCTGAACTAGACAGTTTCTCCATCATGTGAAGGCATCTCTTCGACATCCGGAAGGTTCCACAGGAAAACATTGTGTTTCACAGGCATAAGAACGTCTTTTTTTTAATGAGTTCTTTGGTTGAACGCATCGATATTTTCCTCTCTAGAGTTCTGGACGTCTGTTCAAAACGATTTCTCTTTTTCCTTCGTTTCCACTGCCAGGGCTCAAAGATTTTCCGGAGCAACACAAACCGTCTTTGTTCACTCTTCATAGGTGAAGGGGCGTTGAAGTTCACGGAACTCGTTTTCACGGCACCATTTACTTTCTTACACAATACTATATCAGAACATTTTCTCTTATAATACTCAATTTTAACTTAGTACTCTTAATTTTATTACATTTATAATCCTTAATTAGAGAACTCGAATCATTTCTAGTATTAAAGTTTTTAACATGTGGCAAATCATAACTAGAGATTTCTATCACATTTGAAACAGAAACAACATTAGGATAAGCATAAGCATGAGCACCTAAAGAGGATTCACTTTCATTCAATAAAACATCGCTCTTTGCGTGGCCTAGTTTCTTTATTTCAGAATATACACTGGGATGTATAATAAATTCTTCGGTCAAGGTCGGTGATATTGCCGTTCGAACACTTAGACCGTGAGAGTGTTGATATCGGTTATCGGTTAAGTTTAAAGTTATCGGTTTAACTTCTACCATACGCTGTTCGCCAAAACATGAACTTAATGTTATTATTTCTTCGGAAGGTGTTTGCACTCTAATTAGTGAGGAATTTAAAACTGGGATCTGGCAACCTGAATCGATCAAGGCTGTTACGGGCTGATTTTCCACAAAAATGTTTACGTATTGTAGTTGTGCAAATTCATCGCTATTTTGTTTTTCGCTCTCGACTTTCAAAGTATTCACTTTTATTCTATTATGGATGTGGTCGTTAGATTCTTTAGGTTTAAAACGCTTCTCACAGTCTCTTGCGCAATGAGATGAATCACCGCATATAAAGCAATTTTTATGTTCTCTTTCAAGATATTGGGGATAGTTCTCTTTAATCTTTGGTTTAAAGTTTTGTGATCTATTTTTAAAGGGGTCTTGGGTATATCCATAAGTAATAGGAATTTCTTTATGTGATCCGCTTCTAGATGAAATATAAATATCACACTCTTTAGCTAAATCAATAGGCTTAAACCAATCTTCTGCTTCTCGAATGCCAATATGAGTTGCGGTTTCCTTATTTAAAGTTTCGAACTGTTTCTCTTCGACTTTAGCTGCAGGATTTAAACTTAATGCTTTATTTTTAGCCCTTTGAAGTTCGACTTCTTTTTCTAATTTTGCTAACTGAAGTTTCGCGAGCTCAATTTTCTGTTTTTCTAAAGTTACATCTCTTTCGTTTCATGATACCCTCTCATCTATACAGTTTTGAATTAAAGTTTTAACGAAATCTGGATCACTTTCAAATGTACTACTGTTCTCAATTTTAGTCTTTAGTTTAACTATGGTGTCCGTACTCTCCACAGTACCGTCTAGATCCTCAACAACTCTTATGAGATCCTCTTTAAGAGCGTTTTTATACATTTTAGAAAAATATGGAAAGATCCTACCTTTTTTTTTCTGGCTCCCTTGTTGCTCGCACGTATGATGTATCCAATAATTGAAAACGTCGATTCCACTGATTTCACCTCTTCGCAGGTAATATAGTTGAAATTGTTCGAATTGACACCTCTTCGCAGGTGTTTGCGAGTGGTTCCAACCTCTACACAGGCGGAATTTTCGTCGATGGGTTCCAACCTCTACTCAGGTGGAACGAAGTTTTCGAAAAATGGCGGTGCGTCTCCTCCACGGACGGCTTTTGTTCACGTTCCAAACTTTGATCAAAATCGAAAATTTTTTTCAATCCCGGCCTCTACACAGGCGGAGTATTCATGCTGAGTTCAAACCTCTACACAGGTTGAACGAAGTTTCCAAAAAATGGCGGAGCGTCTCCTTCACGGACGCTTTTGTTCATTGTCCAGACTTTGGTTCAAAATCGAAATTTTATCGATCGCAGCCGAGCCCCCATAATTTGTGGGAGACAACAAGGGGTCCAAGACGTTTGTCTTTCTTCTATTTTATTTAACATTAAACAAAAATTAATTAAAAAGGTAGTTATTTTAACAGATAAGTTTGACGATGATATGCAGAAGGTAACGCCTGCTCGCGCACCTCTCGCGTTTCTCTCTCTTAAGTCTTAAAGTTTTTACAGTTTCAGTTCTACTTTCACTTAGCTGCGCCTGCGCGCGAAGACTGCTTGGCTTTGCTTTTGGCTGCATGCCACATATATTTGAAGTATAACTTGGTCACTTAAAGTGATTTTTTTATTGAAAAAGCAATAGATTAAATACAAGGATAAATTTTAAAAAATAACCTAGCAAATATATTTTTTTATAAAATAATTATTAATTATAAGAAAAATTTTATTCTGAAATGTGGCAAAACTGAAACTCGGTTTTTAAAAATACATATTTCATTAAATGTAAAAGAACCCATTTCATGAAAATATTATATAATTTTCAAAGGCAGATTAAAAAAAAACCCGTACTCCTACTCAAACTTATTTTTTGTAAAACTATGTACTCTTCAAAATTTTTCTATATAATTAAAATTGTCATTCCCTTATTTTTATTGTCGACATTTTCTGCAGTATTAATTGTTTAATTCATCACCATCACAATTAGTATCCACTTAAAAGCATTCGTTAACACTCCAAACTTTTTAATACACATCATTCCAACCAACAAAACTTCCCCTATCCAATTTCTTAAAAGAGAGAATCTCTCCCATCTCCCTCGAAAATTCCTCCAGCTCTAAACTTTTCCAAAACCGATCCATCCTCGCCAAAATGAAAGGCGATCCCCCCATTAGTGAATTCCGGCGTCCCAACATCAAAACCGAGTTGACCGACAGATAGAGCGGGTCTTAAAAGCCTTTACTGATTTATCACCGACATCCATCAGGGGAAGACCTTCCCTCAATAAAGTCGGTCTTCTGCTGGCGAATCTTTTTGGCGAGGGTTCCATTCCTTGGCACACTCGGTTGGCTTCATGAGTGGACCTAATCGGATTTAAATTATTCACAGGCGCATGAGGAAGGGGACTTTTCCCCTCTCTAGGTTTGGCTGACTTGCTTCTTGAGTGGGAGGCATCTTCTGCTGCGTGTGCTTGAAGATCTGTAGCGCAGGTGCACGGCTTTGGCAAGTCAAATATGTATAAATAGGTTGGGGAAGTCGTTAAGGGTTCGGTGTGCTTGCAAGGGTAGATTATTTGAATGTAAGAAAGATTTTTAGAGAGTTCATTTTTGCTGTATATATATATATATATATATATATATATATATATATATATATATATATAATTATTAAACTTGTATACGGGCTGAAATTGATAAAGATTTGAAATTATTTTTTCGTATTTTAAAGGGTTTTTTTAGATATTTCTTAGGTTTACGAACTGGAATATTTTCTCTTCTGATATAATAAACTGCTATTTCCTATAGATACATATAGTGTTGTTGTTGCGTGTTTGGGCCGTGGGTAGCCTAGTGGTTAGAGCATCGGACTCCAGACCGGAAGGCCTGGGTTCGATGCTCGATGTCACCAAATACCCTCCGTGTGCACTCGGAGTACGTGCTCGTTAAATCTGTGGGTCCGTAGTCTTGTGGGCTTATTCACTAGCGCAGGAACTGGAGAATATTTCCCTCCCCTTCAGTTCACTTGCAGAAATTGTGGAGGTGGAGATAGAGGTCGTGTCGCCATCTATCGTCCCTTCGGGGAGTTTCTCCGAGCTTAAATCGCACTGTCACCTGTATGGTGCTCAAGGCCAACGACAGGCGTACCTCTTGCCCATGCCACGATGAATTTCGTGGGCCTCGTTCTGACTACGTCAGACAGGTGGCATTAGCCACAACAACAACAACAACATATAGTACATCGGTTTTGAATAGACTTTTTTTGGGCATAGTAGATATTTATATAAAGAAGTTTTTATTGTATTATAGTAGTGGCATATATTGAAGTACTGATACAACAAAAGAATAATAAACTGCTTTTCAAGAATGTAGTGAGATTCAAAGCAACAATAAATAAGTAATATAAAAAAAAATTTAAGCCAATTCCTACTTCGATCAACACCGAAAATTTTTATTTTAGCTACTTTTTATTGAATAGTTACAATTAATATAAATATGTATATACATAGTACAGAATCACAACATTAAGTGGTAATCATTTTTTATTATTTATCATCAAAGTATCGTATTGTCATCTAAAACAATGATGTGTATAAAATTTCGGTTTAACTGAATGCACGTGAGAAACAAACATTTTCAAGTTTTGACGCAAATCACCAAAGGGTCGCTAAGTCGCCAACGTGGCTGTATTTTTAATTCTTTAAATAATTAGTTTTAATCAATTAATTTTTATTAATTATAATTAAATTATTGTATCACCTTCCAAAATAACCATGTATATAAAATTTCAGCTCAATGGAGCACTTTAAAATGTATTTTATTAACGATAAAATTCCACCAAGATAAATACATAAACAAACAAACAAAGAAATAAATGTACAGAGAGTGTGACCTAATAGTAGGAATTGAAAAACTCAAGTATAAAGTAACTTTTATTTTAGACTCGATATATTTTATATACACTACTGGCCATTAAAATTACTACACCAAGAAGAAAAGCAGATAACAAAATGATATTTGCTGGGAAAATATATTATACTGGAAATAACAGATGATTAAATTTTCATAAATTTGGCTGCCCAGATCCTGAGAAATCATAATCCAGAACAACCACCTCTAACAGTAATAACAGCACTTATACGCCTGGGCATCGAGTCAAACAGAGATTGAATGGCTTTCGCAGGTACAGATGCCCATGCAGCTTCAACACGATGTCACAGCTCATCAATCGTAGTGACTGCCGTATGAAGGAAGGTTCGTACAAGACCGCGCGGTAACATGCGGTCGTGCATTATTCTGCTGAAACGTAAGGTTTCGTAGGGCTCGCGAATAAAGGGGTCGTAACAAACCAGAAATGTAACATACATTAATGGTTCTCAAACTTTCACTACTGGCGACCCAATTTTCAATCATAATTTTTATCACGCCCCCCCCAAATAATAATGTATGGAATGCAATAATAATGCACTTTGGGGTGCTAAAGCTACAATACGATCATAATTATAAACCGCACAAATGAACAAGATAAGTATTAAATTTTGTATATGTTATTTTTAAGTAATATATATTTTTATTTTTTTACTTTTTAGTTCGATTCACTCTAAAAGCGTGTTTTTAAGCTATAATTTATTTTATAATTGTTTTTACTATACACCATAAAAATCACAATTCCAGTGAATAATTTAACTAAGAGAAAATACACTTACCTACTTTCAAGGAATTTTTCAATTTTTCTTTGAAAATTTGAGAAAAAATCCAATAAAACTAAAGAAAATTTTCCAAATGTGCGCGACCTTAATAAAGGGCATAAATCAGACAGTTTTGTCTAACAATACATGGACGTTATTTTCCAGCAAAACTGACATATTTTGTTCACGTTATTGAAGTTTTGCTGTCATTCCATGAACTACAAATAGCATTTTGAACTTTTTCTTCCTTGTATCTTTTTGACAAGACGAAGTGAGTTCTACATTTATGGCTTCCCAGTTTTCTTCATAGAGTTCTTAAGGCAGCATTTTAAAATTTCAATTAAACTCGAACGTTTCATGTCTATCGATTTTCTCCTATTTACTTTCGCTATCTTGATTAATATGAATTATTTCAGCAGGTTCTTCAATTGCTTGATCAGTATCTCAACATCCTTCAGTAGAGATCCAATGCCCATTTTCTTTCATATTCCACTCATTTACATTTATAAACCATAATAAGTCGTACAACACAGCAATCAAAACACAAAGTTGTTCATAGGGGAAAGTGTAGCATGTTCATAGAAAACATTTTTGCTCAAAAGTGGTCGCGCAGGGAACTCGATCAAACAAAGAACCTTGATTGTAAAAAGCCGATTCCACTCTAAAAAAAGAGGTATATTTGTGACAAATTCATTTTAGTTCCCAGTAGTCTAATAGAAGGATACTGTCAAAGTCACTGTTAACGAATAAACAGTTATCCCGAATTAACGATTTCGTGGGCCTGGGTTGACTCTGCGCCTCATACGAACACTCCCATGTTAAAAGTATATTTAATATAAAAATATCGATGTGTCAGTTCTAAAAAATAATTGTATAAAACGTTTTTCTTATGCATTATATGTTTCAGAATACTCATAAAAATGCATCTTGGCCAAATAATCCTTTAAAGTGCTTAATGTGCTTATCCATTAATCATAAAACTCATTCACATGGGGAAAAAAGCAACAGAAAAATATTATTTACAACTTTCGTAAAAGAAAAAGAGACGGAGTGTAACATACCAGTATGTTTAAAGGTCAAGTATATGATAATCAAAAGTAGTACTTAAGATGTTAAAAAACAATAAAAAAATCTCTCATCGTGGGATTACAGCAAAGGAAACAAAACGACTTTTTTTATTTGGTTATAGGATCAAAGATAGCTAATGAGCATTTGAAGTGGAATCTTATTTTTGATCACCAGATGATATATATAAATTATATCAGTGTAAATGTGTATTTTTTATCATGTCAGAAAGCATTTTGTTTTACTTCTTTCAAAAAAATTATTTTTTAAACCTTTTATTTTCAATATGATTGCGCCCCCCTTCCAGGGGAGAGCGCCCTACTGTTTAAGAAACGCTGATGTATACTGTTCAAAGTACCAGCAGTACAAACAAGGGGTGACCCAGACGTGTATCCAATGGCACCCCATACCATCACGCCAAATGGTGGGCCAGTATGACGACGACGAATGCAACCTGCCAAAGTGCATTCCCCACGATACTGCCAAACAGGGATGCAACCATCTTCATGCTGTAAACATAACCTGGGTTCATCTGCAAAAATGATGTCTCGTCATTCGTGCGCACAGGTTCGTCGTTGATTACACCATTTAAGACGCTCTTATCTATGATGTAGCGTCAAGAGTAGCCGCGGCCTCCGAGCTGAGAGTCCATGCTGCGGCAGCCGTCGTTAACTGTTCCTACAGACATCTGTTGTCTGGCAAATGACCTCAATTATTGACTCAGTGCTCGTGTCATGGCTGCACGATCCATTAAAGTCATGCGGGTAACATGCCTGTCTTCTCGGCTGCTGGTGGTAAGTTGGCCGTTGAGATCCAGCACGGAGTTACGTAGTACGGTCCTGAACCCATCGATTCCATATTCTGACCATATTCATTTGATCTTGACCGACGCGAGCAGCAATATTACGATACGATACGATAAACCGCAATCCATTTACACTACAATTCGACCCTTATCAAAGTCCTAAGTGTGCTGGTACGCATTGCTGCTTTTTACACGAGGCATCACAACAACTGTTCACCAGACAACAGCTTTCAAATGCAATTTGTGCATGAGAAACCAGCTGAAAAATTTCCTCATTTAAACACACTGTAGGTGATGCTACCAGCGCCTATTTTGTCTGAATGGGCTGAAAAGCTAATCATTTGCATATCGCGTCACCTTGCTCCTGTCGTTTAAATTTCACTTCTGTAACATGTCGCCTGCTTGGTGTAGTAATTTTAATGGCCTATAGTGTATAAATAAATTTCCCCAACATTATATGAGTGCTGTTTTATATGGATCTTAAGCCTTTTTGAGACCCTGGACCCCCTGACAAATGTAAGCCCACCTATCATTCTAAAAAGTAGACAGTACGCAGCATACATTGTCAAATATTCGTACGAACGCAAACAAAATAATAAAATAAACCCGAAACAAATAAATGTGCATGGCTTACAATCGTCTCGACCGACTGCCGCCTTTTGACTGAATGATGGTGTATGGTGGAAGGCCTATACATGGACGACGGTCGTTACAAAGAGCTAGTTTCATCCAAAATTCCCAGTTTTTCGGAGAATACAACTGGAAATAACATTTAATCGTTGAAATTATTCGAATTATAATCTTACTAATCCAAAGTCGAGAACCAGCCGATGCCCTGTGTCCGGGCCTTAAGACCTGCCTGTGGGTAATACAAGAACATGCAAGTTTTAAGTGA
The DNA here is from genome assembly GCA_019973935.1 of Trichonephila clavipes. Classification (NCBI taxonomy): domain Eukaryota; kingdom Metazoa; phylum Arthropoda; class Arachnida; order Araneae; family Nephilidae; genus Trichonephila; species Trichonephila clavipes. Next base: position 224,182 of record BMAU01019712.1, read on the forward strand.
TTATCTTGCTTTCTGATGCAATTTTCATATCTTTACCTTATTAATTAAAAATAGCTCAAATTTATAAAAAGGAAAAAAAAATTCTGAGCTCGTGTATGTGCATTGAACGGTTTCAAATAATGGTACATGATGACTTGCTTGACAACCTCAGGTATGCCATTTTTAAAAAGTTGTTTGAGGGAAGGACTTTATAACTTTCTTTCTGAATTGATGGTCACTATCTCATTAGAAATTTTTGAAAGTTTCTTTCTTATGTTATATCATTTTAAATAAATAAATTTAAACAAATGTGATGTAACTGTGATTCAGATACATTTTATTCAAAATCCGTTTTGTATGTAGCATGAATTATAAAAAACTAATTTTTCTGTACAAAGAATGTAATTTTTCTGTATTACATGTTCAAATTTATTGAACGTTCTACATTTTTTGAGCAAAAATTACGGAAAATTTAAATGATTAGTTAAAAAATTTTAAAATAAAATTTTGATTTTTTTTAATGTTGTGTTTAGTTTTGCAATTTATAAATACTCAGTGTACTTCTTAAATAATAAATCAAGTGGAGATTAGTACAAACTGGATCTTGAGGATTATTCTAAATCAAATACACAACTTGTAAAATAGATCTTTCGTTTTTTCCAACTGCTTATTGTTAAAATTTAAATGCTTGTGAATAACTCTATATGTTTATAACTGTTAGTTTTACTTTAAAACAAATAAATATTCTTATGTATGTGAACAAAAATAGATTATTTTGTTACAATTTTTAAAAACAGAGTTCCATTTAAATTAGACAACAAATTAAATTTTTAAATTCATGAAAGACATTTTCTTTGCATATTTTTATAACAAAAATATGTGCAAGGAATTCTGTTATATCTTGTATGGTGATGTTCAAAGTGAAGTAAAAAGTGATCAAATTTGTAGGCATAAAATTTTGGTATTTTAAATGGAAGAAGGTGTGAATCGTTCATAACACGTGTTGATAAAGTAGGGAATGAGTTCAAAAGAATTAAAAAGACTTCTAAATATATAGTATATAATCTAGAACTTTAAACTTACAATTTAAAAACTGAGAAATGATGCAAAATAATCCAATTAATTATGGAATAACTTTATAATGTATTAAAAAATATTATTTTACAAATCAAAGATAAAAATATCTTTATTTGCAATTTTCTCAAAACGTATTTTTTGGTGATTACAGAGCTTTTTTCTCAAAATATGCTTTACCTATAGTGCTGATATTTTGCATATAAGATCCATAAATTTTCAATAAAGTGAATGAATTTTTTTTTGAAATAAACATTCACAAATTGTAGATGCAGCACAATTTCTGCATAAAATTTAAAAGAAATTTAAATCACTAAATTTTAAAATTTTAATTTTCATAATTTTTTTAAAAATTTCATTTGATTCATTTTAGGGATTGTTATGTTTACAATTAATCTGTAAAATTTCGTAGTTATATATGCAGTGGATTTTATGCAAAGTGTACCTAAAGGTAAGAAAATGTCTCGAAAATAAAAAAAAAATAGTTATTATTTATTGCTCATACAGATTTATTTGTATTTAATTCAACGTAAAAATTTTACTTCCGCTGCTTTTAATTTAAGTGTGAACTATTTAAATTTGATGTAAAAAAAGTTCATTTTTCCTTGTCGCAGACGTCCCAGTTACCTTAAAGCACTTTAACTCGTGTACTTAGTGCGAATATTAATTCCGTTGTTAATGGCTATTTTATAGCTCTAAACCCCATTAATTTATGACAAATAGTTTTTAATGATGCTTACATATTTTACCGTCAACCAATGTCAAATGTCGCGGTATGTAGCCAACATTGGAAACAGTTTTAACTCTTATACAAGCGCGATCTTGTTCACACCTGCGATTTGTCCATTTCTTTTTATTTGGTGAAATTGGTGGACGTCTAATACGCAAATACCTTATTATCGAATCAAAATATCGAATGTGGTTTTCCAGCTTTTAAGACGTATTAGTTCGTATAGTATATATATAAGCAACTAATATCATTCCAAAATATCGAATTCGTCGCTTTTAATGCATGTCAAATATCAAGTTAGAATATCTAATCCATCGTAAAAAGTCTTCATGCGGTTCTTAAGCGACGTTAATTCAAGCTAAATGACACAAGCCAAGTCAGTGCGTTATTTTACATCTCTAGTGTGCTATCAACTAAATAGAATATGTCAGAGCCGCAAAAGTAGCGGAGAGAGTTTAAAATATCGTATGATGCACTTTCAATCAGATCGTTAGCTTCTTTATTTGTAAGAACTTCTTAAACTTAGTTTTAATTTATTACTCTTGGGATGTTTTCCGGAACTCATTTGAAAGCAGTATTTTAAGAATCATTAATAATAAAAAGAAAGAAAGAAACTATTTCTTACATCCATGAGAAATTTTAATGCATACTCTCTTCTCTGCAAGTTCATTAATTCAAAATACTCAAATTAGATTGGATCTAATATCCTAAGTAATTATATAACTCCAGTGTTTAAAGAATTCTAATTATTTAAGTATAGCTGCTTAGCTCGTATTTCATAAGAGACTTAATATAATATATAAGAAACAGATTTTTTTAAACTTTGCTCTTTTCACATTAATTTGAAACTTAACTCTATCAATCTACGTTCTTTATCATACATCTCACCTGCTAAAAGTTCTAAGCAGCATTTTTATAATTTGATAAATGGAATCCCTTAGTGAAAGTGGGGGAGGGTAGTGAAGTGGAAGTGATTTAAAGGAAATCGTCTGCTTTCATCAGTAGAAGTACCTTTAATGACCCTCCTTAACCATTTATTTTAAGAATTGAATTAAATGCCTAAAGAAAAATTCGAATAATTATCAGCAAAATGTTTTGAATTTTTTTTTTCTGTTTGTATGAGGAATCGGAAAAATTGGGCTTTGAGGATACTGATTTTGCAACCTGTTTTGCAAATTGTGTGTCTCGACTATTTTCATTTAATATAAAATTATTCGAATCAACTGTGTCATTTATGAGCAAAAAGTACCAGAATTAAAGTTATCATATCAAGTGTATTAACTATACAAAGTAAAATATAATGAATCAATTTTAACTTTTGAAACCATGGAGGGTCAATTCTTGATACGAATGTATTTGAATATCTTAAGATTGCTTAGAACTAAACTGTAAAATGAAATATATTTAATAAGAATGATCTGAAATTGAAGAATTTTTTGAATATTGTTTGATTTATATATATATATATATATATATATATATATATATATATATATATATATATATATATATATATATATATATATATATATATAATCTTTGAAAAAATAAATATGTTAATATCAATTTTCTTTAAATAAAGTTTTAATAAGACATTTAGATCCTGGGAACTATTACAATTTAAAACATTTACATCTCAGATGCAATGCACATGTTACATTTCACCCAAATACAGCACATTTTTTATACGTTAAATTTTTTAATTTGTAGTTAAGTTGTGTGCCTCGTTATTTAATTTGTAGAAAAGATTTCTATGTTTTATTTCATGTTTGAGTAAAATAACAAATCAAGTTTTCAAATTTTAAGAACATACATTATTATATTCAGTAATTCAAAATATAAATAAGTATATTCCATTAATTTTTAATTCTACTCTCTTATTAAGTTAACATGAACATTATTATGTTAACATGAAGGAGTTTTACAAAACTTGCATTGAAAATGGCTTAAAATCCTAATATTTATAGTTTTCCATAAAAATAAAAAAATATATTGTGTGTATAATACTCTGAAACCCCATACAATTTTTAAATATAAATCTGTTTAATTATTTAAGCATTAAATATATATATGCTGTTAAAAGCTTTTTATATACGCTTCAATTAAAAATGAACGCTAGTAAATATGCTTAAATGTGTTTGAATTCTTAATTAAACCTTCTAAAAACATGTCGTACTAATCTCCGAAATGAATCAGTCTAAAGATTAGATTCTTTACTTGTAATTAATGACTAGATTAGAATTTTCAAAACGTAACATTACTTATAAATATATTATTAATTATTAAAAGTGGTTGAATTATTACTAGCCATTTTTATAATTACATTTTAGATTACTTTTGTGTCGTATATATCTATTTATGTAATCCTCAACAAATTATTCATTATCTTTAAGGAAGTTGATTTTATGCTAACTGTAGCATGTGTTTTCTTTTTTAAAAAATATATTTAACCTACACTTTCTCATATTAACACAGCTGAATTCTAATCACTAACTGTAATGAATAAATAATGTTTAATAATTAACAGATAAATTTATACACGTTACGGTACACAATGCAGTTGTTTGATCGTTGTCCAGAAATACCGATTTAAAATGCTTTAATATGCTTAATTTAATTAACTTAGCAGATTACAAAGATTTACTTCTCTGCATTGTTAATTTGGTGAAAACCTTTTTCGCCTCTAGCGTTGATTTATAGTGATGGATTAAAAAAATGCATTTTTAAAAAAAAAATAACATCCTATGTATGATTAAGACGGATATATTTATCCAAAAGCAATTTTACGTCGTATGCGATGAAGATTTATGTTATTTGCGGTTATTAGCGCTTTTATTTTCTAGATGTTTTAATAAACAGTGGGGAAAATGTTCTTACCTAATGAAGTCATTTGGGCGAAGAAAAATGTCGAGTCGAACGTTAGAATGTGTGAAAAAAATTCTTGAGGGAATTTTAGATTTTGTTTTACAGAAGAATAAGATCAAAGATTTTTTTTAAGAAGAAAAAGAGTTTCTATAGATAAATATATTTTTTTCCTATTACTTAAGTACAGAAAATCTTATTTTATCGAGGTTTAATTAAAGTTGAACTTTTATTAATTCTTACACGAGAATGATTGAGCTTTTTGTAAAGTGAATTTTATAAATCGGGAATTGTATGACATAAATAAAATAAATTATTTAATAACCATATGAAAAAAATAATGTATAAAATAAATCAAGATTTGGTTTTTTGATGGGCGCTGGTTGCTTTTGTGTTTACTTGTTCTGAATTTAAGTCTGAGTGCCTTTTAGTCTGTCTGGAAGTTCTCTCTCTCTTTTTTGCCAAAATTGGCGATTTTTATACTTTAGCGGTGGTTTCAATTCTTGAGAGTATGCATTTTGAATAAAGATTCATATTCCAGCTAATACAAAGTTTAAATTTAGATAAGTGGTAAAAAAAAGGATAGTCAGAGGATTAACCTAGCATAGAACTTATCTCGCACAATATTTAGCAAAACACGCCATATCGCCAAAAAACAAAATGGCACAAAATGCAAAAATCCAAAATTAGGCAAAAGTCTCCAGGTCGTCAAAAAAGGTGTTAATCCCTGCGTATAAAGCCGAAATTGTGCAGAAAGAGTCAGATCAGCAAAAAAATGTCACCAATGTTGGCGAATAAGGTCAAAACTAAACGGAAATTTTGTATTATGAGTAAATTTAATTTAAACTAGATTTCTTTATTTCTATAACGTATTTACGGCTGTCTTCGGTAACAGTACGAGAGCTTAAACTAAACGCTAAGCACATTTTCAGACAGAAAAAATGCCTCAATTTCTACGGAAATTTGCAATATTATAACTCACACCTCTGTAACAATAGAGTGTTTTTAAAAATGCCAAAATATTCCATGAATACTTTCTTTTTTGTTATAATGCGTGAAGGTATAGCCTATTTAACATTACGGTATAGGAGAAAAAGCGCGAAACACATTTTATACCAGAAATAATGAATAAACTGGGTTAAAAACGGGAAGTATAATAAAAAAAAATCTGCTCTCTAAAGGATAGTGAAACCAGAATATCATATTAATGTTTCATTTCTTTTATATCTGAAAAAATGTTCCAAATTCTGGTCCTATTCTTTAATATTAATCGAAGACAGTCTTAAATAACTTAAATAAGTTTCATTGCATTTATTCCAGTAATAAAAAACATAATCATCAAATCATGCTGAAATATTTCTAGAGGGAAAATATTTATCTCATAGAACAGAACATCAATACTATAGAGTGGTATTCACGTTCATAGAAGAGCATGATTGCTCATCTCTGGGAGCAATGAGCAGGATGTTGCCGTTACTAACTTAGAGTTTGCCACTCATTGGATTAAGATGAGGAGAACGTGCTGTTTATTCTGTGGCGTTTGCTTCGAGGCATTACACTGCAAACTAAGTGGGTGAACGTAATCCGCTCTTCTCTAAATGCGCCACCACAACACGAGGCAACAGGAATTCGACATTTCTTATCAATATCTATGACAGTACCTATGGTCACGTTTTGAATAGTAATGTAATCAACTATTCTGCATAATGTGCAACATTAATACTTATATTGTAATATTTATATATATAAATGTATTGCACTATATTTTTTCTTGATCACTGAGAACGTCCGGGACTTTGATTATCCTTAAACACATTATTACACATTATTGGCGTTTGGATACCATGTTATAAAATACATAAGATAATTGTAATAACTTAATAATTTCAAGACTGTTGTATAGTAGGTTTAGTTTTAAGGCAATTTATTCAATGCATTTCCTTATATGCTCTAATAAGCTGCTGTCAATGAAAAGAAGCCATGAGCTCGTAACAAATTCATTGAGATGTTTCTCGGAGCTTGTTGGACCACAGATTTGTCACAAAACACTTCGAGTCACACATTTACCAGAATGCATTCTGTGCCATCTCTAGCGACATATATACATGAGAATTTACTGGAATATTAACAATTTCATCTGCACTTTCTTCAGATTATTTGCAGTCACTTTCACGCAATCTTATGTCTTCATAGGGATCTAAATTAAAACGAGACAGCTCACCACCATACGATTCATTCTCAGAAAAAGCTCTTTCAACAAATTAGCAAATTCATCAGGGCTTAGACCTTTCCTTAGAGCCATCGTTTCTGGGTGTCTGCTCTGCACGAAAATCGAAAGAAATTGTTTTTTGTGAGCAGATAAGCAAAATATATATAACGAAACACTTAGACACAACGATTTAAGTACAACTAATTTATTTCCTCTGTGAACCCAGTAACACTGTATTCAACCTCAAATAAATGTGAGATATTACTTCCAGAAATTTGTTTTACTAATGGTATCTAATTGATGAACTATCTTTTGCTGAACGACAGCTATTTGTAATTATAAATTGCCTTAGTGACAAAATGACACCAGCGGACGTTCTAAGTGTATTTAGTTGTATCTCTCCATAAAACATAGAATCACAAAACTTTTTAATCGCTATGGAAAAATCATTAAAAGTCACGAAAAATTTCCTTTTTTCCTTCAAAAATGCCGGAAAGAGAAAAAACTATTCTGCTCCGGTGTCCAACCGTCACCGACGGATGTTCTAGTGTTAAATGCTCATTTATATAAAAAAAGATGATGTTAACAAGCTAGTTTGCTTATAACGTAACCTAATAAGTATACCGTCAGTGACAAAAATCAAGAAAATCGAATGATATTTTAGAAAGTGTTGTATCGAAATGTCTAATGAAATGATAGCCATTATCTCTCTACGTCTAGTGTGGGCGTCTATTGAGGGTCATATTGTCAAAATGTAGGATGTGTAGGAGAAGGCCACTTCTTTTTTAACTCTTTATCTACCCCATTATGAGTGGCCGCGGTAGCCGAGAGGTATAGGAATCGGATCGTGGCTGGCTTTGTCACGAGTTCAAGCCCAGTACCACTAAAGACACTAAAGGGCAGCAAAGCACTCTAAATCTGTCGAGAGCTGAAATGTCCACCCGTTGGTGTGGTGTAAGGGTGCCAACTCAGGTGTCGTCCACGTCCCTTGACCTTGGTTGAAAATTACGTGGTCCGTCGCCAAAAGCCCTCATGTAGCTGAACAGTGCGACGTTAATATTAACTCACTCACTACCGTATTATGATTTACTGCAGTTTTCTTCATGCAATATCTTTTCTTGGATCACTACATTGAAAATTAAGAGATATACATAAACAAAATACTCAACTTTCGGAAAATTAACCCGTTAGAGCTAATTAATTTAAGATAATCAACTGAAAAATTAATTATATACACTGTTCCCTTAAAATAACTAGTCAAATTGTTTTCTAAGATCTTTATTAACATACAAAAAATGACACATTTTGACACAAACTATTTTTTCGGAACAAAAATGACAATCTTCGCGATGCGCTGAAAACGCAATTTCTGCTATAAAACAATTCACCTTCCCTACTAAAATACTCATCATAGAACCCATGATGCCATATATCTTGGAAGAGTGGATTTTAAAGAATATTCCTGCTAAATATCGTCAGAGTATTCGAAAAAGTGGTTATTCTATGTAATTTTAAAGTGAGTGGTACTTATAAGTACCGTCGGTAGATAAAGGGTTAAATGATTCCATTCATTGCAATCATTGCATTTAAAATGATTGCATCTCAGAAAAGGTATAAATTGTACCATAACAATCAATACAATATGTTAAATAAAATAGCAGCAGTTTTGTTCAATTTATTATGTTAATTTCCTATTATCTATAGCTGCAAGGACATTTAATTTCAGAATCGTTTTACTGAGACAAATGTACTTCATCACACTTTTCTACAATTTTATGGAAATCAGGAGCAAGATTTCTCGTTGAAATTCTCATCACAGTTCGAATGTCAGCGAACTTGCATTCTGCATTGATTCTTGTTTATCTCCGTGCATGAAAATCTTTGCTCACAAACATATCCACCCAAATATAGAGAATATTTTTCCAGGAAATTTCTTCATACTTGGAAATCCCAATTCAAGGCGGATTTTCGATCTGTCTTTAACAGCTGCATTTGTGGTTCATGGACCTTTATTTCTCTCCATCCTTGATCTACGCAACTATTTTTCCGAAAGCTTAAAGGAATTTCGACTTCGTTTTCTTACAATGTTTGAACTTTTCCGCACTAATTATACTTTGTTAGTTATTTTTAATGAATTGTTTTCCTAACTTATATTTTTTATGTCAAAGAAAGTTATATACCATACGCATTTCTGTAATTTTTCATATTTAATCTTCAATTTATTTTAATAAATGAAAAACTGCAAAATAAATTTTTAAAAAATTATATAAAAATATTTGTACTTATGACATGTAATCTTATCGAAGGCATTATAATTCTTCAATAGTGATATGAAAATCTAGAATGACAAGTACTGAATCTCTTTCTGAAAGAATGCAAAGTTTCTTGGAACTATCCTATATTTCGATATACTTTCGTGAACTTCGAATGTGGCATTTGATGTTGCTGAAATCGATCGATGTTCTTTCACTTTATGGAATTTCAGGGAGATGAAAGTTTTCAAATATTTTCCTGTGACGTGGTTATTTTTTCCTCTGTTTTTCGACTTTTTTTCAATAAGCTGGACTTTTTATATGCACTAAAACTTCAAAGAATTTGCCTTGTCAAGAGTCATTTTTTCATCAAAAGGATTGGAAATAGCTGTCTATTGAGTCTACATTTATAATAAGATAATCAAAAGTAATCGCACATTTGATTTTATGTAGCCAATTTTATATTTAAATATTGTACTTAAAAATCTTTGACGGTAATCTTAAGTCTCATTCCAGTTATTGTTATAGGCGAAAAGAAATAATTTCGAATTTTGTAAATGCTTTTTTTTCCTACTTCAAACTCCTTCAACATTTTTATGTTTCGCGTGTTGTGAAAAAATCTTTATTATTAGAGCAAGGATTAATTTACTTTATATATATATATATATATATATATATATATATAATGTCTTGGAATTGCTATTTAATTAAATGTTCGATTAAGCATAAACAGAAAAAAAACTTAAAATGAGAGAAAAAAAAACCTTTTCATGTTTTGACACAAGTCGCCAAAAGGGTCGCCAACGTGGTTGTATTTGTAATTCTTTGAATAATTAGTTTTAATCAATTAATTTTTATTAATTATAATTAATTTACTGTATTATCATCCAAAATAATCATGTTTATAAAATTTCATCTCAATTGAATTAAATGTATTATTAAATGTGAATTAGTGTACTTTATTAAGGATTGAAAATTCCACAAAGAAAAAAAATAAATAAATAGAGAGTGCGAGCTAATAGTAGGAATTGAAAAAGCCAAACGATACATTATGTTTTCATTTATTTTCATCAAATGCTGAAATAAGAAGAAACAAAATTTAGGTGCTTAGAACTATCGAAACTATGCCAACGTTCAAGATAACTCGCCCAGTTGGCAGCCCCGATTTTGTATGTGTTGCACGCGTTGGATTGGCAACCATGGATTTCGTTTCTTGTAATGCCAATAATACAGCTGCGATAATACGTAAGTACCAAAGTTTAAAGCTAAAATAATGTTTCACTAACAACAAAAGAAAATAAAAAGCACAGTTTTATAAATAATTTTAAGAAATGGTTATATTTTTATTGACATGCTATGCATTGGATATAAATTAGTATACCAAAACATATTAATAGGGCTATCTGTACATAACTCTAGTATTAAAATATAAACTGAACATTAGATTCCCCCAATCCAGTCATTTCAGACATAAATCCCAAACACAGCAATTACTTTGACTCCATCGCCGTTTGAGTTTGTTGGATCAAATTATCATTACTGAGTCATTAGCTAACATTAGTTATGAACTTACCCAATGATTCAAAACTCCTGAGAATCCCTTCATAGATTTAGGCTCTCGATAATGATGAAAATAGTCGCTGTTATAATGGTTGCGACAAAATTATTACTAACTAGATAATTATCGAACTAATACCATCATAATTCATTTGGATTATAAAAGAATCCCATGATGTGCATCGCATTTGTATTTGTTTGTAGAAACAAATATAGCCGTGGAACTGATTGATATAGGAATATCGATTTATAGTTCTGAATACTTGTAATTTTATTGTTGATAATAAGTAGCTTGGATAGTATATCGAAATAATTGTATTGAGTTTACTGTATATTTCTCTCTCTCTTTCTCTTACTTTTCTTGTTTATATAATGAAAAAATAAGTACTCAAGATTCTTGTTGAACTTTAAATCCAACTGATTATTATTAATGTGAACGTTCCTATACGAGACTATTCGAAGGTTGTTTTAAGCCTCAGTCGAGTGACGAGGATGACACCTGAGTGGTCTTACCTCACTCTCCAAACTTCTATACCACTCTACAAGAGGAATCATAAAGATATATATGTATTAAAAAACTCACTCATAACAAGGTCTCCCAAAATATTAGAACAACAAATTTGACATTTGGTAGGCATGTTACTTTTGTAGAAATTCGTTAAAAACGGGTTTTGCTAGAATTGACTTCCAATGGGTGTTTTTGAGGTGCCATGCACAAAAAAAATCCCGTTTTTTAACTATTTCACCTTCCGACTTGAAAATCGGAAAACATGTTTCCTTTGTTAAGTAGAGATCCTGTAAGAGCCGGTTTTGCAGAAATTTATTCACAAGTAGGTAGCGTTACAGCTAAAATTAACATTTTTGAAAACAGAATTGAAATTTGGTAAGCATATTTTTCTTTTTTTTTATTAGAGATCCACTAAGAACAGGTTCTGTATAAATCAACTTTCGAGGGTATTTACGGGGATGTTATAGATAAAAAAAATTAAGGTATTTGAACTGCAATAATTAGACTTGAAAATGGTAAGCATGTTATTTTTGTAAATAGAGATTTACTAAAAAATGGCATTTGAGGAAATCGACTTTGTAGATGAAGAGTAACAGGGACGTGAATGATGACTACACTTCTGTTTTAGAAATTCAAGGCTATAAGAATATTTTTCTACAAATCGCGCGAAAACTAAATCCTAGGACTTTGATAACAATGATTTAAGAAGAATGCTGGGTAATGGCTAGTATATCTATACATATAAATAAAAAAGAAGTGTCTGTTTGTAATTTGAAATTAACAGCTTTATACTTAATGCATTTAAAAGTATATACGGTACTTATATGAAAAAATCAATTTCTGTCTGTCCTGTCCTATCTGTCTGTCTGTAGATAGATTTAATATTAACGCATTACACATCCAGATACACATTATTTACACTATTTTAAGCGTTTATTACACAAAATTTGTAACAATGTGTTATTTTTGCTGAGCAGAAGGAGGGTGTTTTCAAAAATCGACCCGCAAGAGAGTTACGGGACGTTATAAATTAAAAATAAATCTTTTTTATCAGCTGTTATATCTACAGACTTAAAATTTAGCAAACATGGTTTTTTTATTCCGCTGAGATATGCAAAAAGCTTTTTTGATTTGTTTAATTTACAATTCCCGTAAAATTAACTCATTAAAAACTCCTTTATTCTTCAGTCTGTATTGTTTAGTTTTTCAATTCACCCGTGCGAAGAACGGGTATACCAGCTTGTATATAAATATAAGGAGATCGCGGTTTGTGTGCTCAAGTAGTAAAAATTCAGCATTTTAGCTGGAAACTCTTGGACTTGAATTTTGATTTCCCTTCAGAGATCTATAAAGGAAATGTTTCCCATAAATGCATGATGCAACTACAAGAAGTCTACTAAAATAACTGTGTCGCATAAAATACATGTCTAGGTATAACAAAAAGTATTTTATTATATAAACACAAAGCATGTTGGCAAAAGCTCGCTGTACGTCTCTAGAGTTGTATTAATTCCACAAAAAATGCACTTTTTAGAACGTAACTTACCCTATACTAGAAAGGGTACTTAAATATTTTAAGCTTTAATTTGGAAATGAGCCAGTTTTGTTCAAGAAACGCTGCCAACCTAACAGCTTTTCAGTTATTTAATAAAATTCATGGCTGTGTTAACTTCCAGGGATAGCGTTTGAGAAATAGTGCAATTATTTAAAAAATTCATTGCTTAAGAAGATCAAAGGTAGTTTCGGGCAAAAAAATGAAGCAGTGAAAAAATAAACGTGAAATTTTATGAAATATTACTAACATAAATTTTGATATTTTATTTTTCAACTAGCTTCTAAAGTATTCAGGCCAGCAGAATATATATATATATATATATATATATATATATATATATATATATATATATATATATATATATATATATATATATATATATTCAAAAGAAAATCGGACTTTTGTATTCGTGTATAATAAAATAATATGGAATGTAAAATATTCACACTGTGTTCTATTTTGAGCAAAAAAATAAATGAAAAATAATGTATTTATTTCGAGAAAAATATCACATTTTTGCATGTAAAACGTGAACGATACAAAAATGTTACAATTCATGCTTTTCTCTTTTTTTATAATTCGTGAAAAAAATGTTTTATTTTTATTGATTATATTATTTTAGAATGTAACAATTTTCTTTTTAGAGTGTAAAAAATTTCTTTTAGAGTGTAACAAATTTCTTTTTAGAATGTAACAAGTTTCTTTTTAGAATGTAACAAATTTCTTTTTAGAATTTTGAGTATTTAATATATAGAAATCGTGTGGCAAAATTAAAACTTAGTTTTTAATGTATTTTTTTAAAAAAAAAAGTTTGCTTTTGTCGTAATGATGTTTGCTTTTAATACTTTTGATGTAATCATTTCCTTTTTATTTCTGCAAAACTTATATGAAATAGTTTATATATATATATATATATATATATATATATATATATAATGATGATAATATTTTCCTTACGTTAAAAGTGTTTCACACATGAATCAATTCTTGTTGCACCACGAGTTGAAATTAAACAATTAAATTCCATATTACTTTGAGCTTAATAATCAGTACAAAAAATACAAAACTTATTCTAAGAAGAGTTCATTTACTAATTTTGTGGGAATCACGTAATTGTTTCTTAAAATATCAAAGTATTAAGCTTAATCTCCCGACTAAGTGATACTTAACAATTTGTAAAATAAATTTAATTCATATAATTTTAATAAAATTTAATTGATTTCTGCACTTTTTATATTGTTCTAAAAATGTAAAAAAAAATGTAAACAAGGCTTTGCAGCCAACAAACAAGTGCACTGTGAATTAATGTGTGAAATAAAGCAAAAACAGTGTCTTAGCTCTTTTATTTTATATATTCGAAATGTATTCATATTTGCCATGGTACTCACGAAATTTTCTCTCTCCCATGAATCAGTTTCATTTTCTTTGCTTTACTTTGAAGTTACTTTCTTTCCCGTGAAATTATTTCACTATTCATATGAAGCAAAAAATAGATATTACATTGCAAGAACCAACTGATTAAATCAAATTATATTTTTTTGCATATTTGATTGTTTCAATCGATCTTAGATAGAATGAATCTCTTCTTCCTTAAAATCGATTTTAATAAGATTCAATATATTTTTTGTTATAAGACACTTGTTCAAAATTGAATCACATCTAATATTTATTTTTTAAATAAAAATTCAATCACAATTTGTTAAAAACAAAACTCAATCTTATCTAATATTTTTTAAATTTAAATTTACAGTAATCGGAAATAATATCTCGGTATAGTTTTTTATCTTTCGTAACGTAATACAAACATACTACTGAATTTAATTTATATTTATTTTTAAGAATTTATTGAAATTTTTGTAAATAAAGTGCAAACTTTTTATTTTGTAAATAAAGGGCAAATACTTTTATATATCGTATGGTAGCCGCGGTAGTACGTTGTTGGTCACAAATTCGTGGCCGACTTGGTTGAATCGTGTGTTAGAGTCTATTGAAAACCACCACGTAAACGGGCTGCTGAGCGTTTAGGCTACACAGAACCATTTTTCAAAAAAAAAAGGTTTCGGAGACAGTAACGGTAAAATTAATTTGTTTTATATTTAAATTATATTATTAAGCTAATTTTGTAAGTAAAAAATCAGTTGGATCAGCCATCATATAACAATTTTAAAAAAATGTGAATTTTAAACTTTTTCAAATTCTTATAAAAGGTTCAATTTTTAAAATTGTGTAGTTATTTTATGTGATTTATGTTTCTCGGACTATCATAAACCGAAGTTAGTATGGATTTGAAAATTTGTTCCCTTGTTGATTTTTAATAATTATTTTTCTAGCTAAACCTTGAAAAACCAAGAAGCTTTATTAAATAGCAACTTAAGCATTTTTTTAAAAAATAACTGAAGATCTCAGATTTAAATCCATATTAACTTTGGAAGAGCATACGGTTGGGAATACATAAAAAATATTTCAAGACTCTATCTTGAACAGAAAAAAAGCCTTAGGGTTTAGAAAACACTTACATATTCAAAATTAAAAGTCTGAGAAAAATGCATTTAAAGTTTGTAAAGGCATGAAGCAAAAACTTAGAATGCCCGTAAAGATCTAATTTTTTAATGTGTTATTTTTACCAATGTATTTTCTACATTAAAATACTGCTGTATTAAACATGACTGAAAACATTTTTTCTAATTCAAAAAATATTTTTGCATAATATTGTTAGAATTTGTTATGATGACAGGTTATTCAGCTTACTCTTAAACTAGTATTTTCGCAACAGTTTTGAAACACAAAGAATTTATGTGCACAATAATAATTCTACTAACTAAAGCTAAAAAGTTAAATTCTACTAACTAAAGTTAGCAAGTTTGACCATTCGCTGCACGACTTTAACATACTATAATATAGTACTGCTGTATGTTTACTATAGTAGAGTTGGGTATATGATGGAAACATTCAGTTTCATATGCAGGACTAGTATTCGGTAGTCTGATTGCAGTATCAACTGAGGGCGTTTTGGGATTTATCGTTTTCTGTAGTATTCTATCTCTTCCAAGTATTGTTTCTAATATCAACCTGAGAACTTTTTGGCCATGGCATTTTCTCAACCGGAAAAGATTGATGTTATCAAGCTTCTATGTTATATAAACTATTTTTTAAAACAAAAATTGACCTTGAAATCAATATGAATTAAGTAACCATCAGAACTCAAACAGCTCAAAATATAATCAGGTGGAAATGATTTTAGTAATGAAAATTAAAATTAATATCCATTTCACACTGAAAGAGTTGATTGTACTCAAAAATATTTTTAATTACTCCAATTTAAGAGTGGAAAAAATGCTTTAAAATGAAACAGAAACCAAAACCTAAGCTTCGATAACTTAAAATATATGAAAAACTTTGTTATCAGATCTCAAATTTAGTAGCAAGCTGCACAATGATATGGGCCACAAGAAAATGCAAAGAAAAAATTGGTTTATCTGAGATTTGTAGGGTATTGTGTAGCCTTAAATCCTTCGCGTGGCTCAATGTAGTATGACGTGGAAGTTTTGAGACTGTAGTGACAGCTCAAATAACCATGCCTTTTTGGCACGGTAGCCTTATATGTTCACGGTTTAAACTTGTTGCAGGCATTTCATCATGAGTTTCAATCCTGTTGTCACTAAAGATCCATCATACAGAATGGATGATGTATGTCGGTTTGTAAAGTCCTCACGTTGGCGTGGAGTAGAAGTTAGAAGAAGGAAGTGGAATGCTAGCTCAAAAGTTTTTTCATCACCTAAAAGTGGTACAAAATTTTGTTTTTTGTTACATATAGCTCTCGTGTTTCTTAACAGTGTGACGTAAATAGACACTCACTTGCTTATGCATTACATATTGGCTATTTTTTAAAATATTTACAAATAATATATACCGTCAAACCTCTATATAGCGAATTTTTCTATATAGCGAACTTTTTCCTGGAACCAAGAACATTTCACGATTTTCTTCATAAAATAACCTCCCTATAACGAAGTACATTTTCTATATAATGAGCTTTTTCTCTTGTGATTAAATTTTTTCCCTCTCTTTTTTGAGGTATTTCTAGAGACTTCGAGTTATTGTCTCTTTTAGCACATTTTATGGTCGTCATAAATCTTGAACTAATTTTATTAGGTGCCTTAAACGCCGAGAGCGATAGAATTCTAGGCATTTCATCCAAGAATGCTGCCTTTAACCTCTATTGACCAGTTCACTGGAAACATCTTCGATATCCTCTTTTACCCTCAAGAGAGTCTCGTGTCTTAGAACTAGTCTCCGTTCATTTGTAGTATTGATCCGTCTTACTGGTAACTTCGTTTCTTGTAGCTTGAAAACATAAGGACTTGAACATCTGAGAAAAAAATTTAATTCTTCAGGAAATGGATAAAGACGTGAAAAAAAAAATTCTTGTAGTTTTTCTTTCTTTTTTTATGGGTAAGATATATAAAATAAATATATATATTAATTTTTACATAAAGGTGCGAATAATTACTTTTTTATATATATAGTTTATAGAGAATTTTCTGAGTTTCAATTATTCTTTTTTATATTCAACGCTCTCTCGAGTTATACATGAGCTGAAATCCATGGAATGCATTAGAAAAATAAAGTTCGCATGATTGATTAATTTGGTGTTGTTATATCAAAATGACAATATCGTTATTTGTATGGCACCCAGAAGAATTTCCTTATATGAATTTTTAAAAAGATGAACAGGAATACGCAAAGAATTTCACGAGTTAGATACTTCAATAATCAGTTTCGTGCTACTGTATTTCGAGCTTAAACGCTGCATAGTTCAAAAATGGACCCCCTTTCTAATGAATTGGTGCGAGGACGTTGTACTATATACCTCATTGCTTTCTTTTACAAATTCAGAAAATATTTCACGAGCTTGACTTGTTGCTCCCGAAGCGTTATCACTCACATATTTAAACTTTCTTCCTCCTCCCTCTCAACTTTATTTGAAAGAATTTTTCTTCCCAATGAAATTCTTCCCTCCTCAAGAAATAAAGGAAAATTGTGAACGAAGCTCCTTTCCAGAGAATTTCAAGAATCTCCTCATTTGTTACCGTCACGGGTGGTATGCGTTGAGAAGAATCTTTTTAACACTTTTAGAAACTTTTTTCCCGCTGGTTTTGGGGAAGCGAAAGTAAAGTTTTGGCAGCAAATACGAGACTAGAAAGTTCTTGAAGCCGAGAAGTGATTGTTTTATTATTAGAGTACTGCCCATCAAATATCAGATGATGATTTTTAAAAGATATAAGTTTTTAAATTTTTTGTGAATTATTGTATCCTCTTGGGATGCACGGTACCCGATTGTGTATCTTTCTTAATTATATCGTTTATTTCAGTAATTAATGTTAATTTTAATTGAAAGTCAAGCAACAAAAATGACATCAGTCAGGAATTTGTGACTATATCACTCGTTTACTGTGGCCAAAACTAAATCGTTTTCATAATCATTGAAATTTTATGAATATTGTTCTTTCGATATCATTGTTCTTATAGATTGACCACAATTCTTAGATAGCTTAGCTGTCAAGGTCATAAGCTAGTGTCCGGTGTGTGATGAAATAGAGCCTTGGTGCCCCTGAAGAGGGTTTGGTGTACGTTAAATCTGTCGTGACTCAAAGTCCTTCCGTTTTCAGGGTGGGGTAGTTTGGAGAGAATTTGCCAGCTTAGGTGACGTCTTGATCGAGGTTGAAAAGTACAAGGACCCTCACCAATAGCACTCATGTTTCTTTGTAGAGTGACATCAATAAGCACTCACTCGCCATACCATGTTGCGAGGTGATCAAAGTAGCCTAGTTATCAGTTTGTAGCAGACATGTCGAGCCCTATGACCGACTCGCCGTGTGAAGTAGATGACTCATACAGTATGCCTTATCGCTGACAACGTACAATCAGATATTAATCTCGACTGACTAAACCGTTGTCTCTGAGGTCGCTTAAATAGTCTCATGGAAATTTTCAGAAGGGTAGACCCCAAAGCTTCTCGAGAGTTCATAGGCAATATAATTTTCGTTAAATCTGTCGCCAATCAGGTTAACCCAGACACACATTCTAGAGTTGCCATATCTTATTTTTCAAGTTCATGCTGGGAAGCGAACTTCCCTGTTAAACTCAGGTTTCCAATAAGCAGTGTATCACTGAAGGGAAAACAACATATGCAGTGTGTTTCAGAATTGACTTAGAAATTCGCTGCATCATACTGCTAAGCGCGTTTCTCCTTTATGATATCCCTTCCTCAAGTTTTAGCATTTTCCCTTTATATATCAGATGAATAATAATTTTATTATTTAAATTAGTTTTATAACCGTACATCCCTTTAACTAGTTTTTCCATTTCTCTTTGTAATGGAATGATTTATCGAAAAAGTGGTTCAAAGAGAACATTCGAATCGTGGTCGGTTTATAGTGTAGTAATGAAATACTACTAATTTACAAATGTAGCATCTTATGATTATATAGTTTTTTTCTTACTAGTAAAAGTATGAACATAGTAATAAAAATCAAACTATCTCTTTCACAAAAGCCTAGATTTATTCATTAAATTTCAATTTAAAATACGATAGACCGAAATTGCTCCTCTTTCTCCCATTCTCTTTTGAATATTATATTTATTCAACCTTTACACTAACATAGATACTAAAGCAGCGAAACTATTCACATTTTACAATGAATATGTATTTTAATCTAAAATTGAACAGCACTAATATTCTATCCCTAGTATTAAATCCAAAGTTTTCAATCGATGTTTACTTAAAATCCTACTTCGCAATACAAAATCTTAAGAGCCCCGAGGCCACATTGAAGTGATGTTCTCCGGGCTTTAAATTCCTGCGCTGACTCGAGTCTGCACTCGAGTAATAATTTCGTTGGTTGCAGAATCAACACGAAGCCGCGTGTTATTCAGTTTTACAATAAATACTAGTAGCTTCGATTATTGTCTGGAATTTAATTAGAAATTATACGAGCAGTCTCTTTGTTTCATCTTTCAGACACTATGGATTACCATTGTCCGGATTATAAAGGTTTGATAATCTTTAGAATTTTGAACACAATTATTATCATAGTTTTAGCATTATTAAACTTCTACTTATGAATTGTAAAGAATTTCCGAATTAAAAAAAAATGTGTTAATGCCATTAAGAAAACCTGATACATCTTTTTGCCGTGGGATTCTTTTAAATGCAGAGTGATTCGAAATGAGCATAGCGATTACATTCAGTTGTAACTGTTTAATTGAAAACAGTTTATTGGTAAGAATTACGAGGAATGTTGATGAAAGTTGAAAATTTCATTAATTGTGACGTAAACGCAATATATCAGATACCTTCGCATGCGCGTTCAGACTGCGCAACGTTCAGTCCATTGCAGTTGTATCATAAGCGAAAATGGTGGATCCTGTACAGAAGGTATTCTGTGTGTTAAAAGAGTCGTTCTGTCAGCCACGGATAACACCTTTTAGGAAGACAGAGCGCCCTATATGGAAGTATGGAGGTTCACACTTTTTTAAACCAACGTGTTCCAACATGCCGACGATGTGTTCTGCTCTTGACCTCCTAGATAACCGGATTCAACACCATGCAATTCCTGTCTATAATGTCATGAGAAAGATCTGTGTAGGCACTTTCTTTGCGAAAAATAGTTCCAGAACTCAAAATTCGCATTTCTAATGCACTCGTGTTGTGGTTTATCTAAACTGCAGAATGTACGGCGTGAAATGGACTACCACTTAGATGTGTTGTTCCTTTTAATGCCACCTATCTGATGGTATCAGATTGAGGCCCACGAAATTCGTCACGGTATACGGCTAAGATCTACACCTGCCGTTTTCCGTAGCTTTGAACACCAACAGGTGACAGTACGGTTTGGCTCGGTTCCACCCCAATTTAGAGGAAGAAAACACTAGGGAGTTATGTGCTTTCTACCTCTCTTAACCTTCCACTAACATCTCGAAAGGACTTGCGGCTCGAACGGCTATTTAGAGCACCCCCCCCATTCCACAAAGGCACTATTCATTTACAAACATCCTGGCCTTCTCCGGGATTCGAACCCAGAACCTACGGCACAGTAGTCAGTGTTACTAATCACTATTCTGAATGGGTGGCTACCACTTAGATGCTGTTCGTGTTACCAAGGGGAGGCACATAAAACATTTATAAAGCATACAAGCAAAATTTTGAACTTTCTTTTCCTTCTGGTGTAATTTGTATCGATAAATGTTTTTTAATTAAATAGTTGCAGCTTTTTTTGTAAGCGCTCTATTCATTTTGAAGCAACCTATTTTTTATTATTGATTTTGAATCTCTTTTCTAATAAAGGAGAGAAATAAATGTTTATTTAAAAGATATTTATTCATTCGATAAACATTATTTTTATACTGGTATTCAAAATTAAAATAATTTTCACTTTCGGTTGATATTGGAATGATATTGGTTATATTTCGATCACTTTCTCGCTTTGGATCCTCGATCTTTCTTCCTCGATGTGATAAGATCGATGCAGATTTTGCTTTCTGAGGCCTCTGGGACGTTATTTTACAACTGGACGTTGCTATTCTTCTGTAATGGGTAGGGGTTTGACTAATAACCTGGGCAACTCATTTTCCAAATTTGTTCCATATGTATAAACTGTGTGGCCACGTGTTGCCAAGAAAGGGGTTCTCTTCGACTTGCCAGCCACTAAGTTTAGAATAGAGTTGAAACCACATCTAGTGTGTAAATTGAAAGAATCTGCCGTCCAAACTTAAAATACCTCGTTGCTTAGTCAAGTTGCGTGGGTTATTGCAACTTAAAATGGCAGCTCTGAGTATTGAATTCAGCAAACTGTGTACAAAAGCATCTATACATTTAGTCATCTCTTCTTGCCTCTGTACTATGCATGTATTAAGAATTTACTATTTTCTTTCCTCTCTGAAGTAGCATTTTAAAAAAACTGTAATTTATCATACTAATAAAGTAGAGCTTGTTTTTGCGTGGTCCTTTTTTGAGATTTTGTTTTTGTGTGGTGTATGAATTTCAATGGCTTTGGCACAATTGTAATGTTTGCTTGTTTTCATCAATGTACATAAATATACTTCCAGACGCTTTCTTATAAACAGTCTCCCCATCACGCACGTTCAATTGCTTTCTCTCAACGCGCTAACAGCAAACGCTGGCTTGAAGACGAAACTGTCGATGACAGTGACATGATTAATAATTTGGAAGGACAAGGAGAACAGGATTCTTTGAGAGCGGATAAAATATATGCAAGTATCCAGCTTCCTAACAAATCAGAAAAGCACTTTCTTAAAATAGATATCAATTCCGAAAGGAGTTAGGAATTCCAAAAAGAGCGATCATGCATATCTGGTGATCGTGACGTTCACAAGCAACAGACCTTCACCGCAAAAAGTTTATCACTCACTTTTTGGTGCCAAAAAATAAATCAATGGAAATTGTATCTTCAAGTGACGATAACGATTTTAAACGAATTCATCACAGGAAGATATTCGAAAACGTTTCCATGCATACAATAAGAAATCAAATGTTTTTAAAAGATTTCCACTTGTAATTGAACTATTTAATTTATTTGGGAGCACTTTCTCGTAAATTTCGTAAATAATTGGCGTATTTTCCAAGTGCCACTTTTTTTATGCGGCTCCAATCCGCCACACACTAAAAAATTTCTGTGGTATGTCGACAAATTTGTTATATATAAGTACTAGCTGCATGGCCCGGCGTTTCACGGGCTTTCTCTTTCCCTCATGACGCCAGTAATTACGTGTGAGTATTTGTACGTGCGCAATGTGAGTGATTTCTAAAATTATTTCATTAAGCTTCCCTTTTTCGAAATTTGTTCCACATATTTTCGATTTAAGACAGGTTTCTTTTTCCTATCTCTCTAGCCCGGCATAACACGGGTTTTTTTAGTGTAAAATTATTGTTCCCTCATCCCCTCCCCCTCACAGATAAGATATAGTTTCAAATTTCGATGTATGACTTATAAAAATCAATATTGCGTTAGTTAAAAAATTATTAATGTGAAGCAATAAAAAGAAAGCGATTCTGATACTAAAAGTAAAAAAAAATGTTCATCATTTTTTTAATAATAGTTAGTTTCTAAGAAACAAAGAATAAAATAAATTTCAGATTTTCATGAATCAATCAATCGTTACATATAGTTTGCTTAAAAATGGCTCTGAAATATATTTTTATCCAAAATAATAAACAATGTACTTTTTAATTAACAAATAATTAATTTAGAAATGAAATCATATAAATAATCCTTTGAAAAATCTTATAAAAATGGATTTTAATTAATATATATAAGTAATAAATAAAAGAAAAATGTACGGATAGTTATTGAAACGATTGTTTTTTAATGCTTGAATAAACATTATATATATATAAAGTTATAGAAAACAGTATGGGGGAAAGCTTAGGTATATATTTACATGTACTGAAAAAAATATTCAAAAAAGAAAAAAATACTATTTGATAAAAAAGTTTCGATATTTTATTTTAATTTCATAGTCTTTCATCCCACTGTCATTGTTACAAATTTTGTGTAATGAACGCCTAAAATAGTTTACATAATTTATATCTGGAAGTGTAATACAGTAATAGTACTTTTTGTTGTATTTATTTTATGTTAAAATCTTGCCACCACCTCTCCTTTCGAAATCTAGTTTTATTATAATATAAAAAATAGTTATTACACTGATCAACGGAATAAATTAAAATCGAGAGTGCACTGAGGCATGGCGTAGACAAAACAAAAAGGAAAGCTTTTCTTCACACAAAAAAAGATGTATGCTGTTACGGGCGTTTTTGCAGATGGCAGAATTTTTTCCTACTTTCTTGACAATTATCGTTATATTTTGAAAACTTCATACAATATCTTTAAAAATTATAGTCTATGTGTTATTCTGATGTACAAGCTATAGTATTGTGTAACGTCATTAAAATTCATTTTGTTTTTCCATGAAAGACTACCAAACATACTTTCACACATTTATAATATATATCTTGATTTATGATGCACTTTTGAATATTTTTTGTGCGATGTCTTTTTTTGCGGATCCTATCTACCGCACAAAAATAGGTTTTACGGTATATACAAAAGTATACGTATAATTTATTGTTAATTACTTTAAAGCAGGGGTGGACAAACTTTCCAGGAGTACGGGCTGCTTTTAATTTTTTCAAGGTCTTGACGTCCACCCAATGGCGTAGGTTTAGTGTGGAAAGAAAAATATCTACAATATTTATTATAACTTAATAATAAAAACGGAATATGTACTTACCTACATAACTACAATAAAAATATTTTAAACTTTTAAGACTACGATTAAGGCAAAATGCAAGTTGCAAACATAATAAAAATAGCCACAAATATAATGATATCAAATAATGAAATTATTATCAAACATTTCAAATTACACTGAAAAATGAAACAGTTTCATCGTAAGCTAGTTCCGTAGTGTTAGTCGGTAGAAGACTAGTCTGCATACTATAAGGCAATCTTGAATACTTCGGTATATAATTACTAAGTGCTAAGCTTCAGGCGGTTCCTCCAAAATGTCTTCTGGTCCACCGGTCGATAGCGATCGACTTTAATGCTTACACCTGCCTTAGACTATGTAAATAATATAATTGTAAGCATGCTCACATTACTTTCTGAACAATCAAATTATTTTCCTTATGAAGCTAATTCGATATAAAAAGATTAATAAATACAGTGTCACACAATGAGCTTAATGCATGTGACGTCATAGTAACATTACTGCAATCACATCTGCCAATCGGTTCATAAATTCAAGCGACGTCATAGTCGCATGATAAATGCAAACACGAGTTCCCGGCCAATCCGTTCATACATTTTGCTGTTACTTTTTGCAGAGTACACATCTGCAACAATAATAACGTACATATGTAAGCAAAATGTACTTGATTTAAAAGTGCATATATAATATAAGACCTTTGAAGGACTTTAATACATTAAAATCTTCACCCAATTTTCAAATATGAAATTTTATCTAAATTTTGCGAGTGAAACTACCAGTACAAGTTGAAAGTCAATTTTAAATTCAATAGAGAACACGTGATTGTACTTATGTGACAGTCATGAAGTTAGACCATAGGACAAGCTTTGAATTTTAGATAACACAAAAACTTACTGGTTGAAATTTAATTTCTAAGCTTGTTGTTATTCGTTACAACTGACGCTGTCATTGGCTAAAATGTTCGAAAAAACTTATTATCTTACAATTTTAAACGAATATTCTGTAAATAAATATTGCAAATGCTTTCTTAATGCTGTCACCTTATTTCGAATTTCTTTTATCCATAATTAAAGCAAATGTTTTATGCAATACGTGTAATATCGAATTTGTTGCAAAAATTTTCAAAAATATTTAGTATGCATACCACCATCAATATTTAAAAACAGCAAATTATACTTGGAGAAAAACCTTTAACATGGAAAGAAATTATTCATTTCTAACAAAATAAAAACAAAAAACATCAAAAATATCGATTTTTACGGCTACGTATGCAAATCGAAATTGAAATGTACCCGTATTGGTTGAAATAACTGGAGAAAAACTAATATCCAATGCAAATTTTTCTCTCAATCCATTCCATCGAAATATGAACTCTTTTATTACTTATCAAAGTAGTTTTATGCTATTTCTATGAACAGTGAAACCAAATAGATCGATATAAGAAAAAATCAGTTATTAAATTCGAAAGATACTGCAACATTTTAGAAATGAGACTGTATAGTAATCTTTTATGGAAATGGAAGTAAAGCAGCAAAAATCCTCTTCAATCGATATTGTTTTATTATCGGTATAGGTTCGACGAAGATTTGTAAGATAAGAGATAGGTTCGTCTAGAGTTAGGTTTCTTTCTCTTTTTGATTAACAGCCAATTTGTTTCAAAATCAAAAAATAAATATGTTTTCTCTTAATAATTTTAGAATGAAATAAATTAAATTGAAATCAATATAACTAAAGGTGATTATATATATATATATATATATATATATATATATATATATATATATATATATATATATAAAGGGTGTTTTTTTAGAGGTATAGAACTTTAAATTGCAATAAAACAACGATGTATTATTCGATTGACATAAATTCTTTTTTATTCGAAAGATAATCTTGGGGCATTACATTTTAAATATGATCAAGCAAGGTGTAGATTCGTCGAATGGGCCCCAAACGAGATTGCCGTTGTTCCCGATTTTCATGAGCGAATTTTGGTTAGAAATGAAGCGCACTTCTGGTTGAATGGCTACGTCAACAAACAAAACTGCCGCATTTGAAGTGAAGCTAATCCACAAGTGTATGTCGAAACACCGTTACATCCAGAAAAACTGACTGTTTGGTGCGCTTTATGGGCTGGTGGAATCCTTCTTCAAAAACGATGGCCACAACGTTACAGTCAATGGGGATCAGTATAGAGCCATGATTACTAACTTTTTCATTCCTGAATTGAACAAACATGATGTCCAGGAGCTGTTGTTCCAAAAAGACGGCGCAACATGTCACACAGCTCGTGCCACAATCCATTTATTGTAAGACACGTTTGGTGACCACCTAATTTCACGTTTTGGACCTGTGAATTGGCTTCCAAGATCTTGTGATTTAACACCGCTAGACTATTTTCTGTGCGGCTATGCAAAGTCATTGGTCTATGCGGATAAGCCATAAACGCTTGACCATTTGGAAGACAACATTCGCCGTGTTATTGCCGATATACGGCCACAAATGTTGGAAAAAGTCATCGAAAATTGGATGTCCAGATTGGACTACATCCGAGCCAGCCGTGACAGTCATATGCCAGAAATCATATTTAAAATGTAATGCCACAAGATTATCTTTCGAATAAAAAAAATTCATGTCAATCGAATAATACATCGTTGTTTTATTGCAATTTAAAGTTCTATACCTCTAAAAAACACCCTTTATATATATAATTTATATAAAGTACGTTTACATGTGACGAAACTATTTCATTTTAAAAGCAAGTTTATTGTTGTCATCGTAAACCTTCAAAAGTGGACTAATTGTACTTAAATTGGGAAATGAAATTTTTTTTCGTTACTGTAATACATTATTCATTTCTATTTTTCATTTGTTGTGTATTAGAATCTAAACGATATGGAGTATAAATTACATTTAGAAATATTTTAATTTACTCAATTAAGTTGAATGCTCTCATTTATTAATTGATACACATGCCCAGAAGTATACCTTTCAAGAAGAAATACTATACAATAATTGAGGAAAGATTATAAAATAAAACGTTTTGAAAACATGAATTAGTCTCCGTAAATGAAATTATTTTAATTAGCTAGAGAAAATTATCTTACAAGGAGAGGGCACGACTAAGGAAATTCATTTGGGTTCGAGACTTGGTGTAATAGTAGTACTCCTTTAGGGTATTCACCCCTCAATGTAATTCCGCCGAATGGCCAGTCAAAATTCGGAGAAATCATCTTTCAAAATTCATGCTTAGCTTTTATACAATTAAATTTTAATTTTCCGCAACGAGTTCGTAGCTTGATTGGTAAATCGTCTGCTTGCTATGCGCGAGGTCTGGGTTCCATTCCTCGCGATTGACTTTTTTTCTCAAATTCATTTAATTATTTTTTTAATTAAATAAATATATTTATGAAAGGTTTATCAAATATTTTTGTAATTATTTTGTATTTTATAAAGTAAAAAAATTACTGTAATGATATAAATAATTATATTAAATTTTATATATATATTTTGTATTAATAAATAATACTTGTAATAAAATGTATAATAAAATTAAAATGATATTTTACAAAAAACATTAGTTACAAATAGTTTTATAATGTGAAATACAATATACTATAAATAAAATAATATATATAATATAAAATAATTTATAAAATATATTATTATTAAATTAATGATTTTATAATTAATATAATAAAAAATGTCTTTCTTATATATTATTCATTTAATTATATTTTATAATTTTATAAAATATTTAAGTCCTTTTCAAATAAATTTATTTAATTCCAAAAAAATTATTTAAATAATTTTAATAAATTTTTTTAAATAATTTCTATAATAAATTAATAATAATTTCAATAATAAATCATTTCAATAGTAAGCAATAGTTTTAATAATAAATTAATAAGAATTTTAATAAATTAATACTTCTTATTAATACTATTACTTAATAATAATTAATTAATTGTAATAAATTAATAAGAATTTTAATAATAAATTAATACTTCTTATTAATACTATTACTTAATAATAATTAATTAATTGTAATAAATATTAAATAATTCATTATTTATAATAAATAATAATTAGTTAATTTTAATAAATAATAATTAGTTAATTTTAATAAATAATAATTAGTTAATTTTAATAAATAATAATTAATATACTAATTTTAATTATTAATAATTTTCATTAATTATTGGTATAAATATTTTTAATTAAAATAATTTTAAACATTTTTAATTAATAATATTTTTAAATATTTTTAATTATTAATAATTTTAAATATTTTTAATTAATAATAATTTTAATTAATTTTACTGATAAATAATTTAAGTTATATATTTTTAATTTTTTTTTTACTTTATAAAATACAAAATAATTACAAAAAAATATCATTTAATATTTGATAAACCTTTCATAAATAAATTTATTTACTTAAAAAAAATAATTAAATGAATTGAAGAAAAAAAGTTGATCTTGTGGAATCGAACCCAGACCTCGCACACTGTAAGCAGATGATTTACCAATCAAGCTACGAACTTGTTGCGGAAAATTAAAATTTAATTATATAAAGCCTAAGTATGAATTTCGAAGGCTGATTTCTCCGAACTGACAGGCCATTCGGCCGAATTACTTTGAGGGGTGAACCCCCTAAAGCAGTACTACTATTACACCAAGTCTCGAACCCAAATGAATTTCCTTAGTCGTGCCCTCCCCTTGTTAGTAAAATCATCTAAAATATAACATTAAAATATTATGAAAAACAAATACTCCTACTACAAAAAAAATAAAAAAATACTGTGCTATTTGTATAAAAACTATTTGCATCGAAATTACTATTTCACGTTTTCGAATCCTTTTTTTCCGGAGTGGAAGAGAACGCATTCAAGAAATGGAGGCAATATAGTTAAGTTGGTATCTTAATCTTTTCCACCTTCCGCCACACCATATTAATTAGACGTGTGGTGGTGTGATATCTTCCTAAACTAGTATCAAACATCACGCGAAGACGATCGTTTTGGCGTGATCGATAAAGTACTCGCATTCGGAACGGAAGGAACCCAGATCGAATCTTCCTTTCCTTCAGTCCCAAAGTACGTAATCTTATCTACTAAGTTTTCTCTATCTTAAATAAAACCAAGGAATCATAACTTTGAAATTTTGAGTATTGAAAACGAACTCTTGTACATCATACATCCGCGGAGCTAAGTAATCGACGAGGTCTCACTGCTGGAGTTGGTTTTTATCTTGTCGGAGACCCGTTGTGTAGAGAGGCCAAAGTGACGAGGCTCGGAGAATGAGGTGCCAGCTCAGGAGCACTCTTCGTCGCTTGACCAAGGCTCTAAATTACGAGGTCCGTTACGAATTCCCCTCGTGTTGCTTCAGAGAGCGACATCAAAGAGCAAAACATCTCCATCCTATAAAAAACACTTTGCTATTCGAAGGAAGCTTAAGAACGTTATAAGTTGGCATAATCAAACACTACATCGAAAATGGTAAATCAGATTTTGTATATATATATATATATATATATATATATATATATAAATAACTACCTTCCATACTAATGTACTCGAATATATATCCTTTTAGTTGGTGGGAGATTTTTAGCGATTTCATCAGGGGACTGCAGCAGCCTAGTGGACATGCTCACAAACTCGTGGGCTGCTTTGTCGAGTCGTGGGTTCGAGTTCTGATGCCACTGAAGACTCGCCGTGTAGAGGAGCTGAAGCAAGTTCGGGGCTCATAACTCTCACTTTGGCGTGGTGTAGAACTTAACCTGTTCATGACCATGATCACGCGTTTTCCCTTCACGGTATCATATATGTGATTGCGCTTTCCCTTCTCTGAGGCTCATGATCGCACCGGTGAGATCAGATTTTGGAACGTTTTTATATTAATTTTTACAAGACACTAGTTGGCGTAAAAGTCAATTTTTTTCCGAATAAAATTGTAAACAAAACTTTGAATTTTAATATGTGCTTTCGGCGAGTTTTTTTTAATTAGATCTCGGATATTTATGAATGTAAACAAATGCACATGTTTAGATTTTTCAGGAGAAACGGTCACATTTAAGGGTTTGTGATTTATTTCGCTCTGGATTTCTGTTTATATTTTGACTAAGTTGGAAAAAGAAGGAAATATTATTAGTTTATTGGGTATTAGACATTTATAATAATAGTTTCAGTATTTATTTTATTTATGTTTCATATTTTCATCAATAATTTTAATACTCAAAATACATTTAAAAAGCAGATTTTTATAGAACAAACGTGATGACCCATTTTTAACTAAAAAGAATATTTATTCTTACTGTGACTAATTTTTAATTCAATAAGAACAAACGATTCTCTTTCATTGCTATCGCATTTAGAATTGCCAAAACCATAAGAACAGAAAACATTATTACTAAAGTGATATTAAGAAAGCAAAAATAATTATAAGTATTAATTCAAAATAAAAACGATACACACATTAGCTGTTATTTAAAAGATTTGTATAAGTTAGAACCGCATCGTTTGCTATTTGCCAGATAGTATTTTGTAAGTTTTACGTCTATTCTGTTTTAATCATCATGGCGAAAATAGTACTTTTTTTTTATTAAAATGAAGACATTTTCTTTAAAATTCGCAATATTGTTTTTTTTTTTAAATATAGCGAAAATGTTTGAACTGTATATTCAGATATTATCAATAAAAAAAATTTAGCGCAATTGATGGCATTTAAGATTTTACATAAATTTTTAAACTAAATTAGGCTTAGCAGGGAAATTCGCCCGGTCCTGCGCGTGCGTACATTCTCCGAACGTGCGGGCCTGGAGAAACGCTTCTTTCTCCTTTCGCCGGCCCTGAAGGGGTTAAGAGAGTGGGATGGCATTTCAGGTGTCGTTCTCGTCATTTGACTGGCTCAAAATTATGAGGTCTGCTTACAATAGCACTTGGTTTGGTATTTGTACGAAGTTAATAAATACTCATCAATTCCTCAGATGTAATTAAAAAGTAATAATGTAGTGCTTGCTTGCATAATATAAGTATAAAATCTTATCAAGTATTGAATTTTCCCATAGTATGTAGGGAAATTTAGTTATTGAGGCATGGATTTAATTTCCTTCATTATTCCTATGTTGTTTAAAAATAGGAGTTGCCTTCAGTTCATTGAGCAATTAAATCCAAAGAGATATACATCAAATTAAACTTACTTGCAAGTCTATCACCGAAAAGCAGATTTAGCAAATTTATTTTTTCAAGGTTCTTATTTCTAAACCCCTCCCCATCACTCGATACTCCCATTTTACCTACCTTTACAAATTACCCAGTGATCAATATATGCACCCAAATCATTCAACTCCAAACTTTTTCCATATTTAAATCATTTCCAGAAAACCGCTCATTTCTTCTTCTCCCTCCCAAGTTTTTTTCCCCATCCCCTCCTCCGTAATTCTTCCCCAAGACTTGAGGAGATCCAAAACCTCTACCCCTTTTTTCACTAAATTATTCATATCTCATCTCCTCCAAACCTCATCCTCTCCCCATTAAGGCTGCACCAGTTCCAATCCCCTTAATAGTCGTCCGCGGAACTACTTTCCTCCGCAAGTAGCCTGTTTGACTGATTAGAGGCAACATGGGCACGGAGGTGCAGAAAACCGCTGTCCCTTCTCCAGACTGCCATCAAAATTGGATTAGGCTTCGGCAGTTGGGGGAGGAACCACTTGTCGATATTGAACTGCTGATTTCATTCCTTTTCTCTCCCTTCGATGGGAAGGGTCGGTATCTATCCAGGTGATCGGGTTAGGTGATCTCTTAGGGAAAAGTTTTCAGTTCGGAGTGGGTTCCGAGAAATATTTACTTAGTATTACATTTTCTGTGGTTAGGAATGCCTTAATGATACAAGAGAAGGTCTGTTAAAAATGAATAACGTTTATCATCTTTTTCCAATTCAAAATTGTGATTTGATTTTCAAAGTAATACTAATATTGATCAGCTAAAATATTTCCACCCTACATCAAAGATTATCTTGGCTTAGATGTTTAAAATTTGAAATTAAATAAATCGTGTAAAATATATTGCTGATTAGGCATAAAAAACATACACGTACAACGGGTTATTAAATTTAATAGGAAAATGTACCTATTAAAACAAGGTTTACGTCAGTTTATGAATGTCAAAGAGAAAATTCCAAGAACTGCGTACGTAGCAATCAATGCGCCATTACTCAAAATCGGTCAAAAAATTATTAATTTTACATTAGCATTCTTTATAAAGTATGTGTGTCATTATTTCGAGATTGGTAGAGATTTTTTCTATTTATTTCAGTTTTTAAATCTCTTTTAAGGAATCCGACTACGTTCGGAACCGGGATTTTGCAAAAGCGTATAAATGGATAATATTCATGATATTTAGTGTCACTTAGATAAGGAAACGTATATAAAATTGTTTTAAGAATATTGTAACAATAAAAAAATTGTTTAAGTACAATATTTTGACAAAAAATGAATATAGAATGACCCATTTTCAAAACATTCTCCTTTTATGAAAAATCCTTCTATCATAACAATATATTCCCCGTAGATAGCTCGGATTCTTTGTACAGAGGCTAAACTAGAAAATTTTTGAAAAATATAAGAGAGAGAGCTTTACTTTTTAAAAGCAAAATATTATTATTACAGAAGCATTTTTTTATAAAAGGAAGACATTTTGAAAAAAGGTTATTCCATTATTAAATATATAATTTTTGTCATAATGTCCTTGACAATTTTAGAGACATATATTCTAATCTAAGTGGCACTAAATATCATGAGAATTATTCATTTATGAGTTTTTTTAAAATAACGGTTCCTAACGTAGTCGGATACCTTAAGTTTGTATCAAGTTTATAGTTTTTGCTTTTCAATGTGCATTGCATTAGGCTCATCAAATTATGCTGATTTCGAAATGAATATATATATATACGATTGTTTCGGATGACAATACGATGCTTTAATGATAATAAATAGAAATGAATGACCACTTAATGTTGTGCTTCTGTCCTATGTATATGCATATTTATAATTAATTGTAACTATTTAATAAAATGTAGCTAAAATAAAAATTTTCTTTGTTGATCTAAGTAGAAATTGACCTTAAAAATTTGTTTTATAGAACTCTTGTTTTTGTTAAGTTTGATACCGGTTTACGGTTTTCATTTCTCAAGGTATTGCATTAAGTTTTTTAAAACGTTTTCGAGATAACACAAAATTGTGTCGTACTGAATTCAGTTTTAGTATACATTAAATTTGGCTCAGGAGGGAGGGACCATATATCTTGGGAGGTGAATTCATGAACAACAAATTTGTGACCGAGGTAGCTTGTTAAATAGGGCCAAGAAGTCATGGCCGGCGTGTCAAGAGTATAAGCCCTAGTACCTCAGAAGACCAGCTATGTAGAAGAGTTGATGCACGTGAAATCGGTCGAGACTCAAAGTCCTCCTGTTAGAGTGGTGTGGTAGTTCGGAGAGGGTTATTCCCTCTTCACTTCACCGAAATCCAAAATTAGGAGGTCGGTCACTCAAAGATCGCGTGTTGCTCTACACAGTGCGACATTAATAAGCATTCACTCGTTGACCGTCAAATTCTTATTACATTCGCAGTTTTAAAAGCTAAACAAAGGATTTTATTTTCCTTCTATAACCTCTAAATTAGCAAAGTACAATGTATCGGAGCCCTTATTTCCTCTTAAATAAAGTCGAAATAGATATGCTGTATTAGGTTTTTCTCTCTAATAGATAATTAGAGTTTTTGTCAAAGAATATTTTTTTTTGTCTGAATTATATTGTATGCGTATGAGACTCCGATTGGAACATACTCATTTTTGAAAATAAATTGTTCAATAGCAAAACAGTTAAACCTGTTTTTGTGCGGTGGATAGGGTCCGCATAAATAAAATCGTATAAAAAATATCCGAAAATTTTAAAAATACATATAACAAACCATTTTGTCTACATAATACAAAAACTTTTTTTTTTGCGTTGGAAAGAGAATTCATCAAAAAAAAAGCCGCACTTATAAAATATGTCAATTATTTAAGAAATTTATGAGAAAGTTGTGATATCCCCCCTCGGTTGAACATCTATTTTATTATCAGGTGAGCTAGAGGTGTAGGATTAACGGAAGAACTAGAAGCATACATATAATCTTAATATATCTTTATTAAGACTTTTGACTTTTAATAACATATGTGAGAGAATCTACGGTGGCAAAGCATACACAATATATATATATATATATATATAAATTCCAAATTAACCTAACCCGGACCACTGTTAGTAATGGACTCGCCTAAACTTAATTTCAATACTATCCAAGTTCCTAATATTAAATAGTCAATCCTACCTTGCTGTATTATGAAGAAGCAATCACAACAATCTTAGATGAAGGCGTGTAATTACTCGAATGAAATGGTATGCACCTTAACTCGTAACGTTTTCGAAGACTTCTTCACGCTTGAACCACGTATTATGCTTACATTCCTCTATTTGCGTGTTTCAATTTCATCTTTGCTTTATGAATACCTTTGTTTTAGTCCTATCTATTATTTCAAGATCTTAATTGGCTTGGTGGGAGTAATTCCCCTCCAAAAATTATTTGTTTTACAATGAGAATACTTTTTTATACATGTTTTGATATTTTAACTTTTACCATGATTGTATTGTCAATATTTTTAGATATTTTACCGTTTGTTTTCATATATTAACATATGTTTGGCACAGCTTAGCCAAGTTTTGCTTTTGCACCATAAACCCCAACACTCACTCACCCTATAATTGCCATCCCGCTTACTCTAAGTTCCGATACTTAAAAGCTTCCTAATTTGCATCTTTCTTTCACACTTGACTTTCTTGGATTTAGTTGGAAAAGAGTTGCCATTAATTCTGGCCCCAAAGAACCCAAAGGACATGTTAAAGAAAAGACGCGTGAGCCCGTCACAAAGTATTTTCAAACAAAATAAATAAATTCATTTCCACACGAATACATTTTAAAAACATTTAATTTCTCATTGTATTGTAACGGGTCTATCCACGAGCCTTCACTAATACTGTTGCGGTAAATCGCTTTCTTTTAAATGCTGTGCTATTGAAAAAAATTTTCCCGAAGAAGACTCGGTTTATAAAAATGAAGGGTTATATTTAAGCATTAACTTTTAGGTACGCGAAGTTAGTGAAAAGCAGCTGACAGTT
This sequence comes from Trichonephila clavipes, assembly GCA_019973935.1. Taxonomy (NCBI): domain Eukaryota; kingdom Metazoa; phylum Arthropoda; class Arachnida; order Araneae; family Nephilidae; genus Trichonephila; species Trichonephila clavipes. The sequence continues at coordinate 259,417 of BMAU01019712.1, forward strand.
ACTCTACGATTAATTGCTGAATAATACAAGATTTAGTCAATAAGTTAGAATTGAAATATAACGACCATAAGTTGAACAACTGAGAATGGTACATAATTTAGACCGTGGATAACCAAAGCGTTCCAAGAGTAAGCTAATCGAATTATAATTAAATATTAAGTATCCTTTCTGCCGTGTGATTGCATCCTATATTTAGTAGAAGTGTGCCTTTTCTACCCAGTGTTGTTAAATTAAGTGAAAGAACAATAAATTACAATTGTATTGACTATGACCGATCTTCATTCTAACCCCCAAACACCGATAAGCATGTTGATCACAGTACACACGGAGAAATTTTCAAATTGCTCAGACATAATTCACTGCCACTCATAACGCTCGCATCCATCTTCTTGTGATGAATTAGTTAAAAATCGCTTTCGTCACTTGAGGATACAATTTCAACTGATTTCTTTTGCACCATAAAGTAAGTGATAAATTTTTGGGACGACGGTCGGTTGTGAACGTCACGATACCCAGATATGCAGGATCGAAGCTCTTTTTGAAATTTTAAACTCCTTTCGGAATAGGTATCTATTTTAACAAAATGCTTTTCCGATTCGTTGGAAAGCTGAATCCCAGATATATTGTATTCTCTCTCAAAAAAATGCGGTTCTTCATATCCGCCTTCATAATCTATCAAATTATTGATAATGTCACTGTCATTAAAAGTTTTGTCTTCAATCAAGTAGAGCGTGCTTCTACAGCGTTGCGAGAAAGCAATGGAACATTGTCGAGAGAATGTTTCTAACCAATTAACAGAGCGTCTTGAAGTATGTATAAGTAGACTGATAGAAAACATTACAGTGGCGCCAAAACTGTTGAAATTCATACTCCGCATAAAAAAGGACCACACAAAAAAAATCGCATAAAAAAGGACCGCACAAAAACAGACTATACTGTATACTAATTTATCTGACTACATATGAAAACGGGTATGGAAAAAAATTTAATTCGCATAAAATGTAATAACTACCGCAATTTTTAAATGGTACATGAGATATTTTTAATGATAAATGAATCTGATAGTTCCAATTTTACTATCGTCGGTTTGTTTATGACCACAGTTTTCATCAATTTCTTTATATTCATTTAACAGATTACATAAATTCAAAAATTTGTATTAAGTTTTAGAGTAAAATAATTTTTATTTAATCTTCGGTTGATCCCTAATAGCAGTTTAATGTACTCTTTCTTTGACAAATCTGTCAATTTATAAGTAATTTTTTTTAATTAATTGTGAAACTGCTGATAACGAATAGGCTTTCTTTGAAAATTAAAAAGAAAAAAGTTTGCTAAAATCCAATTTCAGTATATGATTGTTACATGTGAAACCTTTTTCCGAAAGATTTACATTTTATCTCACCTTTATAAAGACACTTCTATTGAATTAAATTAAATTGTATTCACTATAATTTTTTGTCCCCCCCCCTCCCAATGTCTGCATTTTTTTTAAAATTCTGGAATAACGTTAATCGATAAAATACACATTCGGAGATATTCAATTAATTTTAAAGACTTTTCTATGTTTTCTAATATTTTACATAAATCAATGTCAATATCAGCGTTTCCATTATTTTAATTAAACGTTTAATAACCTCTATTTTTAATTAAAAGTTTTACTTAAAGTGACAGTATTTCTTAAATATATTTTTGTATAAAATGGTGGCTTAAACTAATCAATAAACTATTATTTTATGTTTTTGAAAATGATAAAATTGCATTAATTAAGAATCTTAATAATAAAATAAGTAACTCAAGGAAATTTATTCTATTTATTATTATAGTGCATTATTTTATAGATGTTTTTACTATACATTGTATTTTAATCAATACTTGTTTACGAAAATAAATTTTCATTTATTTTGTTTTGCACAGAAAAGATTTAAAATATTTTCTTTAAAAAACATCTTATTCATGCATTGTATCGACAATTTCATTTTATTTATTTTTAAAATGCAAAATTATAAACCTGATAATTTGATGTATATGTTTTTTGATTAATTTTGCAATTTAATAAAATGTGTTTTGGATTAAAATGTTTACTACAAATTCCTATATACCTTAGTTTTGAAATCCACTCGCGTTGAACGAGACTATCAATATTTCTATTTAAAGTTGGCTTTTCTTCAAAATGTGCACTCTAGCAGAGAAACAACTTTTACAGATTTCTCTATTCGTGGAATCGATCTTTGCTTGTATTTTCCGTTGTAAATTGAATCGGAAAAGTTCTGCACGAGATATTTGATTAATTTTTTTTCTGTATTCTTTCTCTTTTTTTCCCCTCGCACAAGACTAGGGATTGTTGAGTAATTATTAATTCCATTTTAATTTATTTCAAGTGTATTTTTCAAAATGAAATTTTGTTAAATATTTTTATATTGCATTTTAAAAGTTAAATTTTTGGTTACATGCAAGTTTATGTTCGAATGTTGTTGAAACAGGAGAAAAAAGCGACAAACAAACCAAAGAGAATCCATGATTTTTTTTTTGTATCAATTTTTCTTCATTTTCTGGAGAACTATTCCATGATTTAGTTTTTTTCTTAATTGAATCCGTATTTATTCTGAATTTTATTTAATTAGTACTCTCTTTATTTTTCTCTTACACTCTTAAAATTTTATGAAATTATTCTTGTGTTTTTTTTAACGCAGTTTTTTTAAATATATTAATAGTTTTCAACTTTTATATACCATTAATTATTTCTTATTAATATTAGTGATTTTAAATGGATAATTAGAAAAAAATGTTTTATTTTTTACTTTCATTATTTTAATATGCTTAAACATGATGGAATTAAAATATACCCATTAAATTTTTTTTAATGTTTGCTTCGGTTTTTTTCTTTAATGCTTTTAATATTTCATCATTTAATCTTGAGAAATTATTTAATTATCAGTCTTGAACTATTGTTTTTTTTTCTTTTTTGCATTCATCTTTTTTCAATAATTAATTACAATGCTTCAATAGCCTGATGATAAAATATAATTAAAAATAGTGATGATTAAAATATTTCTATTTGATTTTGAAGTTATTGATAACTTAAATTTCTTATGTATAATATATATTTCCCCCCTCCTTTAAATTCTTATATCAATCGGATTATATTTCACGTGTTTCCTGAGAGGAAGCATACATCTTTTTAAGCAGTTGTTTCTTTTAAAACTTACGAAAAATTCAATTTACTAGTTTTGAAGCAGTGTTTTTTTTTCTTTTCTTTTTTTACAGGAATAATTAAAAATGAGCAAGCTTAAAAAATCCTTAAATAAAGAGGGAAAGGACTTTTCAAAAATTCATAAAAATTAATCAAATTTCGTGCAAAAGACTTGCACGAGAAGTAAATAAAGTGAACATAAACATTAATTTATGCTTTACCTCTCTTGATTTTTTCGATTAATTTCATCGAAATTGAAGAAAGATGAAAAAATAATTTTAATGAATCGTCGTATATTAACTTCTCTACGTAAAAAAATTAATTATGTATTTTTTAAAAAAATTTTTTGGGTAACTATTTAATAGTTTAAGATGAAATGAATTTTTCTTCTGTTTTAAGAACGTGCATGTACACCATTTATAATTTTCTTATTTTGGCATAATTATATTATTATTTAATTAACTTTGTTAACTTTTACTCCTCTTCTCTCGTTTATATTTTTATTCACATTTATAGAAACATTGCCTCTTCAAATACAGTACCTCTAAACACAAATGCTTACGTCACTCTTTGAGAATTCGTTTTGCTAATTTAGAAACACTTAAAATAGAAGCCTTCTGTCTAATGAATATATTTAAAGTGATGTTACATGCCTACTTTATTTGAGAAGTTTAAAATGTTAAGAGGTTTAGAACGCTCGCGTTCCAAACTCTATCCTTAGCTAGAAGGAAGCTGCCTTTTAAACTTAATGCGCTGCTTTGAACTGCTCTCCGAAAAATTCAACCGCTCTTCGAAAAGGTACACTCCGTGCCTTAAAAGAAGTCATAACGTTTGCTAAATTCGCCTCGCAGAGACTTTCTGCTTGGAAATTCTTGAGAATTCCGAAAGCTGAAACGAATTCGGTGAGACGAAATCGAGAATTATGCATTTCGGATTCCATACCCGATTCTCTAGGTCATTAACTCGTATGCTGTTCCAATTTTCACCATTCTTTATAATGCTTTTGCCTATTCCCTAATGTAAAATTCATTAAAAGCCTGTTCTTGATGAAATATGCTTAATTTGTTACATTTTATTTCGCTTTCCACCAGTGGTGGAAGGTCATGTGCTGAAATCGAACAAATGATTTGGAAAGAACACAATATTTAAATACAAAATTTAACTAAACAGACGATAAATTTTGAAGTGGCTACTTTTCGCAAGATGAAATTTAATGTAGTTTAATGTTGTTTGTAAGTTAATTTAATGTAATTTGTTCGTATAACTTTAAAATTAGTAGTTTGTCTTTCAGTTGTTAAATGTAGACATATTAAAATGATTCGAAAATGTTGGGAAATTTCAATTATATTTAATGAATAATCAGGCTTTCTGTAATCTTGAATGTGTAACATCTCTCTTTGAGATATTAATCTTCCATCATGCTACTATGCAATTAAGTTTCTGAAAATATAATTAAGTATTAAAGGTATGCTTACGGTATTTTAAACTATATCAACTATCGATTTTCTTAAATAATTTGAAACGCCTTGTAACGTTTCCCGTCACACAGCTGTAAAAAATTGGCTTCTTTTTTATTCCTATTATTAGCTCCCACTCTCTATATATTTCAATTGTTAATAAAATACATTTTAAAGCGCTCAATTGATCTGAAATATTATCTACACGAGTATTTTGTGTGACAGACAGTAATTAAATTATAATTAATAAAAATTAGTTCATTAAAACTAATTATTCAAAGAATACATAGGTATCATTTTTGGCGACTTAGTGAGCATTTTGGTGACTTGTGTCAAAACTTGAAAAGGTATTTTTCACACATTTTAAAGCACTTATTTGAGCTGAAATTTTCTTTACACTATTCTTTTGCGTGACAATACGATGATTTAACCTTTTACATGCCAATATTCCCTTATTGGAACATCAATTTTGGAATTTTCTGAAAAACTAATTTTATTCATATTGTACCGTAAAAATTATTTTGAAGACAAAAAGCATGGATTATTTTTTTGAAATTGAAGTACTGTTGCTAAAGTCAATTGTATTTCCTAGAAAAAAAATTCTAAATTATGCATTTTTTTTTACTTTCGATCGGGCAAACTGGCCGCGGTAGCCGAATGGTATAGGTATCGGACCGTGGCTTGCCTTGTCACGAGTTCGAGCCCAGTACCACTAAAGACCGCCGTGTAGGGCAGCGATGCACGTTAAATCTATCGAGAGCTGAAACGTCCTCCCTTTGGTGTGGTATTTAGGAGAGGGGGTGCCAGCTCAGGTGTCGTCCACGTCACTTGACCATGGTTCAAAATTACGTGGTCCGTCGCCAAAAGCCCTCGTGTAGCTGAGCAATGCGACGTTAATATTCAATCCATCCATCCATCAATCAATCAATTGATCGGGCAAAATTCAAAATTTCATATAAAATTCTACACAAGGACGTTGTGTTGTATGTCAGAAAAACACAACGAAAAAATGTCTCGAGTGCGAAAACAGATTGCATGAGAAATGTTTTCCTGACTACCACGGACAGTGAAAATATGTTAGGACATAAAATAATACATGTATAAAAAATAATAATATATTTTGTCTTTATTTTTCATTTTAAAGAATTTTGGTAAGTCTGTATTTTTTCTAGTATTTAATACCATTAGCTTCGTGAATTTTGATATGAAGGTTATTTGTTTATTTATTTGCCCTACTGATGTTTTTCTTTATTGAGTGTATTTCTATAACTGATTGTAATTTTCTGTAATTGTTTAAATTCCTGTTTATAAATTATATTTTCAGATAAATCTGTTTCATTTTGGAACCCTTTGAGGGACACTATAAGAAATTACTTCAGAGGTGGCGTAAGCAGCCCTCCCCCACCGAATTGGGCTATATTTAAAAAAATTCAGCAGGGGAAAAAATTATAGATTTTTCTCGTTAACAAGTAAAAATTCTTCTCCCTCCCATTTTAATTTCGATTTTTAAGGCCCATTTCAGTTTGTCGAGTATCATGTCCCTCCCTCCTACAACGGAGAATGATGAAACCCCGTGGAGAAATGTTTAGTGCCACCTCTGGTTGTACTAACTTCTTAAAAATGTGTATAATAATTGATTTTTAACCACTATACTTCTTAAAAATGTATATAATAATTGATAATTGATTTTTGAATTGAAATGTAAGTGATCATACTTTTAAAGAACATGTGAAAAAATTAAATGGTACCCTCCAATGTTCCATTTTTGAAACATCCTTAAAATCTTTAAACATTTCCTTTTAGACTTTTTTTCCCCATAGATATTATGTTTCAATTTTAATTCGATTTTTATCAAAATTTAGTTTATGTTACCTTTGAATCATAGTGCGGCGGTTAAAAGGTTAATTATAATTAATTAAAATTAATTGACTGAAACTTACTATTTAAAGAATTACAGATGCAGAAACGTTGCTATTTATTATTAGCGATTCAGGTCAAAATTTTAAAAGATTTTTTTTCTCTCGTTTTAAAGCTTAGGTTGAACTGAAATTTTATACACATGATTGTTGTGGATGGCAATACAATACTTTAATGAGAATTAATAAAAATGAATTACCACTCAATGTTGTGATTCTGTCCTATGTATATACATATTTATATTAATTGTAACTATTTAATAAAAAGTAACTAAAATAAAATTTTTCTTTGTTGATCTAAGTAGGAATTGACTTATTTTTTATATTACTTGTTGTGAATATGATCACCACGTTCAATGAACACCTACACCCTTAAAATATTGCACGGTCTTGTCTTGGGCATCGTACCGGCAACCTTTGATACCACGAGAAACTCCATCCCCTACTCCACCCATGAACTGGATAGTGGCCGACCGCTATCCTTCTGATGACCCTAGAGAAGGCAGAAAGGGTTTGAAAACTTTGTTGTGAGTGGATGCAACTTCCTCCCACACAGTAACACAATTTGAACTCTAATGATCCATACAATACTTTTAATAACTTCAATGTATGTACTGTAATTAATAGCTCCCGTAAATAAACTAAATACTTAAATTAATAAATATCACGCTACCCTCTTATTTATTTCAAACATCACAGTCCATTGTATTTTAGGTTAATATTTGCAATTTCATGATTTCTTTTTACAATCGCCCAATATGTACACCGAAATGAGTGAAAAATCATAGGATGGAAAAAAATTCCATTGTAATATACATCAAAAAGTATGTGATGGAACAGTAGGATAAATCAGTACAATTGCTGTCGTTTTCGTATCCGTTATCATAAAACATCAAAAATTTCCATTTTTAATGAACTAAAAACTTACATAAGTTGTAGCGAATTTTCTCGCTTTCTTTTCCTTAACTTACCTCTGGGGTTTCTTTATGATGTTTTTTGATTTCAGAATTTCATCTTGTGAAAGAATCTTGAAAAATGCAAATAAACAAATTTGTTGAGAAGATAAGAGAGGAATTTTTTTGAGAATACAATGATGTATCACTGTATAACAGTAAAATGATTTGTAAAGCTTTTAAAGTTCAGAATAGTCATTGTGCATCTTCCAAGCTTACCTAGGTATAAGATGCATTTAAAAATAAGTAAAATTTATTTTTGTTAAAATTCGGTTAGATAACTCTTTATGCGTATGAATATTATTATTTTCACTAAGAATCAAAAAATGGATTTTAAAACTTCTATCATATCTGTGGCGGTGTGATATCTATATAAACTAGCGTCAAACATCACGCGAAGACGATCATTTTGGCGTGGTCGATCAAGTACTTGCGTACGCAACGGAAGGTACTCAGATCGAATCTTCCTTCCTTCATTTCTGTACTTACTAATGTTCCTACGGCGGCTGTAAAAATTTTATGCATGAAAAGATTCAATGGTAGGAATTAAAGATATTATACGTAAGTCGAAATATATGTATATATAAAACAAGCATCACCGTTCAATTTGAACAACAGTTTTGTATTATATAATTCACATTTTACAATGCATTAATGAAAAAAAAATTTAATGTTTGAAAATAAATTTGTCAAGCACGGCAATTTGTTTGTTCATTTAAATGTGCAGAGATTGCTTTAAAAATATATAATTCTAGATTAAGTTTAACATAATTTTTATTAGCAATCAAATTTCAGTTTTTTTCTATTAATTTTTTTCTTTAAATAACTTTGAAGTGAACTTTAAAAAAATATGTTCCGTGTTCCCAAATATTCTTATTAGTTTTCTTTTAAATAACAAAACAAGCGAAAATGTTTTTTTAATTACTAACCCCCCAATTATTTTTGTGTGTATGGATATCTCGACAAAACTCTTTTATCTAACTATCTAATTATTGACTTTTATTCACGCATAAGAAATCAGATTTCTTTTTTCAAAAAGCACATATTTTTATATTAATTTTAACATACTTTACATGCAAAAACGCATAATTAAAATTTTAAAAAATATATATAAGCATAGAATATAACATACAGATGTAATAAATAGTAATAAATAATAGAAAAAAGAATTTCCTGCCGCAGAATATATTTTCTTAATTATCCCTCAAAATTAGATTTATTATAATTTTTTATCGTGTGTATATATTGTTAACTTATTGAATCATCTGGTTAAAGAAAAAAAATTACTTTTTGTTGAACAAAGTAAGATAAATATGGGGAAGTCAAGTTGAAAGGTCTTTTTGCTGAAACAATAAGCACTTTTTAAATGTCTAAAAAGAATTCGGTGAGTTTCCCGAGTATAGAAAGGAAATGAACAAAACTTTTTTATTTTCATTTCCTTCCAAACTTTTATCTTCGCTCTTTCGTGGGTACTTTATTGTTTCTAAACTATTCCTCTGAATAAGAGGACTGAAAAAGAATTCACCATTCTTGCGTACGGTTTTCTATTACATAAATGTATTTATTTTTAAAAAGAAGCAAATGTGCTGTGTCAAAATGTCAAGTGGCTTTACATTGTAAAGATAGTTTTGTGATGTTACAGAAAAATGTATTGGTTAAATGGCATCTTCAACTTAGAAAATATAATAGTTATCAGTTTTTCTTTTATCACGTCTCTAAAATTCAAGTTATGATTTGAACACATTTCTGGAATTTAATTAAATACTAGAATTTAATAGCATCAACTTTTTTAGATTCTTGACATTTTACATGGAAGTTCTTAAAAACAGTATATATATATATATATATATATATATATATATATATATATATATATATATATATATATATATATATATACATATAACTTTTTATATTAATATTTATTAGTTACCAAGGAGCATTTCTTATCGCTACCAGTAAATTACATTTCACCACTTTTGATATTAAATTAGTGTACTTTGTGCAGGTGCCACTGTTCATTCACTCCATCAATAAATTGGATCTTTCTCAATATTTTATCAATATCACAGCTTCTCGGTGGCTAAAATCAGTGCTCCCCAACCTTTTTATCGCCGTGGACCGGTCAACGTTTGATAAATTTTAAACCGGCCCTCTGAGAGAGAAGGACGTTGATTGTTTATGTTTAAAATAACTTTGATTTATAATTTTAATTTAATTGTATTTAAATATGCATTCGGAGTAAAATACAGTTACACCAAAAATCGAATGTAATTCAACATGGAACATGAAAGTATTTCAACATGGAAACAAACTAATTCAACATGGAATATGAAGCAATTTTCATGGAAAGTGGCAAAAAAACGAAAGAAATACACCACAATAAATAAAATGTAAATAATTTAATGTTCCTCAGTCGGTACCGGTACGCGGCTCGGGAGTTGGGAACCACTAGCTAAAATGGTTGTATGAAAAATATTTTATGTCATTTTTTTAAAATTTGATTCTATATTATTTTATAAACCACGTGTAAAAAGAGGATATTTGAATTTTACGATTGAGTGTGTTAAGGATAACAGTAAAAATTAAAATAATAATTTAGTCTACCTTGATAATTTTTTTACTAGAAAATTGAATTAAACTAAAAATTATACTACAGTTTGTAAAAAAATAAACGAATTAGAGAGAGTTTCTGAGCTGTATGAAAGTTTCTATTACAAATTATTGGGACAGATAAAAAGCTTTTTTTCAAACTTTTATATAATTTAGAATCAGAATTTCGGATGTATTCCGGATTTGGCTATCTCCTGTATTTCTCCGTAGTAGGAAAATAGAATGAAAATAGGATAGGAAGATAAGTTTTAATGTAGTTGATAAAAAGAAGACCTTCAAGTAATATCATCTGTAATTTTGTATTTCAAGAGATCAAGATAGTAGTTTCTTCATAAAATATATTAGCACTTCCATTTGAAGTTCTAATGAATTAAATATAATTTAGATTCTTCTGTATAGTATGTATGACAGGCTTAACTAGTATTTAAAGTAAACATTTATTCTCGCGTTTTTTGCTTAGAGATAAGTTTGTCAAAAGAAAATTATGGCGAGAAAAATTTTGAGGATAATTAAAATATCTTAATATATTCTAAGCAACATAATTCTTATGTTAAGATTTCAACTTCTTTTACTGTGTATACTAAATAATGGAATTTAATTCTTAAGAATTAAACTTTCCACAATTAACTGCTTTTTTCAAAATATATGTTAATTTGGATATTATTTATATTTTGAACGTTGTATGCAGTGAAATTTCCTCTTTTCCTACAAATTCAATAAAGTTGTATTTGTTATTGAATTTTGCCGGATTACAACTTCATTAAGATGCATCTTCGTCAAAAAATATGAAATAATTTCTTGTTCCTTAGCATGTTCTTTATCACAGAACAATATCTTCACGATTATCATCTAAATTCAAAAAAAGATAAACTATTTTAAATTTGGAAATAAAATATAACCTTAAATTGAAAGATTTTAATAAGTATCACAGGCAAAGGGGGGATGATGTATGGGGAAAAATCGTGCAAATCATTCAATATGAAAAGTGACGCACCCGGAATCTCTTCTGTCTGTTGAACCTAAATCCTAGTCTAACCTAGAAAAAAGAACACAAATGATGTTCGTATTCTTCTTCAAGGTATGTAGGAACAACCACATTAAAAAGTATTTGTTTTACTTCAAAACAGCATCCTGTTCTACCTTTATATATACTTTTGGTGGGCCGTGGGTAGCCTAGTGGTTAGAGCATCGGACTCCAGACCGGAAGGCCTGGGTCCTATGCACGCGCCCCCAAATACCCTCCGAGTACACACGGAGTACTTGCTTGTTAAATCAGTGGGTCCGAAAGTCTTGTGGGCTGAATCACGAGTGCAGGGGACTGGAGAATATTTCCCTCCCCTTCACTTCCATGCTTAAATCATGGAGATGGAGATCGGTGGTGTCGCCATCTATCGTCCTTTCAGAGAATTTTGCCGAGCTAATTCGTACTGTCTCCTGTATGGTGCATAAGGCCAAGGCCAACGACAGGTGTACTTCTAGCCCTTGCCACGATGAATTTCGTGGGTCTCTATCTGACTTCGTCAGACAGGTGGCATTAGAAACAACAGCAACAATACTTTTGGTGGTCCATTATGTGCGCCTGGGCTGAAATGTTTATCAGTTGCATAGGGGGGGATTCGCTACCAGACCAACTAACTTGTAGGGGTTTCAGGTGGCACACAGACGACTCGGAATCACATAGGAATGCATGATCGCAAATGCCTTCATTGTGAGTTATGATGCAAAGAAGCATACAAACAGGAAGACAGAGAAAAATAACAAAACAGCAATACATAAATGGAACAGAAAATGTTTTATTGAAAGGCTGTACTATAACAGGTGCTAGAGATCATCTCTTTCCGGTCTGACAGTGGTGCTGTATGTGGTTCTTTACGGTTTGGAAGATCGCTGGCATGTCACATAGTCTCCCAATTGCTTTAAGAAGTCTTTTTTGTCTTTAAGAAGAGTTGGAAACCTCTCTCTCTCTACCGGCAGTGTTCAATTGGCTGTTTTCAATGCACCTTTTCTCAAAATCTGTTCTATGTGCATGCTTGAAAATTTTCATACCATTGAAGTACAACTTTCTCATTATACTGAAATGATCTTTTAGATAATTTTGAGCTTTTTAATAATTTATGAAATATTTTATCAAACTTAGCGAATTTTGACCCATTTTTCACGTAAAATATTTGTAAAAAATAAATTTTTGAGTTTTTTACAAAAAGCTCATTTCAGTATATATTAGCCATCATTATAAATATATCATTAAAAATTTGCATACCTGTGAACAGTAGTTTCTCATAAAAGGTACATCGAACGTCAAAATTTACGTTTTATAATAAATTGATTTTAATGTATTCAGTGAGACTTCTCATCGGCTAGGAAATAAGAAAATGAAAGGCTCGATTTACAATAAAAGATACATGTTTTGATTTATACCAGACGTTCAACTTTTAAGCAAAAACGAAATACTTTGTTTACTTTTTTCACCATTCAAATGGTGGCCGCGGTAGCCGAGTGGTATAGGTATCGGACTGTGGCTTGCTTTGTCACAGGTTCGAGCCCAGTACCACGAAAGACCCGCCGTGTAGGGCAGCGATGCACGTTAAATCTGTCGAGAGCTGAAACGTCCTCCCGTTGGTGTGGTGTGGTAGTTAGGAGAGGGGGGTGCCAGCTCAGGTGTCGTCCACGTCACTTGACCATGGTTCAAAATTACGTGGTCCGTCGCCAAAAGCCCTCGTGTAGCTGAACAGTGCGACGTTAATATTAACTAACTAACTCACCATTCAAATGGGCGTGGCCCAATTTTAACGATTATTTAAAAATAGGTTTTAAGAGTTTCTAATTACCCTAGAGGTTAAAGTAAGGTATTTTTAGAAAAGTGAAAATTTATACAATTTGAAAATGTAAAAATCTCAAATTGTCAAAAAAATCAGATTTTAACTTTCCCCCTTAACTGATGGAAACGGGCGTCGCGTGCACCAAATTATTTATGTGACCACAGAAAAAGAAGTCCGTGCATTTTAGAACACCTTCTATAGTATAATCATTCCTTTGTGATTCCGAGTCATCTCTGTAATACATACACACTTCGCACGTTTGACGGTCTGGTAGCAAATCATCCTGTATATGCGGAATGGGCAATTATTTTGTGTCCAGGGTCACATTGCGGGAAAGGAGGGTACCCCCCAGTGTCCCATGCCTTTTTAAAATGATTGCATTCATTAGTTAAAACTTTTTTCTCGAAAATGTGTAAACTGCACTATGAAAATCAATAAAATATAAGTTAATTATGAAATAGTGGCAGTTTTATTCACACGCAACTTATTTACTGTTCTAATTTCATTTCATCTATCGCTGTAGGTACATTTAATTTTAAAATCACTTTAATAAGACAATGCACCCAGTTTGACTGTCTTGAAGAAAAACTCTTTGTGGACCGTTATTTGCCAACCCCTCGCATGTATGGTGTACGCATGGTGAAAATTTCACAATGTTTGGATGCTTCCTCCGTGGTGTTTCATTTTAGGTAACCAGCAGTTCATATAACACAGTGCGTCTAATAAGTTTTAAGGCTCGTCATAGAGCGCAGGTTGTAATGGCGCCATAAGTGTAAATGCGCATGCGTCATAACATCCATGGTCTTTCAACACACAGCCAAAAGTTGTACGCATTTATTTTAGTAGCTGATAGAATACGACCATTCGTTGCAGAAAGGAAATTTTTCATGTTAATTTTTTTAAGGTGGAGAAAAGAGCTGTGATTAAATTTAACGCAAAATTTGTTAAAGTGCTTCAGAAACATACCAACTCATGAAACAAGTTGACCATTGATGAAGTAGATCAAATATTTTTGTGTGGTACAAACGTTTTGGGGATGGAAGATTTACGGTAAAAAATGATAAATGTAGTGGAAGACCAATTTCATTTATGAAACCTGAAGTGATTGAGAAAGTACGAAATTTCAAGGCAAACGATCACTGAGCGCCCCTGAAAGTGATGGAAGACACTTTAAACACCAACAAAGAAACCGATTCGAACCATCCTGCATGAATATTTGGGCAAAAAAAGTGTGCTAAATTTGTTCTACACCCCTGAGCAAAAAGCAATTCAAAGTGCACATTACAGAGACATCATTTCAGACGCTAAAAACGAATCAAACTTATTGAAATTCATTGCTGGAAGTGATGAAACTTCGTGTTTCCAATATGATTCTGAAACAAAGTGCAGAATGAAAGTCACAAAATTCACTACAAGTAAAAAAATCAAGGAAAAGTTCTTTCCAAAATCAAAACAATGCTCGTTGCAATCTTCGATAATAAGGATATGTTCCACAAAGAATTCTTCCAAATGGAAAAACAATTGCAGGTTATTAGTATTTCTTTGTTAAAGCGTTTGATGGCCTGAATTCATTCAGAATAACGGACTGAAAGTGGTATTTGTTACACGAGCCAGTCACACCTCTCTTATCGTTCGTCCAGTTTTGGCACAAAATAATGTCCGTGTGTAGAATCATCTACCGTATTCATCTGATTTAGCACCCTGTAACTGCTCTTTATTTCAAAAACCTAAAATGGTGTTATTTTGAGGATATTTCGATCATTCAAGTAGCTTCGACGCATGCTTGTCAAGCCATTCACAAAGTGATTTAAAACAAGCGTTCGATTCCTCGATAAATCGCTGTTACAAAGAGTTTGAAACCGGAGGGTTCCTATTTTGAATACAAAAAGCAAAACAAGAATTAATTTTTTTGTCTTTTTCTAGACCCTGTTTTAAAACGTATTGGACCCATTGTGTAATGTGTATACTTGCGAGTGTGCGCCATTACTTCAATTATACGAGCATTTATATTTATAAAAATAAAACCAAGGAACATAAATAATATTCTGTCTTAAAAATAAACTTTTAAAAATGTCCTTTAGAGAATACTGCTTGCTTAAAAATCGCGTGGCCTGCATTCAAAAAGAAATAAGATATCTTAAAGTGTTTTCTGTATAAATTCCTTGATGCAATCGACGTATCTAAATTCCTTTAAAACTCCTCCAAAAGAGGAAAACGATTTGTTGAAGAGCTTATGCACTTTGTAGGGTTGACTTTGTTCCAAGAAATTTTCGATCGCATCTGGTCTTTTTCAAGTGCGTCTGTCTTTAATTCGTCGACTTTTTCTAAAAGAACGCAGAACAGATAGTTTTAGCTTTTTTTTTCTCCGGCATTCTGGTTTGTCGTAATAACATTTTTCAATTTTTGAGATCTGAATATAGTTTACGGAATAATACTAATACAAAAAAATATTTTACTTTGTTCTGAAAACGTTACTGAACTGTGCTGTATTTTTATAAATGTAATAAACTAAAAGAAGGAGAAAAATACGACATATAAAAGCCGTTTTTAAGTATTTTAGTTCATAAAAATGTGCTCCTATCTTCGAAAACAATTTTGCTATATAGTCACGTAAAACGTAATAGTTAAAGACAGACACAGGAGGGCTTTTTTTTTAGTATTTCAAACATGATTCCTACAATTTCTCTTATCATATTATACAATAAAAGGTATTTTTTCTAGCTTTTGTATTTTTGAATCTCACTGTAATTTACTTAATGTTTTCATTTTATATCTAGATCAAAATCTCTATTTTAAACTTTAGTCTGCAGATACATTAATTTATACCAAACAGATCTTCCTAGATCGCTTTTGTAAGAGATACAGTACGAACTGCAGTGATGTACATATACCAGTTCATGGGAGGTGTGAAACAAAAAAAAACGTGAAGGGTCCAATAAATCATTGTCCTTATAGAATCGGTTCTCCCCGTGACAGTGTCATTTTCAAAGTAGTTCCCTTTAACATTCCCACACTTCTGCATTGGATGCCGCCATTGCTAGTAACAGTTCTGGAACGAAGTTTTTGGAAGGCCCTTCAGGAGATGTTCCGTTTTTGCATGAACCTCTTCAACTGAGGTACAGTGGGTTTCCTTTAAGAAAGATTTAATTGTAGGGAATAAAAAAAAGTCGCATTATGCCAAATCAGATGGATAAGGAGGATACCCAACCGCAGTAATGTTTTTGCTGGTCAGAAACTGCTTGAGAGATAGGGCCGTGTGAACGAGGGCATTGTCTAGGTGCAACAGCCTTCCTTCGCTGCCCAAAATTCTGGCCTTTTTTCCCTAACTTTCTCAAGAAGTCTTTCTAGTACTTAAATGCAGTAGTCTTGATTAACAATCTGACCACTGATGTGAGTAAAAACCCCCTCATATCACGAATTTTTCCTATATTTGGTCTGTAATGACTGACCTTGGGCACCCAGTAGGTTCCTCCTCTTCCACACTGACCCTTCTCCTTGAAAACCTCTTATACCATCCAAACACATATGCATTGGACAAAATTTCATCTCCATAAGCCTCGATTAATATTTAAAATGTTTTCGGGGCTGATTTCTTCTTGATGTTTATTCGACATTATTCCGGCAGAATGCAGTTGCACGCGTTCACTCAATGACGCAGTGCTCCCAACTGGCGTCATCGAAAAAGGCGAAACTTTCCGCATGGACAGAGGAGTTGTGTGGGATTGCTTCACCAAAACAGTTGTTGCGAACTCCACTCTTTTTTCAAGCTACACACTTAGTCATGTTTTTGTGTGTGTGTTGCACCTTGTGTAGTTTTAACTTAAGTGGCGTACATTTTCTATCTTCATGGGAAGGGTTTTATTTTTTTAAAAACGTAGACGAAGGTACCAAAATATAATTGTGTGCTAAAAATTAAAAATCTCTTGGTTTGAGTCCCCAAACTCCACTCTTAACTGATGAAAGGAAGCTGGTCCATTTTATTCATATTGTTTGAAAGTTATGACAAGCACTCATGGTATGTTTCGAGATCTATTACTTAATTTTCTAAATTTTTATCTTACTTGATTTGTAAATAAATCTAGAAAAGAGTTTAAATCAGCTGAAAAGTCTAAAGTCCAGTAAGAATTGAAACAACTTTACACTGGATGTTGACACCTGATTTAACATTTCTTTTCAAAACTTTAAGATAAATTTTATTTGAAAAAATAAGCTCAAGAAGTTTTACTGCTGTTAATAAAGAGTGTTTTTTTTTCCAGGTATAGAAGGTTAAGTTGGCATTACTTTCCAAGATGGCGACCTATTTAACAGCTGTCAAGTGATTTATTCTCAGTTTGGTTTGGCAATTCATCATGAATAGACTCACGCCTGAACAACGCTTTCAAATTGTGCAATTTTATTTCGAAAATAATGGTTCTCTCTCTGTGCGGAATTTTCATAAGCGAATTTTGTTTAGCGATGAAGCGCACTTCTGGTTGAATGGCTACGTCAACAAACAAAACTGCCGCATTTGGAGTGAAACTAATCCACAAGTGTATGTCGAAACACCGTTACATCCAGAAAAACTGACTGTTTGGTGCGCTTTATTGGGCTGATGGAATCATTAGTCCGTACTTCTTCAAAAACGATGAAGGCCACAACGTTACAGTCAATGGTGATCGGTATAGAGCCATGATTACTACCTTTTTCATTCCTGAATTGAACAGTCATGATGTCCAGGAGCTGTGGTTTCAACAAGACGGCGCAACATGTCACACCGCTCGTGCCACAATCGATTTATTGAAAGACACGTTTGGTGACCGCCTAATTTCACGTTTTGGACCTGTGAATTGGCCTCTAAGATCTTGTGATTTAACACCGCTAGACTATTTTCTGTGGGGCTATGTAAAGTCATTGGTCTATGCGGATAAGCCACAAACGCTTGACCATTTGGAAGACAACATTCGCCGTGTTATTGCCGATATACGGCCTCAAATGTTGGAAAAAGTCATCGAAAATTGGACGTCCAGATTGGACTACATCCGAGCCAGCCGTGGCAGTCCTATGCCAAAAATCATATTTAAAATGTAATGCCACAAGATTATCTTTCGAATAAAAAAAAATTCATGTCAATCGAATAATACATCGTTGTTTTATTGCAATTTAAAGTTCTATACCTCTAAAAAAACACCCTTTATAAGTGTTATCGTTTTTTTCTATATTATTAAATTATCTGCTCAACTGATTGATTATGACAAGCATAAAATGTGAAAGTTTAAAAATACTTTGTTGAAATATTTGAAAGGTATAAAAAATCGTGACAATAAAAAATCCATTGTGTCTGTTTCTGCTAATAAGCCTTTTCCTCAGAATAATTGTCAATTGTATGGTCTTTGAAATGAATACCACATTTAACACTTAAATTATAGGGATGTAGAATAATCGTAATTTAGCGTGGGTTTTTTTTTTCAAAAAATAATCGTATTATCACAATCAGTTCAGCGAGAATGTTTGCTTTTTTACAATATTTTGTTCCCCTACAATAGGAATTTCTTAAATTACTTAACTTTTATTTTCTTGAATATTAATTAATTATCTTGAATGTATAGATTGAGTTGTGTTGATTATATCTGTAAAAAAGAGTACTTACGAATTAAACCGTCGACCTTTTTTCACCAAAAGAAAAGACATCTCCAAATAAGCTCTGATCGTTATTATTACTGCGTTCGAACATGCGTGGGAATGTTTCCCAATATTTGGTGTACTTTGAGACATTTTGCCACTTATTTTGCTTTGACGAAATTAGTCTATGGCAAAATAGGTAATTACGAAAAAAAATCCGTTATGTTATTGGAAAAAAATTAAAGGCCAAAATATCCTTCTGTTACGTCCCAGCGAACGCAGGTTTTGGAGGGTTAGAGTTAAGATCAACCATTTTAATAACTAACACACCTTTATTTACTATTTCACTTAATTGCTTTGACCAACTTAAGGGAGAATGCACTTTGATCACTAAACCCGAGGAGCAATCATTCGAAATCAATTAAATATAATAGAAATAAAATCGCTTATTTGATCTCTTGAGCGCTCTTCTCTTTAATACTTGAATATTTTTTGAATAATCTTCCACTTAAGTGAACGACCTCTCCGGTCGCTAATGCTGTGTTCTCTTCTATTTCGACTTTTAACTATCATCGCGCCTACTCTACGACTAACACTTAAATAGAAGTTCTCCTTTACATAAACCAAGTCTTTATAGAAAGCGACTTTCAACTGAAATCACAGTTAAAAAGATCATTTTACCCAATAGGGTTAATAGAAACACGGATAGACCCGTTGTACTTAATTTAAATAATTCTTTATGTAAGGAATAAATTTCATTAAACATTTTGTGTTTATGTAACATTCAACCAATTATATATCATAATCACAGTTTTGCTGTTCCAGATATTTGCTAGACAATTATTTGAACTTTCATCTAAAAAAATGGAACAAACACAAATATTTTTTTGCACATTTTTGATCTAATTTAATCTAGCACTCACAGCTTGATGCGTAATTTTTTCTCATCCCCAAAAAATACCTCCGCCCTAGTTGAATTATGTCTGACCACTCCAGTCATCTGCAGTGTCAAAATTATGTCAGCAGTTCTCTAGATTCTCAAAATTAAGCACACCTAGTCCAGGAAAGCACTTGGCGTAATGGAATTGCCTCGTAGCCTATCTGGTGGTCGATATAAAATGTCATTCTCTAACTCTGAGAGATTGCCTTTCTTTTGAGCATTAAATTAAGTGTACCAGGACTACGTAACATAATATTTATGATCTCGAGCTCTCTCTTTTTGTTCTCTTCTTGACGTTATGTTCCTCTGGTGGAATTAAAATCAAAATTTATGTTATGAAAAAGATAAATGTGATTTCCCATGCTGTGAACTGTTCTATATTTTGTTTTCGTATTTCTGAGGTTTGATTAGTAGATGTTTTTCTTGTATCAATAAGACTAAACGTGTTTTGATATTGGTGTCGAAATTTACAAACCGACTGGATGTTTCTTTGATTTTTTATTAGGGATTAAAGCTAAATATCGTGAAAAATAACGAAATCCATTATTTTCATTTTGATATATTTAGGCAGAATTTGTTTTGACGTAAAAACATATTTTTGAAAGTACAGTAGAACGTCGTTTATCCGAATCAATTCGGGTCGGGCACCGTTTAGATACTCGATTGTTCGGATAACCGAAAACCGAATGCAACCCATGCAGTATATGAATCCAGACACAATACGAACATCATCACATGTGGGAAACGTGCTTGAAGAAAAACTAAATAGGTGTAAAATGTCGCAATTTTACCTTTATTGTGGAAAATAATAACTTATTTTTCACAGTACCATTGTAAACCTTCGTTTTTTCGCTGCTAGGTCTCTGAATCTCTTGAGCAGCAGTAGTTGAGTAGAACAGCACTCTGATTGTTGTTCGTACCACTCCATAGCTGTCTCTAACGCAGAAAACGCGTCAGCATTTGATGGACCCTTGCTACTTTCATTGTTGTGGTTGTATTCGTCTTCATTCGTTTCATCGTCGACAGGGCCGGATTCTTCGTGCACGAAAGTCACAATCTCGTCATCATTTAGCATTTGAAATCCACAGGTTTCTGTATCTTCATCGCTTTTGAAATTTTGTCTCTATGTTCAAGAATTTGTGTTTCCGTTTTGAATGCAAAGCCATAGCAGTTCGCAACTCAACAAAAGAGCACGTACACACCCCCTCACTTGGACAACTGACTGACCAACAAACTGACCTAATATTCCGCACAGATGTTTACCAAATCCCACAACTGAAATTCCCCAAATATCCCTGACCTTGGGTTTTCCCTTCACTTTTGGCCTCACGTGAAACAATTGTTGAGTATTGCACTGTTTGAAAACGTATTCATATACAGTACATGTAGTTGACAAAAAAAAATAGATCCGGATAATAAACGTTCGAATAAACGATGATCTACTGTAATATTGAATATGCGTTGATTGACAGGGATTCGTTTAATTTTAAAAAATTGAAAAGATTGAAATGTGTGAAATGTAATGAAGAGAAATATTAACTATGGGCACTAAAATAACATGTCTAGTATATTATTATGTCGACCCATTTCACCACATCAAAAGACGACGCCAAATGTTGGCGTTGTTGTGGATTACTTTGTTTGAAGATGTGCGAGGACGGTCTTCCACATTTGGCGACATCTTTTGATTTAATAAAATGGGTCGATGATTTATTACGTAAGCACCAAATAACGTATATTTGAAAGTGTAACACAATTAGTTTTTGCAATTAAAAAGAATTGTATCCTTAACTACTTCATTGGATTTTTTTCTTTGTCTTTCCGAGGTTTAATACTAGATTTTTTGATGGGGATTTTTAAGTGTTTTATATATATATATATATATATATATATATATAAACTAAATATAAAATTCTTCATTGTTGAATTCTTTATATATTGCTCTTATAATTTATATACTTATTACATTTCTTAACCTGTAGTAACACGTTGGGCATCAAAATATCGTTCACAAATTAAGAATGTGTAAGTACTTCGATTTTATTTTTCCAAGATTTATAACAGTTTAAAAAACCATACCCAGTTAAATTGTTGACATTTAATAAGGTTTTTCTCTCTTTCGTTTAGTATCTTCAGATTTCTACATTTCTTACGATACTAGAGCTTTTAGTAGTCACTGAAGCATGGTAATCATGATTACGGTCTTGTAGTTGGCGTGTCATAAGTACGAGCTCTAGTGCCACTGAAGTCCCGCCGTGTAGAGGACTGATGAAAGTTAAATATGGCGAGGCACAAAGTCCTCCGTTGGTGTGATGTTGAAATTAGAAGGGAGATGCTAGCTCTCAGGTGTCGTCCTCGTCACTTGACTGTGGTTTAAAATTACAAAGTCCATCGTCAATACCCCTCGTGTTCCTTTAGAAACCGACGTAAATAAACGCTCACTCATCGAACACTGCTAATTAACATCAAAATTTGACGCTACAAGGGCACTATTGGTGAAAGATTTCGCAATTTTGGGAATACTCCAAGTGACGAGGATGACAACTGAGTGGGTATCGTAATTTCTCCCAACGCACCAACTTAAAAACTTTTAGTTAACGGGACTCGGTACCCTTTGAGAAAACTTTTTTATTTATGCATTTAAAAATTATATTTTATCATTTCATATAATGTTTCTATTTAGCAAAACAATATGAGGTTTAATTTTGTACATATTATTCCCACAATTTTAAAAATTTAAATTTTTTTAAAAATATTCATATATTTTTATCATATATGAATATTCATATATCACCTATATATATTTTTTAAAAATAATTGCATTTTCATATTATTTTAACCCATAATTTCTATAAATGATACATTTTTATACAGTAATAATTGCACATAAATATCAAGAAAACGTTAAAAAAAATTTCTGTTATAACAGAAATTTGAAAATCTTTTGCTTCACATAATATTTAAATGAAATATTTGTATGAAAAACATACGATAAACAAGAACTGAAATTATTAATATAAAATGCCTAAATTATAAATATTTACATGCACACATTTTACAAAAAAAATTACATTATTGTAATACCTTAGAAATATCCTGATTCATATGTAACTCCTTCCCTCTTATTAATTAATCTCTCTCTTTTTAAAATAGCTTTTTTTATCAATTTGCGGTCATGCTGGTATTTCGTATTTTTCCGTCTGGTTCGGAATAATCTTTTACGAGATTCGAGCATCACACCAAGATCATGCGAACATTTCCCCAAAGGTATATTTAATGCTTTTGGGGTCTCTCTGACAGTACGTAGAGTGTCTTTGTCGAATTCCCAAATCGCTTCAAGTGCGGCATTTTTCACTCTGTTTTTAGTCACGAATATCTCTTTGGGACACTTCGACCAAATCATGTTGTGTAAGCTTTCATTAGCGTTTTGAGTTCCGCAATTAATGCACCGTTCTAAAAGTTCATTCGAAGCAAGTCGTTGATAAATAGAAAGGATGTGTGGCAAAAAAATTTCATTGATTGGAGTCCCAACTTGTTTATGCAGTCCTGGATTTTGTCCTTTTGCCCTTGCGGACTGGTAAAAACACCAGGAGTCGGCACCGATGGGACATTTCGATTGCTGAGAATTTTGGTCTGTGGAAATGCTGTGATGTAAAGTAGTATCTATTGCTTTTTTCATGGCAGGAACATTGCCTTTGTTTTGCACTATGGCTTTTTGGTAGTATAAAGTTAACTTTGTATTGTTGCCTCTTTCAATGTGCCATGGCCTTTTCCTACTAATGAAATGCCACGGGCTCTCGATTCCTTCACAGCATTTCGTAGACCAGTGCCCAACCTTTTACTGTCATGATTAATGCACTCCTCTTTTTTATTTCAAATTTATCCCCATACACATTTTTCTGTTAGATAATTCAAGGTTTTACAATCTCCATCAGACAATAATGTGGAATAACGAAATCCCATTTCTTGGGATCTTTCCCAGAGGATCAATGCTGCCTCCATTTCCATCGAAGTTGATGAGCCAGAATGATTAATATCGCAATCCTTCCTATGACCTTCAAACCAAATGTCATACTCTGCACTTGACTCTCCCAGTTCTCTTTTTGCCACAGAACAGTTACGACATACCTTACACATGACTTCAAAATCAATTACATAGCCTGTAAGTATATTAATAACACAAGCTATGTCAATCAAAGATGTATGCCCACGTGTCAACCAGCTAACATCAAATAAAACGCTTATATCAACAACGGGAACATCAGTTGGTGCTTCGTAAGGCTTTCTCACTTCACTATGTACTTCGCTCTGCAAAGTCTCTGCAGCAATACCGTAAGCTGTGTGAAGAAGTTTAGTGCATTTGCTATATGTTCTAGATGAAAAAGGAGATACATTTACTACCATACACAAAACTTTTCAATTGCAGAGTAACCTTTTCCAATATTAGAGAATACTTGCGTGATGCATAAATTAATATCCGGAACAGTATTATCTTGCCTTTCATTAGACGTTTCTACAGCACCAACTTTTTCAGTGCAAGAACTGCAGGTTAAATTTAACACGTAGGAAAATCCTACCTTGTTTCCAAGTGCAATCTTTAAAGTTTGTTTGTCACAGTCTGGGCATTTTAGTTTCATAAACATTTGGCTTATTTGCTCAAAGTTCACAATAAAATTTACCACTTCAGAATGTCCAGTCTTTTCAGAATTTAATAACTGCTTAATTCTGATGTTAGGATCTAATATATTTTCTTCTGTGACACATGTATTTACAAACAGATTTTTATGCAGTACACCAACGTTTACTGTTCATTTGAGCAGAATTATTTCGACGTTTTACTCGTGGCATTTTTAAGACAAATCTGCAAGAGATAGAAAGAAAGATAATACAATTCTCAGTAGTTTCAGCAATAGTCTTGAAGAGACCGCAAGCAGTAAAAGTCTTGAAAAAGACTGGTTTTTTTTTTCAAAATAAAACGCAAGTAAAACTAGCACTATAACTGAAAAACAAACGACAAAAGATGCGCCATCAACAATAACAAATAGCTTGTGTGTAGCTAAAATTGTAGTCACTAAAAAGTACGGTAAAGCTTTACAGTTATGGTTAGAATAAAATAAAATTTATTTTTGAAAATAATTGATAAAAATTAGCTTAAAATCACTGACACCTCTAAAAAGGGGTCGTGATCGAATTTCCAAATTTGTTTGTTTATATTTTTTAAATGAAATTTTTTCCAATTTCTAATTTTAAGGTATACGAAAGTGATATATCAATCGAAAGGTAATTGTTCAAAGAATGTAACTAAATAAAAATTAAAAAACCGATAAAATCGTCATTTTTAGGGTACCAAACCTCTTTATAAACATTCAGTCACTCACGAAAGACTATTTTTAAGTACAGTAAGACCCCGCTTAACGCTGTTTCGTTTAGCGCTGTTTCGGTTTAACGCTCTTTTATTTGAATTGTGGGATTCCCCAAAATTGCACGCAGCGTTAGCTTCCCAATATTCGAAGCAGTGTATCTGGGTTTCTTCTTTCTTGTGGTGTTATACGAACGTATTTTTATCGTTTCAAACATTTGTTGACGTTATTGTAAGTATAAATTTATATAATAAATATAACGATTTCTATGGTGACAAGTATTACGATTCTTAGCTTTATCATGGCTGATAAAAAAAACACTAAAATAAAGCAGCAAGAAAAAGCATTTCACTAGAAACTAGAGTGCAAGTGATGAGAAGATGAGGTACTGGTGAACGTCCATCTCAAATTGGTGCTGCATTGAATTTCGCAATTTCAACAATAAGGACAATTCTTAACAAGAAAAAATATTGTAATTGCCAATTGCAACTACGATAAGCTCTGCAACTAGAATTATCCGTTCTAGAAATAATACAATAGAGGAAATGGAAAAACGACTTTCTATATGGATTGACGACGATATTGAACGCAATATGCCATTAAGCCAACCTACCTTCTTGATAAAAAGGGAGAAAATTGGAAATACTAAAGAAACTGAGTGATTGGAAATGTAAACATACTGACTTAGAATTTTATTTTTATATGTATATTCGTTAATCAAGTTTCTATATTTGTAAGAAATAAATTTTTGTTTCATTGTTATAAAAACGTAATTAAAAAATTTATAATGGTATAGTACCTGAGCAATTTTATATCCATCTTCCCCTAACCCCATTATTTACATAAGATAACCTCGTTTAACGCTGTTTCATATTACGCTCAACTTTGATGGAACGTATACCCCCCGCGTTAAGCGAGGTCTTACTGTATAAATCAATATTATAAAAAACACACAAAAAAATAACGTCTCAAAAAGTAAGTTGACTTGACATATATTATATATTATTAAATAATATATGTGCTTCAGGATCTCTCTCAAAGTCAATATCAATTTTTATGGAGTAAAGGAGTATAAGAACTGAGTATTAATATGTATTGCGTAACTTGAACATATCCATTTTCTTTTGCATTTAATAGAATAGAATAGAATGAATCCATGATTTGTTCATAATTTACCACTCATTCCTCTCTATTCATTTTCTCTCTTCCTCTTATCCATTTCAATCATACTTTAATATTCATACCAGATCCATACCCTGAGCGGATCAACACATTGTACGACTTCATTGTGGTGTGTCTATATGAATCAGTAGCTGCCTCCCACCCCGTTTCGTATGATATACCTCCCAGGATATTTACCCACATCTCAACCAATCCCCTTCTGCCATTTCCTTCTTATCTCGTTTGCCACGAGACAAATCATCATGGCCGTTTGGCCCTGTGACCTTCCTTGTTTTTGCCTCTTTTGTGCCCCCTCCCCCTTTCGGTCAGCTAAAAGGATTGCAATCTGCTCCCTCTTTTCTTCTGCGCTTGCCTAACTAATTGCATCTGTTTCAGCGCTGTTCTTTTTTTCGTGAGTGTAGGGGGTAGAGAAAGAAACAGCAATCCCAGAATGTGCTCGGGCAGGCAGAAAGAATTGTATATGGAGACAAAAGAGCCGGAATTTTTTCCCTGTTTTATTTCTTTGCCTTCTGATGGCAGCACTGGGGTATTTCTTAAATGTTCCTTGCTTTCTTGAACGTTCGAGTGGAGGTATTTATCTTTTTTTGTTTGCTCTTGCGTGATAAAGGACAAGATGTTTCGGATTTTGTTGTGGCCGACCAACATGGGGATTGAATCTATGATCGTTTGGATTATGCCTTCAGTTGTCGCGGTGAGTTTATCATAGATTTAATCATATACTTTAGTAACTGGGGAAGTGACACTGTGAAATGTTTTTCAATCGTGAGGGGAATCCGAATTTCAAGTTTTTCAAGCCTTCTTCCTGTTTTGTTTGTAGAAATAAATGTAATTTTACCTTGCCAATGATGGGAATTGAATCTACTGAAGCGAAGGTGAAGATCAGAATTGCATTAATAAATATTTTTTAGCTTACATTTCAGCTCAAGTGTCGGGGTTGCGGTAACCCAGTGGTTAAGGTATTGGATCATGGCAGGCATGTCATGAGTTCGAGCCCAGTACCACTAAAGACCCGCCGTGTAAGGGAGCTATGCACGTTAAATGTGTCGAGAGCTCAAACGTCCTCCCGTTGGTGTGGTAGTTAGGAGTGGGTGTGCCAGCTCAGGTGTCGTCCACGTCACTTAACCATGGTTCAAAATTGTGAGATCCGTCACCCAAAGCCCTCGTGTTGCTTAATAGCGAGGCAGTAGTGAATGCTCACTCGGTGAAAGTCACAGAGATGTCGACTGACGACAGAGTGGGAGATGACGATGAAGGACTGCTGCTCACAGGGACTTCTTTTGGCCTTGAGCCCCTCACCTTAACAATAGACAGTGCACAGCATACGTTCTCAAAAACGTATAAACATTAGCCCGAAACGAATAAATGTGTAGGACTTACAATCACACAAACCGACTGCCTCCGTTTGACTAAACGAGTAAGGAGGGTTTATACCTAGGCCTAAACATGGACGACGGTCATCACATGTAGCCAGTTAACATAATGTCCGAAATTCTTAGTTTTCCGTAAGTAACATTTGACCGTTGAAATTATTCGAATTGTCATCTTAGTAAGTCTGAGTCGAGAACGAGACAACGCCCAGTGTCGTAACGTACACCCCGAAAACCCTGAATTGGGGGCCCCAGGTTTCTAGGGGGCCTAAAGTCTGGCTGACACCAAGTTGCAATCCTTTTTAAGATCTGACTTGGGCCCCCAAACCTGATTTTACGGGGGAACCTAAAATTCTCCGTTACGCCACTGACAAGGTCGCCATTGGGGTCCAAGAACTTTGCCCAGTTGGTCCGTGCCTTAAGACGGTTGCTTCTACTCCTTCCCTGTGATGTTTGCTACTAAGAGCTGCAGTTTCCGGTCGATAAAATTTCCTTTTCCTTTCCTTGTTTTTTCCTCTTTCTAAGGGGGTTGCTTTCATTTGTCTCGCACTGTTTAGACTTCAATTAAATTCTCTTATCTTTCTCAAAGAGAGCAGTGGATTATCCTTTGCACTCGTTCGATGTTGTCTGGAGTCATACTTGCTGACGCTCCAGCTTATCTTCGACATCTTTCTTACCGTCTCTGAAGCATTTAATGGGGCCTAGCGGTCGTGGTCACGGCGTGTCGTGAGTTCGAGCGACAGCGTCACTGAAGGCCGACCGTGTAGAGGAGCGGAGGCACGTTTAATATGTTGAGAATCCAAGACCTTCCGTTGGCGTAGTGGGGTTGCTTGTAAAGAAGATGCTAGCTCAGTTGTCGTCCTCGTCACTCGACCGTTGTTCAAAATTTAAGAGATCCGTCACCAACAGCCTAGTATTGCTTTATAGTCACTTCCTCACTCTTACTGCTGCACAAGCGCACTATCCTAACAACTACGATTATTCAAATACGGGAACACTCATCGGACTCTTCGAACATATTTTATACAGTAATATCCCGAGCTCCCCTCGGCTTGTAACCGAGTGTGTTCGGGTTCGAATCCCGAGTAAGGCATGGTTGTATCTTCATCTAGAAAAGTCGGAGTTTCGCCTGTAATGGATTCCCGTCTCGAATGGAAAGCAGCGAACCCCTTCTGTTTTATGCCGAGAAAATCATTTGTAATAAATGTCTATATTCTTCTATGGTATTGTATGCTTTTTGTTCTTCCACTGGTATTTTATCTCAGGATAATGACACCCGACAACAACAGCAATATCCTGAACTTACGGGATAGATGGAACTGATTGGTAACCGCGTAAGTCGGAGTGTTTCATATACATTATTTTTAGTTGGGTCGGAGACGAAAAAAAGGGATATATTAGAAAAGCAAGTCTATAGAAACCGCATCTATTTTGAGGAAGAAGGTTTCATAAAATCAATTAGAGCAGTTCCTGCTGGCTCAGATTTTATTTCTCTCGCAAAATTTCTTCATAGCATGCTAATAATTTTTATTATTATTATTCCTTGCTTTGTTGAACATATGCTCTTCGTTGGAGTTTATATTTTCTAAAATTTGTAATTCCTTTTCAATTTACTGAGGCCTTTTGTTGAATTTGATCTTCTGATTGAACTGCAGTGCCCGCGGTAGACGAGTAGTCAAGGTATCGGATCGTGATTGGCCTTGTCACGAGTTCGAACCCACCGTCGTGTAGGAGAGCGATGAACGTTAAATCTGTCAAGAGCTCAAACGTCCTCCCGTTGGTGTGATGTGGTAGTTAGGAGAGGGGGTGCCACCATAGGTGTCGTCCTCGTCACTTGACCATTTTTCAAAATTACGAGCCGTCGCCAAAAGCCCTCGTGTAGCTTAACACTGCAACGTTAATATCCACTCACTCACTTGATGAAGGTTTCATAAAATCAAATAAAATTGTCTGCCGGCTCTAAGATTTTATTTGTTCCACAAAATTTCTTCGTAACATACTAATAATTTTTTTTATTCCTCGTTTTGTTGAAAATATACTCTTCGTTCGAGTTTATATTTTCTAAAATTTGTAACCCTTTTTAAAAAAAAAACCGAGGCCTTATGTCAAATTCGATATTCTGATTGAACTGGATCTAAAGACTCTTCAATGTTTTGTTCTTGCTAATGCATTTCTATGAGCTCATACATTGTCAGCTCCTGATGGTGGAAATCCATCAGTTATTGAATGTCACCACTATCTACTTCTGATTTTATTTAACTGGAAAGATCGACAAAACTTTACTCTAATTACATTACCAATTTTATCTACCTATGACACTCATTCCTCCTGAGTTTAAGTGATGAAAAAAAACAGATACAACTTTTTTCTATACGCCTTTTAAAGCTTTTGGGGAAACTTCATTCAAAGAGTGTTCGATGTTTTCTGACTGCATCTAAACGAATCGACGAGGTTTGAAAATCGGGTAACTCAGAATTCACGTAAGTCAGGGTACTACTGTACACCTAAATTGCGGCAATAATTTTGATAACTATGGGTTTCTTTATTATTATACTAACAACATTTTTTTTTAATTTCAATACCGATAAAAATGTTTATTAGGTTGTATATCTTGTTCAAATTATATTTAAACTTTTGCCTCTTTTTAAAAACTATTTACTTTTCGTTGTTAACTGGAATTATTAATTTACTTATCATTGTAAGTTTATTACCAATTCCATCAGCTCATACAAAGAATCTATCAAAATGTATTCTACTTATTCAATAATCCAGGTTCTTCATAGCAAATATGAACTGTCTGAAATATACTAATCTGAAAACAGATTTAACGTTACTATGTTAAAGTGTATCTAATATATTAAATGTGGGCATATACATTTTAAAGCATTAATAATTCCGTTTAAAATGAAATATACGGCTTGCCTTCAGACCCTCATATCCATATAAAGTGATTGTATGTGAAAGACGTTTTCGAATCTAACCCTAAATAAACACACATTTAAAAGCCTGTATACACGTGAATATGATTGGATTAAGGAAGACGTTATTAGAATAATTCTCTCAAACTATTCGCCGAAGAGGATGTTTAATATTAAATTAACAGCTTACCCCATCACAGTATGTTCATAATTTTATCCTTTGGACGATGTTAGCTTGTATTAGATATTGATGATATTCTCTATGGATATATTTAGTGAGCAAATTTTCCTATCCTTTGCTAAGACCTTTTTATTTCGCAATCTTATTGTAAAATCAAAGTTTCGGAAAGTGTTAAAATTTAAATTCAATTTGAGATTTTTAAATAAAAAAATTATAGAGTTTCTCGTGAGTTTTTTTTTCTTTCAATTTTAATATTTCCTGTAGATTCAATGTTAATTATATTCGAATGATGAAGAGGATTAAGTGAACCGACATGATGATTATCGATGTAGATTTGTTGTTGAATCTAGCAATATTCTAGTCAATTTTTCGAATTGCTTGATATTATGTGCACTGTATTGAGAAAATTGATGAGAAGTGTGAGACTTAAGGAATTAAATTATTGATTTATTACATCTACAGCTATTAATTACAGTATTGACAGGGAGATACAAATTATTCAAACTATTGAGTATTTCAATTCTCCAGAATATGTTATAGATGAAAGAGGAGGGCAAACACACAAAGTCTCGTTTTGAGTGTTTCATGGGGTCTATCGTGGCAGCGGTAGCGCCAAGTGCTATGGGTATCGGATCGTGGCTTGCCTTGTCGCGAGTTCGAGCCCAGTACGACTAAAGGCCCGCCGTGTAGGGCAGCCAATGATGGGAATTGAATCTACTGAAGCGAAGGTGAAGATAAGAATTGCATTAATAAATATTTTTTAGCTTACATTTCAGCTCAAGTGTCGGGGTTGCGGTAACCCAGTGGTTAAGGTATCCCATCATGGCAGGCATGTTATGAGTTCGAGCCCAGTACCACTAAAGACCCGCCGTGTAAGGGATCTATGCACGTTAAATCTGTCGATAGCTGAAACGTCCTCCCGTTGGTGTGGTGTGGTAGTTAGGAGAGGGGGTGCCAGCTCAGATGTCGTCCACGTCACTTAACCATGGTTGAAAATTACGTGGTCCGTCGCCAAAAGCCCTCGTGTAGCTGAACAGTGCGACGTTAATATTCAATCAATCAATCAGTCTATCTCTTTGATCTCTTGGGGTGGGGCGGTCCCTTCTTACATCTCGATTTCCACTCAAGGTTTAGCTTCAAGTGGGGTGGATGTGAACGGCGTCATATTATCTGCATAGAAAAGACGATTTATCTACAATGAGGACGGAAAACGTTACAGCCCTTATGTAAACTGTGTTTTTGCTTTCAGTGTACGTGTTTAACGATTGTTATATTAATAAAATAAATTTAAGGGATTTCTCGGAATTTTAATCGAATTTCTTGAAAATTCCGAGCCACTGGGCCATCCACCATTTTTCATTTGCTTAAGGGAACAATTTACAAAAGAAGAAAAGTCGAATTTAATAGTTTTCACAAATGCTTGGGTTGTCTTCTTATGTTACCTATTTTGTGAAACAATTTTTGTGCTGAAAATGTCACAAAAAGCTATCTATTTATTTTTTAAAAGAAAAATGTTACAAACTCTAAAGGGGATTTAAAAGGCTGCTTTTTTTACAATAACTGATGGACATACATGAAAATTGATTAACAAATTATAAATAAGAAAAGTAAGTTTGGCTTTTGAGATGACGGAATTTTCGTAATATCTTTTTTTTAATATAAATGCTTATTGAAACTTCTTTGATAATATATTGTTTTGGCCCTTCGATAGCTCTATTTATTATGAGTTAGTTATAAATAATAATAACTAGAAAATGAAATGGACTGTATATAAATATATCTCCTTATTATGAGCTTTCACGGAGCTAAGCCTCATACACGGTAACAACTCGGAACACACTGACTCTTATTGATTACTTCACTTCGTTGCACTTGCGAAACGATCACAGTGCTCTTTTTACATTGTGGCGAGGCACTCAATATGCATAAATTCTAAATTCCAACCATTTATAAAAAAATAAGATTGAAAAAGAGTACCAAAGGATGTGGGTAAAGATCGGCCTTTTTTCGCCCATCGGCGAATTCCTATTACTATTATTTTTTTTAATTTGATACTCAGTCGAAATGAAAATGCTAGGTTTTTTTTCAAAAAAATATTTTATTAAATAGAGAAATCAAGGAAAAAACAACTGTGAAAATATTTGTAATCAAATGTCTTTGATTATATTTCCTTCTCGCTGGCGCAATCGTCACTGGACCATCCATTAGAAGCTTCTTGAAGTGTATCAGCTTATCCAAGACTGGGTGTTTTTGTCTGAGTGTGATTATGGCACCAGCATCCCATGAACCAAAGTACAGATGCAACATGTGCACAGAAGCCACTTTGCACTGTCAATGCCATTCAATGTTTGTATCATGACACCTGTTCTTATCCATATGTTATATACTTTTGAACTTTTGTGTCATGATCTCAACTGGAATCGAACAACTGAGGAATATTCTCGATTTGCATAAAGAGAAAAGAAAGCACAGCCCCGATTAATTCAGGTGTTCCTGAGTGCTGATGAAATACACAAAAGAAATACACAAAATGAAATACACAAAATGAAGTACACAAAATGCATACGCAAAACGCTACGTTAAGTAATGGACACAATACAAAAGAAATATTTATATTATAATATGACATGCGCGAGCTGAAGACACTTTTGAACACTCATGGGATGCATAAGTCTGACCTGTTTCGTATCACATCAACGCGCTCGATGCACCAAAACACATGAATGTCAGTTTAAAAGGCTTATTGTTGTAGTATTTGAGAAACCGACAAGCATAGTGGTGCTTAAAGTGCTCAACAGTACTTTTTAATGAAAGCTAAAAAAAAGCACTTAAAATAACAGAACGAATTTGATTAGTTAGATGACTTTTTTTTATGTGACTTGCTATTTTTTTCTTACTATTTTAGAATAAAAGTAAATTAATATTGAATTTATTCCATTGTATTTTTCAATTCCTACATTATTGTATATAGCTCACACTCTCTATATATTTATTTATTTATCTTGATGGAATTTACAACCGTTAATAAAATACGTTTTAAAGAGCTCCATTAAGCTGAAATTGTATATACATGATTATTTTGGATGACCATACAATAAATTAATTATAATTAATAAAAATTAATTGATTAAAACTTATTATTTTAAGAATTACAAATACAGCCACGTTGGCATCCTTTTTGGCGACTTAGCGACCCTTTTGGCGACATGTGACAAAACTTGAAAAGGTTTTTTTTTTCTCACGTTTTAAAGCATTTAGTTGAACTGAAATTTAATATACACGATTGTTTTGAATGAAAATACGATACTTTAATGATATTGAATAAAAATGAATTACCACTTAATGTTGTGATTCTGTCCTATGTATATACATATTTATATTAATTGTAACTATGTAATAAAAAGTATACTAAAATAAAAAATTTCTTTGTTGATCTAAGTAGGAGTTGACTTTGAAATTTTTTTATATAACTTGCTGTGTTCTGTTTATGCTGTAATATTAATAAACGACATGCAAGAACTTTCGGCTTTTTAATCAAACTTTTAGAAGAATTCGAACCGGAACCATCCGCCATTTTCCTCAAAATTTCTCGATCAAATCCCATAAGGTAATTCAAAGACTTGCTAACAAAATTTATATGCTATCTAACTACGTTAATCAATTCTGCTTTGGACTCCGGGACACTCGAAAATTGTTTGGAATGAGCAGGCGGATAATCTCGCAAGATCGTTCACGGAGTCCAATGTTTACATTGACTGGATTGCTTCAGAAGACATTCATAAAAATATATATCGAAATAGAATTCAAAAAATCAATGAAACATTTTACTCAAGCAAATATTTTGAAAAATTGGGAAATATTCCAACCATTGATATCGTTTCAAAGTGGACAGAGAATCGAAGAGAAGAAATCTTAAGCACTCGAATCTTCAGTAAAATGATTATTACTCCAGGCCTTCTACATAGATTTAATTTACAGGATAATGCAATGTGTATTACATGTAAACGTATAAATAATTTGGACCACATTATATTAAATTGTCTTAGATATACTAAGCATCGTAATAATCTTTGGTCTATTTTTCGTATTGATCCACATTCCACTATTACATTTAGAGATGTTTTGGAAAGAGCAATGAATAATAAATCAACTTTCAGTCTTTTTAAAAAAGGAATGAAATTTTTTAATATTTACTAATCTATTAGGCTTTTTCTTGTCTTTTTTTAGGGATCATAGTCTGTGTTGCTCTATAACCCCTTCGACCTTTTAATAAATCAATCAAGGGGTTGACCCCGGCCCAAGTCGGTGGATTTTCCTGATGCAAAAAACCAATAGCATCCATGTCTAAAAGGGAATGAAATTTTTCAATATGTACTAATCTATTAGGATTTCTCTTGTCTTGTCAACCTTTTAATCAATCAATCAAGGGATTAACCCCGGCCCAAGTCGGTGGATTTTCCT
This sequence comes from Trichonephila clavipes, assembly GCA_019973935.1. Taxonomy (NCBI): domain Eukaryota; kingdom Metazoa; phylum Arthropoda; class Arachnida; order Araneae; family Nephilidae; genus Trichonephila; species Trichonephila clavipes. The sequence continues at coordinate 294,372 of BMAU01019712.1, forward strand.
GGTGCAAAAAACCAATAGCATCCATGTTTTAAAGGGAATGAAATTTTTCAATATGTACAAATCTATTAGGATTTCTCTTGTCTTGTCTTTTTTTTTAGGGATCATAGCCTGTGTTGCTCTATATCCCCTTCAACTTTTCAATCAATCAATCAATCCGCCATTTTTCATTTGATTTAGATGTTCCATAATATTCGAAATACATAACATTTTACACTGGTGTATTCTGTGTTCTTTTTTGATATTTATTAATACTCACTCCTCTCCGATTTGTATTTTTCAGGAAAACCATCAATTAGTAGAGGAAATGATCATTTGTAAGGATAGGAAATGGACTCGTCCTTCTTACATTCTTAACCTTCGATAATTACGTCAGAGTAATTGTCTCGCGCCCCTTTCTAAGACAATTAATGCGTTTGTTTATCTCCCCTTAATTGAATCGTAAGCACACTTGCAACAATTAATGAATTGTTGTTTTCATTGTACTTTCCAGTTATTGTTGCGTAGGGTACGTCGCAGTATATAAACATAACATTTCTTTCTCTCTCTCTCACTGTCTGAAGTTGTCGTTTCGTTGTCCTTTTTTCCTTCGTAGAAAGTATCTTAAATAAAAAAAGAGACTGATTATAGAAAGCAATTTAATTAAATGGTTCTTTCTTGTGTTTTCTTAGTATTGATCGTATGTCAGTGTAGCTGATTAAATGGCGAATCTTGGATTTCTTCTTGATTGCTACTGACCGCCATGTTTTATGTTTCCGAAATAACAAATTGTAAAATATTAAACCTTGATAGTTGAAGATAGTATTCTGTATTAGAGTTGTATTTGAATGGTTGGATACTGGAATAATCCAAGAAAATTTAGTAAATGCATTCAAACATAATAAGGCAGAAATGCTGTTTACTCATATTGGAAGTTTTAAATTAAGTTGATCTAATTTCACAGCTTTCAAAATACGAATTGAATATCAAAGAGAAATAATACAAATGCCAAATAAGTAACTGTATATTATTCTAATAAAGGAAAACTGTAATAGATACTTGAAAATAACTTACTTTCTACATCAGCTTTACGATAATCCTGATAATAAATGCACTTGATTTAAAAATACACGAATAATATAAGAATCTGTTTTTTGGAAAACTTTTTGAAGAGTCCTAATACTTGAACATATTTGTCTAATAACCAAATCTGAAGTTTTATATAAATTTGTCGCAACCAGGTGAAGTTTAAAACTATGAATGAACAAACATCAATATGAAAATAACTAAGTCTATTTGTTTATCAACTCACTATCAAGCAAGATTATAAACCGAGAGAGCAGTCAAATTATTTAGGTACACTAAATTCCTAAGACAAATAATTAAGCACTTATCTGAGTGTGATCCGATGAAACAACAAGTGCAAGTTGGTTTAATATGCAGCTTTGAATTCAATGAAGAACACGTGATTTCCTTTATGATGTGACTGACATGGAATTTAGTCCATTTAATTTTTTTATCTACTGACGATAATTTTGTAGATATATTAGCGACCACAGTAGAATTTCGAAAAACAAACGATTTTTACGAAGATATTTCAAAGAAAAATATTATAAGTAGTAGCTAGCTTAATTATTAATAGCAATATTTTTTTCTAATTAAATCTAGTAAAAAATATTCAATCGTTTAAATGATTTGTTAATTTGGGTACATTATTCGTTAAATAGGATTTTATACCTTCATTAATTTGGGGAAAGTAAAAAATTCGTTAAATCAGCGTTCGGCTGTATTTTGAACATAAAAATTTTACTAAATATTTTTTTAAAGTATTCTGCAATTTTAAATGTTCTTTATGTGATTATGATAAAAAAATATTTTTGAAATTTAAATTTGTGAGTTGTTACTTCTAAGGTACTCTACTTTGGTAAAAAAAATTAATAATGATCTTTACACACACACACACACACGTAATGATAACATTTCCATTATATAACTCAGTTCCAGCTCCTATACACATATGCGAATGAAATAAAGATTATTTCTTAATCTCAAAACAGAATATCTCCTAATTCTCCGTTTTATTTTAATTTAAATAAAATACTCATTTCACACTCTTACGTCGAATAATTCATTTCTGTCGCTTTAAAGCATTTGAATGTTTGCGTTTCGTGCTTAAGAATTGGAGAGTACTTAATCATCCCGTTATGATAGAATTAAATGTGCTTAATTATAAGAAGCTTAATGGAAACACCTTTCGGAAAAAAAGCTGTTAATTAACATTATGGAAGCAATACTAGAATGTGAATTCCTGTTGTTATTTGAAATTAATACGAACAGAAGTTGCTTTTTATCTGTTTTATTTTTAAGGTTTAAAATGGAAAATGAATGTTATTGGAGATGTCTGTCATTACAAATGAAGCTGTTATCGTTTCTTTGTGAGATTAATCTTATTTATTTAAAAATTGAAGAGTTTGATATGAGAATATTTTTATTTTCTGCTTCCTATTAAAAATGATTTTACTGTTATAAGTCTAAATTTGATAAAAGAATTTATATAAGAAGTGCTTTATTCAAGCTTCATTTGGTATTTTTAAGAAATTTAAAAGAAGTTCGTTTGTTCTGACATTATTTTAATCTTTTTGAATCAACACAGCACTTTATCTCATTCTTTCCTCTCTTTTTTTGTCAAAAAATTGGAAATTAGAAATTTTTTTTAAATGTTTCTCAATTCATTTTAATTTTTCTCGAATCACTTTTACTTCGAAAAAAATAATAAATCGAAATTCGTATTAAGGTTATCATTCTAAGGCTATCCCTTTTTAATATTTAGTCTATATGCTTCTTCATGTTTCTTGAATTTTTATTTAAGAATTTTTTAGTTATTTGATTTTAGAAGAGTTTATTAAACGACGATTGAATGCACGTTAAGTAATATTAATCTCTAATAAAATTTTTTCACATCAAATAACTTTTTTCTTTTTTTCAGATTCCGAAGTTCAAGCAGTACATGCATTGATCGTGATTCAAGAGGTGAGTTATGTTCCCGTATTTACATAGTATGTATAAAAACGAACTGTTTATGCAAACTATTTTCTTTCTTTATATATAGAATATCTGATATTAATTTTCACGCACGTTACTTTCAGTAAAAAAACTGATATTTGTTTGACATTACATCCCAACATTATAACTTCCTGGAGTGTAAATTAAAAAATGTTTCACGTGTTGTTTTGCAGTTGAATAGCCTTATAGTGTATAAATTGTTGTCATACTCTATTTTTTGTGTGTTTAACAAAGTTACAATTATCGCTTATTTTTCGCTTCATTCCCATTATTGGTTTACTTGGATAACTTAAAAATATTGATCTTCACGTATACAATTTTCAATAATGATACATGGGATGGAACATGTTAGTGTAAATTAAATAACAATTTACTACATAAGTACTTAAACAGATTTTAAATTATAAAAATTATCTACATCATTTTTTTTCTGATTTAATTTACTTAGATATCTTAAAAATATCGACTTTATTGATACATTTTAGTGTTGTTAGTACTGGACACGTTGCATGAATGGTTTAATAACTGATGATTCTTATACTGTGAATCTATGGGGCTCAAGTTTTTAGTACCCCTAAAATCAAAGAGGATTAATGAATTTTAAATACCCTTCTTGAGACTGGGTGGATTTCGAATGTTCTCAAGTCACTTTTGAATGTACACTACCTAGCCAAAAATATTTGAACACCCTCCTTAAAAAAGGATCTGGCAAGGGATGTAATTTAATACGTAGCCGAAAGCTATACAAGTCTAAGCAGTGGTTTGTTTGGTCAAATTTATGCGTTTGTGAGACAATAATTAAGTCAAAAGAATTTAGTGATTTTGATTGTGGCATTATAATGGGATGCCTCCTTTGTGGGAAACAGGTCGCGAAATTTCTGACATTCTGTTGAAAAGCAAAATTTTCTGCAGGTGATGTAATTGGAAACGTCTAAGAAATGAAACAAAATGGCTGTTCGAAAGCATTTAGTGAACGCAGCCGCATAACACTGAAACGAAACCCGAAAGTCCTCATTGGTTAAAATCACTCCAGAATTCAAAAGCTCGTCAGACATTATTGCAGGACTTCGTCAAGAGTTGTAAAACCTAGGATTGTTTGATTCGTACAGCCACTCACATCACTCCCTAGAATGCAAAGTTATAAAGCTCCCCATTGGATTGTAGACATGTGTAAAATGTTTTTTGAGTGATGAATCTAGCCTTTACAAACTGGAAGTACGATGCTCGCGCGTATGGCTTTGGTGGATGCCAGTCGAGCTCTTAAAAGATTGCTTTGTGCCGACTGTAAAGTTTGGTGGTCGTAGCATCATCTTTTGGCTTGCTTCTTTTCATTCCTGTGATCGAAAACATGAACTCTGATATCCAATGGGGTAATTCTAAACAATGCTGTTCTCTCATCTGTGTGGCGATATTTCGGGGAAGGTTCATTTCTCTTCCAGGAGTATAACTGCCCCATTCACACATCAAAACTTGCACAGTCATGCTTTGGCGAAACAGATGTTCAAAAACTGGACTGGCATTCTCGGAACCCCGATCTAAATCCCATAAAATGTCTTTGGAATGAATTAGAACAAATTATGTAGCCAGCCAAATTGACCATTCTCAATGCCAGCACTCACTTCAGCTGTGATGGATACCTGGAAGTCAATTCCTTTGGCCACCTATCAAAAACTGTGTCCCCAGGCGTGTGCAGGTTATCGTAGATGCAAAAGGGGAAACCACATCTTATCAGGACCCGCCAAGTCCGTACCACTGTGTGTCAGAATACTTTCAGTCAGCTAGTGTACTTTAATATTACAAAGACTGTCATTGATAATTCTAGATCACTTTTAATACAGAACAATTAATCAAAAAGTTAGGTAGAAAAGTTGTATATTGATTTTACCAGTTAAATTTCAATATTTCAAAATAAAAAGACACCTGGTTCTGAAATAGTTCATATATTTGGTTATATATTTTAAACATGTGTAGAGAAATCGCCCTTGAATGTCTTGATACATGACCATGGTGCGTATTTTTTAACAACAAATATTATTTTTGAAACTCATTATTCCCACTTCACAATATTCAGAGAGATATGAGTGCACAGACTTCAACATCAGAGTTTCAATACAAGAATAGATGCTTAATTTAGGTGCTGAATTGTAACATGGTTCATCTATCAGGAATTCAAAGATATTCCAAATAGTATTCCGATGCCTCTTGACCTTGGTACACAGTAGGCGCTCATTCATTAACGAATCAATTTCACCTGTTCACTGTTTAATCGTGAATCTATCAAGCAGCTCAAATTAATTTAAGCGGGAATTCACATTAACTGATTACTCCGTTGGCGACTGTGTATCACTCAGATTAAGACACTCGATTGAATTGGGTGCGAAATATCAAACGTCTTGTCCTCTGGTTTGTATGCCTTTGTATTGGCAAATATTATAAGTCATTTGTCTGTAAGCACTATTGATTCAAAATGGATGGTTTTGTATACAATTAATGAACAGTGTGTTGATTATGAATTATTGTGTAGAGTTATTTGTTATCAAGAGGGTCGTATATCCCTTAATTTTCATTTCGAAATAAAATATCTGCTGACTGTAAAAAGACATTTAAAGTTGCTTTTCATTTATGGTTGCCTATAAAATACTTAATAGAAAATTCCAAATTTTTTTAATGCTATTATCATTAACAAATTTAAACTATATATTTTCCGTGACAAGGATATTTCTAAGAAGTATACCATTGTTATAATCGAATTTTTGAATCTCTTACACATTTTTGCTAAACTACGCTGTCGCGACTCTAACGTCGTAGGTGTAGTCTGGGACGCCGAATCAACATGCATTGTTGTAAAAATAATCAGTTTTGTTTGGTTCAATCAGTTTGCTATCAATGAAGATTATAAATCGATGGAGCAATCGAAATTAATAGGTTATCTTGAATTCGTAAGATAAATAATTAAACACTTAAAACTGAGCGTGATCCAACGGGAAAACACTAAACACTTGTTAGATCTCTCTTGGGTCAACTATATTCCAGTCTACAGCTACTACTCCCTTTCACCTAGGCTTCCAAAAAGTCATTTCTATAATCTCGCTTTAATAACAGCGTAATGACTATCACTAACACTCTCTTTTCTAGGGTATAGATAGTACTCAAATTAGCATTAAATAAAGTTATCTCTACGGGAGGCAGTTTTAAGGGGATTAGGAAACCTCTATACCGACAATATTAAATTGGCTCTTTTCGATGTAACTATTCTCATAATCTGTTATACGCACATGATTGAAAATTTTCATACAATTAAAGTACACATTTCTCATTATACTAAAATAAGTTTTTAGCTAATTTTGAATTTTTCATAATTTATAAAATATTTTATCAAATATAGGGACATTTTTTACCCATTTTTCACATAAATTTCTTTTAAAAAAATAAATTTTTGAGCTTTTACAAAAAGCTCATTTTAGCATATATATTAGCCATCATTATGAATATATCATAAAAAAATTTGCATACCTGTGAACAGTAGTTTCTCAGAAAAGATACATCTAACATCAAAATTTACATTTTGAGATAAATTGATTTTAATGTATACAGTGAGACATTTATTCGGCTAGGAAAAAAAGAATGAAAATCTCAATTTACTATAAACGATACATGTTTTGGTTTACATCAGACGTTCATCTTTTAAGCAAAAACGAAGCACTTTGTTTACATTTTTCGCCATTCAAAGTAACAGAACACCTTCGAAGAAAATTTTTTGAATTAACCTGAATTTTGCCTGTAAATGCATATTTTATGACCTTATGGGTCTCTAAAATTAGAAAAACACCCAAGAAAATTTTTGTTAGTATACATTTTTAGTGTCAAAGGGGTATTTTATAAAAAAAATTAGCAAAAATAAGACTTTACGCAAAACATGATAACTGAAAATAAAATAAATATATTGACGTTTTGTAAATTGAATAATATAGCATACAACCTTATCTAGGGAATAGACTCTTATTTTGGTAATATAACTATTATGTGGGAAGTTATTGTGTTTCGAGCTTCTATACGTTGACATTTTCTTTAAAAGCTATTGTAATTTTCATTTTATTGCTATATAAAAAAATTTCTACTCAACACAAACTCTTAAGAAAGGTCTATTCCCTGTATAAGTATTAAAAAAACATACATGTAAAATTTTTATATCATTCAAGCATAATTTTTTGAGATTGTGTTTTGTGGTAAGAAAAAATGTGAAAAAACTCATTTTGAGAAAACGACAAAAATAACATTAGACTCATCTGATTACAAGAAAAACACGTACTTTATTATTAAAATACACCAGATTTATAATCCTTTCCCTCTTTAATTTCTAAAACACTATTTTTTTCTTTTAATGTGCTCTTAAAAATTTTCTGTGTTTCTTTGTTTTGAGATATGCGTTATGAATCGATTCACAGATTCTGCCTCTATCTAAATGTTTATACACTTTTGAAGAAATTTTTTTGAATTAACCTGAATTTTGCCAGTAAATGCATATTTTATGACCTTATGGGTCTCTAAAATTAGAAAAACACCCAAGAAAAGTTTTATTTGTGCACATTTTTACTGTCAAATGTGTGTTTTATAAAAAAATAAGCAAAAATAAGATTTTACGCAAAACATGATAATTGAAAATAAAATATATTGACATTTTGTAAATTGAATAGTATAGCATACAACCTTATCTAGAGAATAGACTCTTATTTTTGTAATATGACCATTACGTGGGAACTTATTGTGTTTCGAACTTCTATACGTTGAAATTTTCTTTAAAGCTATTGTAATTTTTACTTTATTGCTATATAAAAAAAATTCTACTCAATACAAAATCTTATGAATGGTCTATTCCCTGTATAAGTATTTAAAAAACATACATATAAAAATTTTATATCATTCAAGCATAACTTTTTGAGATATTGTGTTTTGGGGTAAGAAACAATGTAAAAAAATTCATTTTGAGAAAACGACAAAAATAACATTAAACTATTCTGGTTACAAGATAAACACTTACTTTCTTATTAAAATGCACCAGATTTATAATTCTTCCCATCTTTGACTTCTAAAACACTACTTTTTTTCTTTTTAAGTGCTCTTAAAATTTTCCTGTTTTTCTTTGTTTTGGGGTCTGCATTATGAATTGATTCACGGATTCTGCATTTATCTAAATGTTTATATCCCCGTAAGGTAAACGCCCCAGGATTTTCAATGTTCATTTTATTAAAAACTTTTAGACACCCATTTAATCCTTCATTGAAGTGTATAATAGCATCATAAGACCCAAATTTAATTGTTTTGAGCGAAACAAATACTTCCTTCGGTACTTTTTGCCAAACTATTCCATTAAAACACTCGTTGGCATTTTGCGTGCGTCCATGCAAGCACTTACTTAATATTTTTTTGTCGCATAGTTCTAAATATACTGGTTTAATTTTATTTAAAACATCATTTGATAAACCAGCTTATATATTTTGTGGAACATTTTGTTCCATTTGCCACCCCCCGCTGAAAATAACACCAGCTTTCTTTCCCTATTGGGCGTTGACCATGCCTCGGTTTCTTATCACTTGATGCACAGTGATATAACGCAGCAATTACATTTTGCTGTATGGCAGTTAAGTTACCGACATTGCTGCGAACAGCAATTCCGTAATAGTTTTGAAGTCGGTCAATAAAATTATCAGTTAATTTGCCTTTACCAGACAGTCCTTTAGTTTTAGTTTTCAGTTTTCTCAGACGCGAACCCACTCTCTTTTGTACATGGCCAATGCACTCAAAGTTGGTCACACTGTTTAATCCGTAAGTGTCTTTCACACTCATGAAAGCTTTTGAGTCGCCATCCCCATAATATTGAGTGTATTGCAGTCTGCGGTTTTTTTCAGATCAAAGAAACATTCGGAAAGTCCCCACAATTTCCATTTTTGATGAAGAGCCTGTGAAATTACACTGACATATGTGGTCGGCTTTTGACGATTCATATTCAAAGTTTCTTGGCATAGTCTGAAGTATCTTACATGTTGGACAGTAGGACGACATATAACTTCTATGTCTAACACCTTACCAGTATCAACTGATATTGCAGCAACACAGCCATTCATAGATGTATAGCCTCTTCGCTGCCATGTGCCATCCACCGATATGCCACATTTTACAATATAGGATGAGAGATTTTGTTGTTTCTCCACAATTTCAGTAGCAGCTTTTATCATGGATTCCTCAGCTACTTCCTGAACCACTTTTAAAAGCTTTGCTTCCTGATTTTTGTAAGCAGTTTTGGTTAGTCGAGGCAAATTTAATGTTGAGCATAATTTAAATGCCCCAGAAAAACCTTTGCCTATCTGCCTCATACCATATACTAGCCTGGTATTTATGACAGGTGCATTTACAACTTTTTTTGATGAAGCAAATGCAAAAAAAAAGTCACAACACTTACATTTTAGTGTAAAATGGGAGCACAATCCATATCTGGAATCCTCGAATAGTTCTACTTTTTCAGCAAAACATTTTGGGCAGCAAAGTTGAGCAAAAGCTTCCACAATAAGTTCAAGGTCAACGATTCTGTTACCAAACACAGGACCAGGCATTTCTTCTGCAGTTGAGAAACTCTCTTTTCCCAATTTTGAACAGCTAGCAGTACATTCAGGAACTGCTGAAGTGCTATTCTTTTTCGAAGTGTTTGTAAATTTATTACCATAAAATTGCCGCTTGCGCTTTCTAGCAATACTTTTAACCATTTTTAAGTTAAAATAAAGCAGAATAAAACAATCAAATAAACTTTTTTACGCTGTCAATTCTTTCAGCATGAAAATCAAACGCATATGTAAACAAAGTCAAAACAACAAACTTGCTGCCAGGTTTTACACATAAAAAAGGAAAATTGTATTTCCAAATACATTTATATTTATTCTTAAATGTTCTATTTTAATTTCTGACTAAATATTTGTATATTAATTATAATATTTCATGTCATATTTTATGAAAGAGAGACGTAAACAAACAACTCGGCCATTTCCGGTTAGCAGAAACTATTTCGGGTCCGAGAAATTTATGATTAAGTAATATTGAAAATGCTGTAACTCGGCTTCAAATTAAGATAGAAACAAAATTTTAACATATTTACAAAGATAAAAGATTGAATTTTAATATAAGACCAAAAACGAAAAATCGATATATTGACCAAAAATTGAGTTTTAGAGGTGTTCTGTCACCTCAAATGGGCGTGTCCCAGTTTCAACGATTATTTAAAAATAGGTTTTATGGGCTTCTAATTACCCTAGAGGTTAAAGTAAGATATTTTTTAGAAAGGGTAAGATCTGTACAATTTGAAAATAAAACAAAAATCTCAAATTGTCAAAAAAAAAAAAAAAAAAAAGATTTTAGCTTTTCAACACCTCTTAAACTGAAACAGTAGTTAAAAAAAAATTTTGGTGATTAGAGAAAAGACGCGAATAAGACCCCTCACGACGTTTGCCTTTCAATTCGATTTTAATTTTAATTACCTCGATTGGTTTATTAGTTGATTGATTTGACGCATTTCAAAGAAACATGAAAACTACTGGTGACGGACTGGTAATTTGGATTTAATGATGAAAATGACATCTGTGCTGGTACTCCTTTCACGAACTTTGCCATCGCGTTAATGTGAACAGTTTGAGAGCCTCGGTAGATTTAACAGGCTCAACACAAGTCTTTAGTGGCTCATGGACAACGCATAACATTGAAAGTTAACACTTTGTTGATTATTGGAAATGTTCTTAATGAAAAAGTTTTAAAACTGAGATACCCGCGCCACCGATGCCGACTTAGATATTCGACCGAAGTTCTAAAGTATGCGGTCAGTCACCAAAAGTGCTGATGTTGGCTCTAATGTTATGTAAAATAAACAGACAAAAATATTCTTTTACTTTTAATTCTTATTAAAGATTAATTAGATGAAATTAAATCCCAAGAATCTCGCACAAATTGATTTGCCAAAATAATTTTTGGAACAGCTGAAAAATCAAAGAACTAATAACCGTTTTTATTGAAAACCGTCGTATGGGGTGCATATTGAATCCGAGCAGATTTCACTATTTTTAAATTTTTAGAAAAGACATCAAGTGGGGTATGTTTTTTCGTTAGTTTCCAAGTACACGCTCTAAAAATGTTATAAACTTTTGCGATGTTCAGGTAAAAAATTAAAAGGTAAGTGTAACTTTAAAGTAACTTTATTTCACTTAAATTTGCTCGTGTGAGTTTTTAAAAGAAATTTACTCTCTTATTGTTAAAGATTTTGAAACTTTTCAACAGCATATTTTCAACCTCTCTGTTTGAAAGTGACTTTGCCATCGTAATGCATGCCGGAGTTCATCCACCACAAGAAAGGGTCTCATTTTGGAAAGAAGCATAGTGAGGTGTTCGTAAATAATCAATGTTGCCCCTCTAAATGGCTCTGTCTGCGGGCCTTGAGCCCTTCCCGCACGAAAGCGAAGGTCAGGATACGTGAAATAAAGTCCACACCCAATGACACCACACCCTCGCTGTCGATGAGTCACGTGATTGCATCCCTTGGTGCCAATTGGACAGCGCGAAAGGCCAACGAAAAATGAAAATATGGAAGATAACGGTTTTTGAAAGTAATAAAAAAGAAATTAAGATTCACCTTTATACTCACTTCTCATCATATGAATAAACACCGGCACTTGGAGTAACACGTTTTGGATATGAACCGGTTTTCTGAAAACTTCTTCGCGAAAAATCTTTCAAGATGGTAGTGATTACGTTATTTATGAGTTAATCATTGTAAACGTTTTTTTTTTTTTAAATATAGTCAAAATGAATTTTATTGTAAAAAAAAGGGTTTTGCTGCTCTTAAATAGTTTTTTGTGTGCCGCTTATGAAAGTTAGCAATCTCGTTCCACTGGAAGTTCCTTAACATTTATAAATTGGATTTTGTTTTATTAATAACTGGCATGTTAATTAATTAGTAAAACTTGCGATTTATTAATTTGTGAATAATTGAATTTTGTATGCATTTTCCTCTTCATCTCAGTAGGGTTATTTTGTTCAACATATCTTCGTTCATTAAACGACGAAAAAAAAACCCATATTTGTGCTTAAATTTTTTTACTTGTTTTATGCTCAGCAAATACCAATAAGCAATATTTTACTGAAAAGTTTTTCCAATCTCAATGAAAGATTTGAAAGGACAGAAAAAAAAAAGAATTTTTATCGAATTGAATGCCGCAGAACCCCTTGAAGTTTCTGATTATTTTTCTTCTAACACTCTAATGAAACCTACTTCTATGCCATCAAAGAAGGATCAGATTTTTTTTCAGCACGAATTTTGAGCAAAAAGAAATAATTTTTGGAATAACATCACAAACGTTTCACGTGCTTTTATACTCCGAAAAGTTTTTGATGTTTTTGGACAGTTTCGGCGGTTTTTAGATGTCCTTCCATTTGTAACATTACCTGCAGCGATCTATTTTGGAACGTTTGACGCAGGAAAAAAAAATGGCGAATTCGAAGTCAATGAGGCATGAACTTTTTCTCCCGTTGCCAATACATCAAAGGTAATTACTCGGTTTAAGAAATTTTCTTCGATCTCACATAGCAAGAGAAAATTTGGTTGAACATAACAAATGAGATCTTTTGAGAAGACTTCGCTTTGCAATGAATGAATGAGTTCTCTGAACAGCACTTGAAGAGAATCTGAAAGACATTATACGAGACTTTTTTTCATGGCTGGTAATTGATTGTTCGAATGAATTAAAGCTTCGCATCGAAATATTTGTTTGTTTTCTGCTCTTAAAATGTGTGTTTTTGGCAAAGAAAAATATTTTTCATTTTAAAGGCTTTACATCCTTTGAAAAAAAAAAGTCTCGTTTTTTCAAGAGCATAAATGCTTTTCGAATTCGAATAAACAGCTGTTCCATTTTGCTTTAATAATTTTGGATGACTTTGTTAAGAAATTTTTATTCGAAAAAAAAATTATTCTAAATAAGAAAAAACTGGAATTTTTTATTTAACTTCTTGGTACTTATATTTATTTACATTTACTTAAAGTTGTAATTATTTTTAATAGTTAATCCGTTGTATAGATGCAAGCCGATGCTTCAGAAATTACTTGAGAGTAATTTTACTAATTTGTGACGCAATAAATAATCTGAGTTAAATGGAAGGGTTCAGTTGCAGAGAGAGTTAAAACCTTTACCTGAAAATTATTTCTAAAGGTGGAAAATTAATTTGACCGTCCTTTAGCAAAACCAATTAGCATAACTTCTAAACTCCAGTTTAAATGCAAAATAAATAGCAGTGGCTGTGACAGAAAGCCTAGTGAAATTTAACTCCTTGTTGACTCAATTAATATTCGAAGACTTATTTATTCGAATAAAATTACAAAGCATAAAGCTGCTGTAAATGATCTCCCTTTCATTCTGTAGTCTATAAAGAATTGGCTGCATGGGGTGAATCTCACATTTCTGGCTGAAACCCGATTTATATTTTCCGTCTCGTATTAAAGAAAAAAAGATCTTTTACAATGACATCCACTTTTTGAATTTTTAGTCCATGGGTTATACTTAATTACGAGACAGACTATTTACATATTTAGAGAAAATAAATAATTTTTGGAAGGTTTTAGCATTTTGCAGAAGAATCTGTTTGTGGAAAATGGAATGTTTATGAAGTATTTATGACTTAAAAAAATGAGCTCCAAGCATGCAGTTTATAAAATTTAAAATTTTTCATATTTGTTTTATGTTAAAAGTCGAGTGAACGGTTTGTAAAAGAGTATCCAAACAATATGCTTTGTATTAGCACTCGTAGAAAAAGAGATGTCTATGATTTACAGCAAACGTCATCTCTAGGTAAGTAACATGTACATTAAATATAAAATATTTTTATTATTTAGTAGTATACTTAAATCTAGTGTGCTTTAAATAAAAACATTTTGTAAGTGTGATGACATTTATAATATTTGTGTTATGTTTTAGTTTACTCCAATAAAACATATTATTAGGCATAGAATAATTTCCGATATTAGTCCTCCATGAATATATGAAGTTGTATTCATATATATTCGATATAATGATAATTTATATTAATTACTTAAAATTAGGTAGCTCAAAACCTTTTTTTTTTTGCGTTATAGAAATAATACTTTACATTATTATTTAAATATAAGAACATTCCAGAAAAATCTATATTCTAATTTAGAATTAGTTACGTTTTATTTCGTTATCAAAATTAATTTTCCGTTAAGGTCCGTTACTATTCTTTAAAAGTGTCTTAAAACTACTACAAAAATTATTCAGAGAAGTTCCTTTAATGTTTTCTAGGAATTAATAAATAAAATATTCGCCTTTTTATTTCCATACATTCACATTTGTGGGTGTATTATAAAGCCTAGTATATAGCTTATTTAATATATGCAACGCAAAATTTTGATTCGAAGCATTTTCATACTTTTCTCTTTGCTGTTTTGTATCAGGAATATTTAATAAAGGAATAATTTTCTGAGTTTTCTCTACTTTGTATGGGAAAAAAATCTGTTCATTATATTTGCTTTAAAAGCTTTTGAAATAACTCTTACATTTGCTTGTCTTAGGTTGTATGCTGTAGCTTGTACAAACGTCAAAAAATATAACATCATGACTGAATTTTCTAAGACTAGAATAAATGGGCCAGCAACTTTTAGTTGTGGTGTGCCAAACCAGCCTACCAATAGGATACAGCGAGCCACACGATGGGACATTTTTGAAATAATTCCATTTCCACGATAATGCATGTAGATTTAGAGAATGTAGGTCAATAATAGATATTTACAATTTTATTTCGTATCATTTATACATATTTCTTAACATAAAATTAAACAACATAAAATATAACTAAATCTTCTACAAAATTCTTGTACATATACTATGTATTTTTAAACATATTTATATATATTAAAGTAAGAAATAGACATCATAAAATATAAGTTTGCCCTTCATTATAGTTAAATAAAAATTTTAATGCGAACTTAGTGTTTTTGCACCGCTTTACTTTCATATTACCAAATCATGGGTATAATTAGAGACTTTCAATTTGCCACGCTTCTGAGCAACTTCTTTGCGAAAATTTTTTACTTGGATATGTAGAACCGAAACCGGAAAGCAGAATGCGTACAATTTTCACTCTTCAAGTAATTAAATCTCTCTAGCAATAACATTTAATAATTTATAAAATGGCGGTGTAAAATTTATCTTTAGTGTTGTCTTTCAGCTTTTTTCCTAAGTCCGTTAATGTCCCTAATTCTGAAGATTTTTGTCAGATACGATTCATTATAAATTTATGATTTTCCATCCACTCAAAAATTGACAAATTTCTAAAGTAGTGCAGAGGGCCGCAGGTTGCCGACCCCAGGACTAAAGTGTTGCAACTCGCATGGCTTTAGGAAACAAAATATAATTTGAAATGTTTGCTCATTCCTGATATAAAATCATTTGTGCATCTTTTATTTCTAAGCAAATAACTGAATTGTGTACCGTTATTTAAAGGGTAACCCTATGACAGTGATTTATCATCAGAGATTACTTGCATGCTAGAAATTATTTACCAGTTATGGCAACCTATTTCCTTTGGAACTTCTAATCAGTCTTTTGTCTACAATATTTTTCTATCTGTGGCTCACTAAATATCTCCAATGTCTTGTGATTAATATATAAGTATTATTTTTAAAAGGCCAAGATCGAAATTTATTGTATACTACAGTTATAGTTCAGAAGTTAATTTGTTGATTAATTGATATGTTCTGTTTAGGTGCAAAATCATTGCAAAATAAGAGTTTTCTGTATTTTTCTAATTAAGTAATATGCACAATGATTTTCTTCGAACAGTTTTTGTGCAAAATTTATTTTTCTTTAGTTCTTAACCCTCCTTTTCATTTTCTCATTCCGTTATTTTAAATCATTTGCTATGTACTTCAGAGTGTTACTAATTTTTAGATTACACTTACAAGTAAGAATAATTTTGTAAATTAATTTCCTTAATTGTGTAATAATAATTTTAAATGGCTTAATGGGCCACATTCATGTGACGTCACAGTGACATAACTACAATCACGTATTTTCCCACCAATCAGTTCATAAATTCAACGTCATAATCACTTAATAAATACAATCACGTGTCGCCAGTCAATCAGTTCATGCATTTCGCTGTTGCCAACGTTTGCTTTTCACAGAAATCTTTTTTAGGTGCTATACATTTTTCAACTATAGTATCACAGCTAAAAAAATGCACTTGATTTAAAACAAGTCATATAAAAAAATATTAAGCCAATTCCTACTTTGAATGGATGAATAGAAATGATTTTATTAACGATTGAAAATTTAAACAAGATTATATATAAATATATAGAGAGAGTGAGAGTAAATTAAAATGGTAGGGATTGAAAAAAGAGCATGATATGTGTCTGCATTGTTGTAACAATTCGAACCCGGTTTGGCTAGTTTGGCTGAAACATCGGCTTTCGACGCCAACTTTTATCATTGTTTTAACTGTTGCGTTATTACAACAATGGAGACGAATCTAAATTGGCTTCTTAAATTAATTAATATTTGAAAAAATGTATTAATATCTAGTGTCGTCCACTACAAGTTTAAAAAAATGCATTTGAACTTCAGGTGGATGAATAAAAAGTATTTTACCAACGATTGAAAATTTGAACAATATATATATTGGGAGAGAATGAACTAGTGTAGTAGGAATTGAAAAATATATTGATAAACTTTTTGCGGAATCTTAATGCGTGAACATTTTGACTCAATTATCAAATCCAAAATTGTATCGTTATTTTACAAATAGAACAACAATTACAAGTCTAATGCCAGTTTTGAAGAAAACGTGATTGCATTTATTAAGAGGCCGTTATGAATTTAGACCATTGATTCTACGTACTCTACTTTGTTTATTGATGAATTTTATAAACATGATTTTTTTAACCGTAATAAAACAAATAACATAATATTTTATTAAATGTTAGAATATTTTTATTATTTATAAACATTCGGATAATTTAGGATATGTAATTACTTATACCTCGGAGATAAAAACTGTAGCTTGTTTTTCAATCTGCAAATACCAACATTATTGATTTTTTTTAAATATTATTTTCAGGATAGAAAAACATTGCCATTGTTCGGGAAAAGATCTTGTTATTTTGATAAATACCTTGTAGATATTGTGTAAATAAAGTAGGTAATGCGAGAAATAAATGAAAACTTCTTCTTTTTAACGAATTGGCATAGTTTGTTTGAAAGTTACTCAGATCATTCGTACATTAACTGATATACTGATATTTGCATTTTTAAGAGCAACATATGTTTATATTATATTTGTGTTGTCTTGGCTGTTTTTTTCAATTCCCACTATTATAGTTTATTCTCTTCCTATATATTTATATATACATATATAAATAGATATAAATATATAATCTTGTTCAAATTTTCAATATTTAATAAAATACTTTCTATTTATCCATTCAAGTTCAAATACATTTTTTTAAACTTGTAGAGGATGACACTTGATGTTAATAAAGTTTTTCAAATATAAATTCAACAGCATATATAGAAAGGAAAATTGTTCGTTGTGTCCCTGTAGCGCAATGGATAGTGCGTAGGACTTCTAATCCAAACATCGTAGGTTCAAATCCTACCTGGAATGGCCTATTTTCTGAAAATGTGATACATTTTTTACTATACTATTTTATTAGAATAATTAAATTTATGGAATGAATAGATAATAAACAAAAGTAGTCTAACACCCTATATAGAAAGGAAACTGGAAAATTGCAAAGAAAATCGCTTTTTTGTCACTTAATTTTGTGATTCTGTCCTATGTATATACTTATTTGTATTAATTGCAACTATTTAGTAAAAAGTAACTAAAATAAAATTTTTCTTTGTTGACCTAAGTAGGAATTGACTTATTTTTTTTTAATATTACTTGTGTGATTATTTATTGGGGTAGTTTTTTTTTTTTTTTTTTTTGTAAATCTGCATGTTACGGAAAATAATTTTTTAAAAAAAAAATAAATATTATCTGAAATTCTAGTAACACATAACGAGCAGTTATTCCCCTATTGGAGTGGCGCATATACGGAGGACAGAACCCGTGACCTATGAATTATCAGCCAAGTAACATACCACTAGACAAAAAGGATTATCCATGTACGGACGCTGTTACTAGCTTTATGAATATACCACTATACTATAGAATATTTATGAAACAAAAATGTTAAGAAATCTATTTCGAGGATTACTCATGAATAACTTTCAAAAATTAGTCCAGTAATCGAATTCAGGCTATTAAGTATTTCACAAATGTAAGATTCCTTTTTCTATATGCCTGTTATTAAATCTACCCCATAGTTAGATTTTTCTTTTGAATAAATTCTTCTCAGAAAACATAAAATATATTTATATAACTTTTCATTTTTTGACTCTCCCAAGCTTTTGATTACTTTCATATAAATTTCATTCTTCCCTTTATGCTACTTTATATCTTAGTGTTTATTCGATATTGCCACATTATCTTAAGTATAATTCTGTTTATAAAGCTAAAATTGAGATTACTCAAACCACAATATATTCCCTTTCATTTAAACTTCATAATAGACAACACAATTCACATTGCAAATATCGGAAGCAAAGTCGTTTTCGTAATTCATAACATCGTAGATTAGAATCTCGATTTCATTAATGAAAATTATGCAAGTGTCTTTATGTAATCAAACCGGGTCCCCGCGTTTCCCTCGTGATATAGTTTATAATTTAGTAAAGGCCCTTCTCGTCTACTAGCTATCACTCAGATTTAAAAAGTTGTATTTTCAATCAATTTTGACAAATAATCTATACAGTAAGACGTTTACGTTTCCAACGAGTTCATATGAAGGAGGAAATGTGCTACTTCTGTTGATCGGAGCACCAAATGTTAGAAGTCTGTCTTGGCTCCAATGCCTGCTGATTTTACCTGGACATAATGGAATGATCTTAATGTCTTGGGTAGTACAATATCTGACCAAGCTGGTAGCGGTATCTATATTGATTCGCCCCAAGAAAAACTGTCTCTGAAGAAACGCATTCCAGATTTCTGCCCAGTTTTCAGAAGTGAACTAAGAGCCATTGACGTGGGACTTGATGCCATTCTATCTAAGAGAGTTAAGGTAATCTTTGGATTCTCTCCGATAGACGTAGTTCCCTTCAACACCTTTACAAATAGTTTATTGTTGGTAGCAAAACCAGTGTCTCCATCCTACACAAATTGAAACATATATCACTGTACTATGATATCCATTTTCAGCGAATCTCATGTCGAACTTTACGGCAATGAAATGGTGGACAAACTAACAAAAGAGGGCCGTAATTCTCCAACTCCCTCCACATACACCCTTACCTATCTGGAATTATACTCGTTAAAAAAATCTCAAAATTTGGTGGAGTGGAGGGTGCTTCCCATTCATCATTGGTATGCGAGTAATAGACCCAATCTGGGCCTAGACCTCAAGTGTGGCAGATGCTTCCATACTCCACTCTCTCGTCTTGCCAGTGGTTACATCAAGTGCCTCTTATTCTCAGCGAACAAAAAATGTTCTCCATCTGTGCAAGATTTCAAGATCATCAGGCTTCTCCCGAACACATAATGCGTTGCATGGATCTCACAAGCAAAGATGTCTACTCTGATCCCCTTCTTGTGCGCGAATTTGAGAGTCAACGATTTAATTGATCTTGTTTCACTTCGTCAGACCCTTGGAGGATCAGCAACAACAAAAAATAACATTTCCTTGCATAAATTCAAAATTAATAATCACCGCAAAAATAATTTAAAACTTATGCATCTAAGAAATAATACTCATTTATTATATTAGCTCTTTCATTCAATTTTATTTACTTTTCGCCAGAGTACAGCCTTGGTGTGCTCCATAACTACTAATCCCTAGAATAACAATTAATTTTGATTAAAATTATGTATGAGTTTTACAATACCCATCTGCATTCCTGGGTTTTTTTAATTAATTTTCCAGCATCTTCCTCTGGAATTGGAAATATGAAGTAGCCTTAAAGTAAAAATAAATTTAATACATTTATTCTAATTTTTACAACCGCTACTACCTCCGCGTTACTTTTCCATCCATACGAAAATAATACAGCTTTCACCCATCCCAAACAAAAGTTTTCACAAGGTACATAATTAAATTTGCTTTTTAATGTAAAAATTTAATACGTATTTATGCTTCCGTAATTAATAATCTTTTTTGCCCAAAACGTAAGATGTCTCAGCCTTCTCTGAACGAAAGCAAGATCATTAATAAAAAATTCGTTGGTTAGAAAAAAATGTATATGTATTATTGCCTTGTTCTTAATGGCTGATGCAAAAATTATAAAAATATTCTCAGCTAACCTGAAATAAATTAAATTGAATCTATTTATAAGTAAAGAAATTGAAAGAATGTATCTATTTTTAGAATTATAACATTTAAAAAGCTCTCTGTCTGAAGATTGGATGGTTTCAACAGAAAGCGTAAACATTAATTATCGATGACGATGCAAAATAATTAGAATTTTAATCGAATACATTGATCATAATTTGAACTGCTTCCGATAAATTTTTCGTCAAGAATGAAATGGGGATAATCCATGGTTTGTGCGATTAATTTTTTTAAACTCATTTGTGCTTTAGAATATTTAAATTAAGTTATTTTAAAGTAGATTATGATGTGTTGTGTTTAGTCTTCGATTTTATTCTTCCTAGGATATCTAGTAAAAGTTCTGTAAATCAATTTAAAGTAAAAAACGTTTGCAAAATATTTTTATTTTATCGAATATAAGTTACATTGACCAGATTATGAATACATAATTAACGCCTTCTTTAAAATAAGAAACGTGTTCCCTTTATTGTTTAGTATTGTAATTTATTTATTTACATACGGGGTTATTTTAATATTTGTGAGAAGGTTTCCTAAATTTTTAAATCAAATTTCAAAAGTTTGAAAGAAGAAAAATTACAAAATTTAAAAGGGCACGTTACCCTAAAAATAATCGAAATATGGATTTGTTTACTACCTGATGTAAAATGTGGGACTTATCTAAATATGTGAACAAAAAATTTTGTATCTCTAGCTGCTTTATAGAGACGATTACTTATATTTTCAATTCCTACTATTAACTCACCCTCTATATATCTATTCATTTACTTATTTATCTTGGTGGAATTTTCAATCGTTGATGAAATACATTTTAAAGCGCTCCATTGAGCTGAAATTTAATATACAGGATTATTTTCGACAATACAATAATTTAATTATAATTAATAAAAATGAATTGATTAAAACTTATTCAAAGAATTACAAATACAGCCACGTTGCCATCCTTTTTGGCGACTTGTGTAAAACATGAAAAGGTTTTTTTTCTCACGTTTTTAAGCATTCAGTTGAATTGACATTTTGTATACACGATTGTTTTGGATGACACTACGATATTTTAATGAGAATTAATAAAAATGAATGACCACTCAATGTTGTGATTCTGTCCTATGTCTATGCATATTTCTATTAATTGTAACTATTTAATAAAAAGTAGCTAAATTAAAAATTTTCTCTGTTGATCTCAGTAGGAATTGACTTAAAAATTTTTTTTCTATCACTTGCTTTATAGCATGTGGAAATTAAAACAAGTGTTGTCTGCATTTTGCTCTTTCATTTATTTGACTGAACTTAAAACCTTAAGTGACTTTTTCTCAGATTTTTGTTTCTTGCGATAATGGCGATTTCAAATGCTAAGGCTTTTATTTTTATATTTACGAGAAATATAAATTTTCAAACCTTTTCTAATTGTTTTGTATAAGTTTGATAATTGTGTGCATGGGATAAGGATTTATGTAAATAATTTTTTTTAAAAAAATGATAAAATTCAGATACAGCTATTTTTAATATTTTTTATAGTGTGAGTGACGAAAAGAAATATCAAAATAAAAGTATTACTCGTATTATCAACTTCATGCTCCGAATTCTGAGGCTTCATATTAAAAATATTCTGAACTTTGTAGTAATAATTTGGAATGATTGAAATGGTTTTTAAAGTATAAAATAATAGTTAGCATAAATAGGGTGTTTTTCTTCCGAAATGTCATTCACAATTAAAAGTCTTCATTTATGTAAAGTTAAAAATGAGATAAAATTATGTTGAAGATACTGTGTCTTATTCATGATGTAAAATTTTCGAATTCCATGGGTTTGAAATCAATTTATATACCTTTTTTGCATATTTTTATTTTTAGCTTTAATTGCACATACCGTAACATTTCATTGGATGTTCGAAAGGTTTTAATTCATAAATTACTTAAGAACTGTGAAACTTCCTTAGTTTATTTGTGGGCTTATAAGAGTGGCATTTAAAAAAGTATTTTACATGGGAGTTAATAGTTATATTGGTGATCGTTTTCGCGCATTTTTTTCCCAACTCTTCGCTCTAATACTTATGATAAATATTTAAGGTTTTAATTTAGAACGCATAAAGCATCTCTGTTCTAAAAAACAGTTTTAAAGGAGTAATATTATGCGCTGAACATGAAAACAAATTATTTACGGAATATATTTTGTACTTTTTAATGGCATTAAATTTTTTAAAAAATTTCCTTTAACAAATTTGCTTTTTGGCGAAAGGTTTTTAAATATAATTTTATCTTGAGCACGATTAAAAAATATTTCGTTTTTTCAATATTTTTCGGCAGTGTAACCATAAAAATCGCTTGGGTATGCTGAAAATTAATTTCTTTTTATTTAAAAAATAAGTATTTTAATTTCTATATACTTTTTTGTATCTTCTGGGCATTGTCGTGGAAACCATGTTACGGTTTTTAATTTTCGCTTTCTATCTCTTGATTTATACTTTTTAATGGAACATTTTTCAATAAGAAATCATTAAATAAAAAAGTATAAAAGATTTTAATATTCGTATTGTTTTTTTCATATCCTTAATGTGATTTGTTCTTCAATTTCTACAAAATAGTGGGACACATTATTCATATGTGCATATGTTTTGCTTATGTTAATTTCACACACATTAATTTAATGAAATTTTTAACTTCTTAAATAATGATAAAAATGTAAATTTAACCATATAATTCAAAAATTAAAAAACAAATTCAGAATATAGTGAAATGTTTTTCATTGTGATTGTAGATCATTATATAAAAGAAATGAATTATAAAAAATTTCGGACACAAAAGTAATATATAATAAATTCATGGGAATTTACTAAGAATAATGTAATTATTCTAT
The DNA here is from genome assembly GCA_019973935.1 of Trichonephila clavipes. Classification (NCBI taxonomy): domain Eukaryota; kingdom Metazoa; phylum Arthropoda; class Arachnida; order Araneae; family Nephilidae; genus Trichonephila; species Trichonephila clavipes. The sequence goes on from BMAU01019712.1 coordinate 317,734, forward strand.
GGTATACCTTTTATACATCCCATTTCATTCAAAATTCATTTTTGATAATTCATTCCATTTTTTTTATGTTGACAGGCAGGGATTTTAAAGATTTTGAATTAAAATCCCTACTATAAACCGTTCATAATATCTCTGTCATAAATCATTCAGTAAGAACTACTTGTAATGCAAATATTTTATTTTTATTGTTTCAAGAAGAAAATAGGATTTTTAATCTTTCTGTGAGAAACTTGCGTTCAGTACATGAAGATTCCTTTAATGTACAAGAATTTTTCTAAACTAATGTATTATAGATATAGTGTATTTTACCTAAAATCCCTTTTTATAAAAAATAACAATAATAGATCCATGATTTTTTATTAGTTTTATCGGGATTATTGCCAAATTGTTGAAAAGGGTGGATTTTTTTTTATTGAAACATTCGCACACTACTAGATCTATAGATCTTTCCATTTTAATCGAGTTTCTAATTTCAAATACTTTATACTTTACTTTGGATGATCTCATTCGTGATTACTATTTCATTGTCTTAAGTTAAAAGCGTGGATGCAGAGTGTAAATATATGAAGAATGGAGTGCTTGTTCAGGTTTTTCTCCGCTGAAAAACTATTCAAAAATAAGAAAAAACTCCGATTCAAAAATAAGAATTTTTTGTTAACTGAATTTTGAGTTAGGTAAAAGTAGCCTAAGGTAACAATAAACAATTTTTCAACCGTTTTAACTCTACCGTCCGCTTAAATTTACGAACTGAAGAAATTCAAGGTAACGATATCTCTTTTAGAACGTATCAATTTGACCCAAAACTTTTTGTTTCCTTTTGCTTACGCATTAATTCTATAAAATGAAACAAAATTAATGACTGTGAAATTAGTTTAACAGAAAATTAAGGTACCCTTTTTATATTATAAATAGCTTTTAACCCCTTACTTCTCGCTCCCGTCAATATCAAAGGGAAATTTCCCCTTCTATTTCTCGTGCTCGAAATATTTCCCGGCCAGAGTGTTCAAAAGTAACGCGCTGAAAAGATTAAAACTATCTGTTTCTTATGCCCACAATCATGTTTATTTCTGTCCAGAAGGCAGTACCAGGTTATTAGTAGCGTGTTTAGAGACAGTTACTTTATTTTAAACTAGATGTTAGCACAATCAAACATATTTATATTAGCAATATGTTTTTGTAACCTTAAATCAATTACTTAGTTTCGCTCTTCGTGAATAGATGTGGTTTGCGTTCTGTGATAAAAATTTTTTTAATATTATATACATTATGGAGTTAGTTTGGAAGTGAATCTGATTTTACCTTAAGTATAAAGAGATCTGAGAGTGATTCTAAAATAACTGATTGCTCTGAAAGTTTGGTTAGTGAATCTGAGAGCATTGAGGATGATTCGTACTGTTACCTGTGATATATTGGCTCTTTTATCTAATACTTTAAAATTTATCTCACAAGAAAAATTACAAAAGTGTTTTTACATTGCATAGGTCTAATAAAATTCTTCTTTAATGTTTAAAACATGCTTGTTTGTTTTTTAATTTTTTCTCTTTACGTGAAAACCAACTTTCAATCATAATAACCCTAAATGTTGGCTTTTCTTAAAAAATTAATTTTTTGTATTTCAAGCTAAAAATTTACTCAAAATTTAAAAATAAATATATATATTGAACATAAACTCTTAGATTTATGTAATTTTCTTATATAAAAATAGGCACTTTTAGGACTGTTTTCTTCCAAATTAATCAGATTATTAGTAGCTGGTTAATGAAATGAGTGTATATGCTTTCAATTTTCTCTTCTTCACGGCAGTGATGAGCAATTGTTTTGCCCCTTTTGTGGGCAATTGTGGTGCGAAGAACCGCACCTTTTTTCGAATGATTACATCCATTACTTAACTTTGTACCTGAGAAAATATGCAAATTGTATCATAAAACGCAATAAATATAAGTTAAATAAAATTTGCCGTTTTATTCAATTCCTTTATTGTGCTTATTTCATATCATCTATAGCTACGAGCAGTTCAAATTTTAAAATCAATTTAATATTACAAATGTACCCTACCACACTTTTCTACAATTTTTTGTTTAAATCAGGAGATTGTTTGTAGGAAAAAAATTCTCATCACAGCCTGCAAGTAAATGTCAAACAACTTGCATCTATACTGCTGTTTGTAAGAAATGTAACACCATGCTGGAAACATTAGAATTAAATGAACTTTGCAGCAAATATGAATTATATGATACGTAAATTAGCAAAAATTCAGTGCCACCGCGCATACGAGGCATGCGCAGAGCCCTCCGAACTGATTCTGAAAGCGTATAAGTAGAGCTATACCGGGACGTTGAAATATTTATTAATTATTTGTTAGCAGCTAACGTTTAGTGAGACCTAAGTATGCCTCCACGACAAAATAACGAGAAATTCCAACAACTTACAGAGTTTGAACGAGGGAGGATTATCGGCCTTCGAGAGGGAGGATTTTCCTATCGCGCAATAGGAACTCGTGTGCAGCGGAACAGGTCTGCGTGATGCGAGTTTGGAAGCAGGGGACCGACGAGCACCGAACAACTCGAAAAACTGGCTGTGGACGACGAATAGTGACGTCAGCGCATGACGACAGATACCTGCTCCGCATGGTGGTAAATGACCGCACAGCTTCTTCCAGGCTATTAGCATCACGTTGGTCTACTGCTACAGGTGTACTAATGTCGGCTTTGTGAAATCGTCGAAGTCTGCTGCACCGTGTATTGGGTGCCTTTATTCAGGATCCCCTCACGGAAAACCCTCGACGGCTGCGTCTGCAATGGGCTCATGAGCACAGAGCATGGCAAGCTGATTGGCCCCAAGTTGTCTTTTCAAAGGAATCACGCTTCAATTTGTGGGACCATGATGGCCGTATTCATGTTAGACGCTATGCCGGTGAGCGCTGCCTTCCAGAGTGCGTTATCGAACGGCAAAGTGGCTTAACACCCAGAGTTATGGTTTGGGGTGCGATTTCGTATCATGGATGATCCAATTTGCTACGAATTGAGGGTAATCTCAATAGCAACAGGTACGTCCGTGAAATGCTACAGACCGAAGTCGTTCCTTTCCTTTAAGGCATCCTTGGAGCTATCTTTCAGCAGGATAATGCACGCCCACAAAGACTATTCGAGACTTCTGTTCAGCCCACCACATGGAACTTCTTCCTTGGCCTGTTTATTTGTCGGATATGTTACCTATTGAGCACGTGTGGGATTTGTTTGGTCGGCGTCTCGCTTGTGATCCGCGTCCTGCAACTTCAAAAGACGAACTTTTGCTGCGGATACAAGCAATATGGAATTCTCTTTCACAAGCTGGCATTCAAAATCTGTTAGACTCCATGCCACGCCGTATAGTAGCACTTATTGCAGCGCATTGTGGCTACACCAAATACTGATTTCGGTCACTCAATGTTCTTGTCTTTTTTTTGCTTTTAAAATTTCGTCATTTATTTCTACTAATACAAGTCGTTTCTGCATTAAATTTCGTTTAATTCGGATTATTTCTTCATGGTGTTGCATTTTTTTACAAACACCAGCTTATTTTTACTCTTTTTGATCTTCGTGCTAGGAAAAAGCTTTTCTCACACAAATATATGTCGAGACAAATATGGAAAACATTTTCTGTATGTTTGGTTTTTTAACTGTCTTAAGCCGCTACAAAAGAAACGTAGACGCTGTTTGCTTACTTTTGCTTAACCCTGCTTTTAAAGCCACCATTAAAAATAAAATTCCCCAGCACATTTAAAATATGACTGTTGAAAAAACTACTAATTGTCGAGATCAAAATTTAAAACAAATAATTCATTATATAATTTGAATTGAAAAAAGTTCCTTGAAGTTATGTACATGTTTATATTTGCTGTTAAAATGGATAAAACATTCAGTGATACTTTTTTAAAATGGTTATTAAAAAATAAGAGAAATGCTACAAATTTTTTTAGAGTAATTTTATGATAGTACAAAAAAATCATTATATATTTAATTTTTGAAACTTTATCCAGAATTTGACTACATCTCACAAATTTTAAAAATTCACTACTACTTACTTTAGCAATGATATACTTGTATATTTGATTTTTTTATTTTTAAAAGTACAGTTCGTCTACTTTTGAAGCTAATTTGATTTTTAATAAATTTATCGGTACATAGATTTAAGGTTAATACATTGGTAGCCCCAATTAATTAATCACGAATCCTCGACTCTATTAATCAGTAATAAATTTGTCTTAATCAGCTTATTTATTCAGAGGCGTAACGTATTTGACCATGACCTTTACCTCAAGCAGGCATGCACGAAATGAGCCCTTATAAATATCAAAACATGAAAGTGACAGAGAAATTCAACGAAAATTTTGTAATTTCGAGTGAATTGAAACTGCATTACTTTAAACCGATATCATAAAGTGTTTGATTAATTTTAAACTTAGGTAATTGATTATAGAAACTAATAAGAATATGTTAACAAAAACAAACTACGTATTGTATGACGATTTATTGCCATATTTCTTGTTTGAATATTACAGAGAAAAAATTTCATTTATTTTAAGATAATTGGAAAGAATAAATTATTTCATTTTCAAATTATTTGTTTGATAAACTTAGAAAAATATAATTTTAAAATAAATTATTTTTTTTTAGAAATCTCTTAATATTTTTATACTACGTTGTTGTTTTTTCCCTTCCATTTTCTCTAACCTTTTTCCCTTCCATATTAGGATTCGTCCGTTTCTAGAAAGAACAGGGCTTTGGTATGAGCTGTTATTTAAATGTTTAAAATTTTAGCAATTCAATTTTTTTTATTAAAATTTCACATTTTTATTAGAACTCTTATTATTTTACAATTTAGCACCATTCGATATTATTGCTAAAATATAGCTTTCGCTTTCAGAAATTCATGCTAAGTTCCTCGTGGTAATTACTTTAAGGGTTTTTCAAAAAAAATTCCTATTCTGTAATTTGTTTTCAATCTTACTGTATATTATCGACGAAGTTCATTCTTGATATCTTTATCTGCCAATGTTTTGAATTCCTCAAGAGTAATTTTAGGCCCCTATAGAATTTCTACTTTCTTTCACAACTATATTTATTTGAATATATTGGCTGTAAGGGAAAGTTCTGTCGTTTTTGAACACGCGCACTTTTATGTATTGCCGATCCTTAGCAAGAATTCGGATCCGACTGAAACCGGTTTAAACAGTTGGTTTAATACATTATTGATGATTTACACACATTTTTTCGTATTTTAATCAGTTTTTTTAAACTTGTAAAAACTGTCAACATGAATGAAGAAAAAGTGCACTTGACATTGTATGCTATTCGAGTTCCAAAAAGGGAATAGCGTGAAGCAGACAAAAAGAAACTTGTGTAACATGTTTGGAAAGGAAGCAATAACAGCTCGAACATGCCAAAGATGACTTGTGAAATATCGCTTGGGAGTTTTTCTTTGAAAGAGGAACCCACATCACAGTGGAAGGCCATCAGATTTCAATGACAAACTGCTACATAAAATGATCAGGACAACTCCCACGTTAACTTCCACGGAACTAGGCTTCAAGCTTGGGGCCTTTTAATGTAATCCAAAGCAGTACTCTGATGAGTACTGCTTTGGATTACATTAAAAGGCTTGGTTTCGTGTCCAAACTCTGTTTGGGTGCCACACGAATTGGGCAAAAAACATTTAAGGCATCCGAACACGTGTTCGGAGTACTTCTTAACAAAATAACATATTTAAATACTGTAAATGCTCTTTTAGGGCTCATTACCAATAAATACTATTAAACTAACAATATTTAAAATAAATTACCTGAATTTTACAAAAAGTACAATCATAAGTGAAATTTTAGCAATATTTTTGAAAAACTTGAAAGCAGTTACATAAAAAAGTAATAAACATATATTAGTAAAAATATTACTAAAACAAATAAGAGGGATTTATGTAGAAATTGTACTAAAATTTTAATGTTTTATTAAAATTTGACAAGTTTAGAGCTGATTGAGTAAACATTTTAAGAAATGTTACATTCTTTGAGACCATTATTTAAATAACAAGCCATAACTCAAAAAGTATTCATACAATAAAAAATATTTCAGTACATCCTCGGAAAATAAACATAAGTATAAGAAAATAACATAAATATCAGGTTCAGAAAGTTTTATAGAAATACATTCGTAACATTTTGAGTTATACTCGCCATCGTAGATTTTGAGCAGTTTAAATGCCCAATTCTGGTAAAACAAAAACCCACTTCCGGGTTTTCTAACTTTATAAAATTGATTGTAACTTGGCCTTCAGGTAGCGTAGAAACAAAACAAAGTATGTATCGTCAAGCCAAAAGATAGTTCTATTTAATAAAATAAAAAACAAAATATCTGATTTGACAGAATTTGATCATTTTCAACGTGTTCGGATAGCTTAATGGAGAGAATTTTGATATGTTCTTCAAATCCTGCTCATCACAAAAGGGAACCGTTTTTGGGTTACTTTGTGACTGGAGATAAAAAGTGGATAGTGGTTAAAAAAAGATATGTTTAGAAAAGGGAGAGTCCATCATGCACATCTAAAGCTGCCATGTACCAAAGGAAGGCTGTGGATGAGGCAGCAAGGGTTGCGAGTTGCTCAAAGAATATGAAGCGGTCGTTATTGTTCCCAACTTGATGTTTTGAATACAGAAATTTAACATACGCATCCATCGTTAGCCTACGGAAAGGGTGTGATTCTTCATCGCAAAAACGCTAGACTACACGTGGCAAGAAACATCGCATAAAAAATTGTGGAGTTGAGTTGAGAAACTCTATCTCAGCCAGCATATATTTTTGATATTGCACCATATGAGAATCCTCTGTTCAGATCGTTGAAACACTTTCTAGATGGAAATGAACATATAAATTATATATTAGGATGTCCAAATGGCAGTGGAATATTTTGTCTACAAAACAAATTACTTATTTTCCAGGGGGTTAGGTAAGCTTCTAGAGCACACTGTAAGACAGTTGTGACTAATAAAGATTATTATATTTTAGGTTTAATTTTAAATAAAGGTTAAAAAAAATTTTTAGAATAAGAAAACGACACAACTTTTCTTTACATCCAATAACTGTTTACATATGATGGATCAAGTAATCATAATAAAGTTTCTACGGGCAATTATATTTTGTTCCATTTTTGAATAGATATATCCATATATTTTACTTTTTCGTTTGAGAATTTTGAGGTTTTTACATAAAGTATTTTAATGGTTCATTTGTAGGGATTCTAAGAAATACTTACAAATATTTTCAGAATTCTGAGGGAAAAAAATTTAATTTTCAGAGAGATCTTCAATATTTTTTGCTCTTTTGAATACACTTTATTGTACTTAAAGTGAAATGCTAGTCTCTCTTAAAATTTGAGGAGAAAGTAAAATATTCCATTGCATTAGCATTATGTTTGCCAATCTAAAATGGCAAGTTGATGAATCTTAAGCAAGCAAACATGTCTCATATTTTAGATAATTATTAATTATGGTTCTTTTTATGTGTCTGTTAAACTAAGTTTTCCATAAGACTTTAATAAAAACTTAATCATTCAAAATGCAGTTTTTAAATAACAAATTAAAAATATGCTTAAATTTTAAAATTATTTTTAATTTAAACGCTAGTATGATTTTAGCCGCTGTGTTAAAATTGTTAACTTAAATTGATACAGAATAATTAATTATATTGCCTGGTCATTTAAATTCCACATCGTAAGACACTTCACATTTCGTTTGAAAAAAAAACACATTCTTTTCTTTATGATATTTTATAAAAATAAAGTAAAAGTAAATCCTTCCATTTTTTTATGCATTTTAAATATATTTAGAATTTTCTTAAAGCATTTTCTAAATCTGAACAAATTAAATATTTTTCCAATATCTGAAAGTTGCCACTCATCTTTTTTGAATTGTAAAAAGCTGGAACACGTTCCTACGTGGTGTTTTTGCCTACTTTTACCTCTAGTGTTTTTTTTTTTCGTTCCATTTTCACTACACACTCCATTGATTCTTTTGCAGAGAAGTACCATCCGGAATCGCAGGGCAAGAAGAAAGCTGGCATCGGAAAGTTCTTCCGACATCTTGGCAGCGCCAAGACGTCCCCCAGGCATGGGCCCAAACCTGGACTGCCCAAGAGCAACTCGCAGGCCGAGCGCTCAGAAATCGATGGTGAGTACCTGTTTTTCTCTTTCCTCGAGTGGCACTGGTATTGTCTTTCTTTTCTGAATTTCTTTTTATACACTTGGCAAAAATAACTGCTGTGAACCAATATTACTGAAAATAAAGGAGTTTAGATGTTGCAAGTCTTTAGAGTGCCATATACGCAGAATTTAAAATTGTATAATGTATTAAAATAATTATATCACTGTGAAAAATTTTGGGAAATATAACACTAAATCTGATGTGATTTGTGAATGTTTTAATGGTAGTTCATTGTGAGTTTTCTTATAAAAAAACGCATCAAATTGATCATGAACTTCAGATTCGCATACAAATAAAATTTCAATAGATGATTTCAATGTAAATAGTTTTGCATTAGATTTTTATGAACTTAGGCAATTTTCCGTGAGAAATAAAGAAACACAATTATTCATTGAATACGTATTGTATTGCAAATTTCAAAACAAGCACTAAAATAATAGATTGTAGAAAGGACGGACTCTGATTGGCCGAGATGAAGCAGTTCTCTACTAAATATCTTTTTGAAGAACTATAAAATTTAATTTTATGAAGCTTGAAAGAGAAATCTGAGGTAAATTAAGAAATGAGATCACAACATCTATGAAATTAATTTAAGAAGTTGCTTCCAATAAGACAACAGCCTTATCCACATTAGCTTTTGCATCCGTATCCATTATTTACGTTAATTATTACGATAATTGGTTAACTGGTTTTGTGAATTAAATTTATTTTTCCTATCATTATATTGGAAGTTTTTATAAAGCCTGGAAACTTTGGAATTCTTGCTGTGTGTCCGTAGCATCGACAACTTATACACAATAGGTTTGCTCATTTTCCCTCGATTATACAATTTTGAATCAGGTGCTCTTCACCGCACTTCAGACGTTTCAGCTTCATGAAGGCTGTCGTGTGATTAAAATTATTGCAAGTATATCATCTAGTAACTCCCTGAAGGGAGAAACCTACAACGCGAAATCTCACGTACCATACATTTGACATTTTGAATATTTTTTGATCATCCTCATTTCTGGAGAGAATTACTTCAAATATTGGAAGGGGATGTTAGATTTTACATTTGGGAGTTGTACGATATTGTTAAATTTGCATCCAAGCTCATCTAAATCTATAGTTGTTGTTTCATGTCCCCCTGATCTAAATGCATAGATCAGGTCCATTTCGCTCTAATAGTTGCAGAAGTCCATGCCCCTCCTCCCCCCTCACTCCACAGCTGCCTTACAGAAGCCCCCATACAGTGAACGACATGAGTAGACGAAGAAGGACACAAACAAGGGCAATATGAAAATGTCTTTTCCCTGTCGACGAGTCAAAACGCAGCCGACAAAAGTAATCTATGGGGTTCGTGTACTTAACAACTGTAGGGACAGACCAGGACGATTTCTAGCGTACCACAGCAGGATCCCTGTAATTAGAAATATTTCGAACTCGAAAAGTTTACAAGAGGCGGTAGAAGGAAGAGCACTTTTCCCTCTTTCCAAGCCCACTATCTCATTTCCGAAGACTCCGAAATGGGAGGGGATCCATTGAATACAAACTCTGCTTTTCTGTGAAAGTATAACAATTTTGGAAATAATCTCTTGACCAGTTTTTTCCAGAATATTTGGCCAGTTATTTAAGTATTGAGTTGAACTTCGGCTGTCCGTCAAAATATAAATAGGATTGTTGATAGAGAGAGTAGACCAATATGTTACTATTTTCATGGGGACTCTAATTTTAGACTTAATGACGTACCACTCATTATTATTTTCCGCTGATGTGGTATTAAGGATAATACCGCTATTGATGTATAATTTATACTATGTAATCAGAAGAAAAACATGAACTTCAAGAAATAATTTATTAAGTTCTTGAGGTTGCCGTACCTTCAGTTTCTTCTAAGTTGAGACAACCCAAATCATTCTGACTAGTTAGTGGAGACATTCTACAATAGTAGCTCTGCCAAATTAAAAAAAATAGAAACCATCAAATGTTTCCTTCCTTTTAAAAAATGAGAGTGCTGTGGTTAGGTTTATAACTAGGCCCTAGTTATAAACGTATTAGTTAGTTAGGAAAGATAATTAGATGTTTTAATTATAATTATAGCAAAATCTTTTTTAAAATTTGTGCAATAGTCCCGAAAATTTGCCCTAATGTGAATTGAAGGGCCGTTGTGAAAATGCCGGGGTATGGAAAATGGGATTAAAAAGTATAAGTGGGTGTGTTTCCTCGGAAATATATATACTGCACTGGTATGCATTGTTTGCTTCAGAATACAATGGAAAATAAACTGTCCAAATGCCACTTAACAAAGGAAAAGTACGTACTTTATGAAGGCAAGGAGCACTTACTACATAGAAATGAAAATAAATGAATACAAAGTATACAGTAATTTAAATTACCAGACAAACACAACTCAGAAAAATACTTTATGAAGGCAGAAGGCTATCTTTAATGAAGAATTAAGTAGTCGACTAGGTAAAATCTAGTTCTTTTTTTCTTTTAAAGATGCGTAATATTTTGTTATCATCCAACAAATTTGCTATTCCTCAAGAGGATGAAGAAGGAGCAATAAGCCCATTATTTACCGACGCACCTTATTACTCAAAATACTGATAGGTGGTTTCGGCAACCTTTATTCCCTCACTGTGTGATATTTTAGGAATTTGTATGGTATCCTAAATTTTAACGTTTTTCGTATTCTCTGGCATTTTTTAATTAACTGGCGTGTGACGCCAAAAAAGGGATGTTAGACTTTGAACAGGTCTGCACGTGGGGTATTTTCGACGTGCAAATGTGTGGCCGAGTTATCCAGACTGCTGGGTTATCAAGAGCCGAATTTTCGGAACTTTTCTGTATTACTTTAAAAATGTGGACTGAATAATTTCCCCTATCTCACTTCAACGCATTAAAATATAAGAAGGTCCTCAAGAAAAGGGACTTGTAAAAAAGAAGAATCATTTTAGTGAATAACCACTAAAGATAACCATAGTGTTACTTTACGGGTATGATTAATTACATATAATTTAATTATACAAAATTTTTCTTTAAAGAAAAGGATTACATTTTTATCTCATTTTCCAGTTTTGGGAGAGAACCTTTTGCTCTGACCATTTCCATAACACTATCCCTTTCTTTTCTTTTTAAGTGAACAAAACGAGTCATGCTGACAAAAAACAAAAAAGATAATCTGTCTCGTAGAGAAACAGCGGAAATTTCAATAATTCATTCGTCCTATTAATAAACGAGTGCCGCCACTACGATCTGCCGTCTCATTTCTCATCAGGAAACACTGCCTCTTCTTCCTTTTCCATTAACGAGCTTTTAGTCTTACCTTTTTTGGGAGAGATCATTGCTGTCATATAAATGAAATGGTCTCATCCGCCGAATTCAACTTTTCTCTGTAATGGATTCCACGAGGAGGAAATACGTAAGCAGTGTCTAGATGAAAATAGTTAGTTTTACGTAGTTTTTTTTTTTTTTTTAGTCGATTGCTGTTTCAGTCAATAATACTTTTTGTTATGTCAATATATTTTTGTTAAAATTTAATGATCGAAATGGCTATTTTTTGTGACTCAAAAATAAAATCGTCTATTCAATCCAGATTGCAAGATTTTGTGTCTTTGTTGAAGGTCCAAAACTATGTTACATAATTGTTTGTGTCTATCAAGAATTTTATATTAACTTTAATTACGAATGGAATTGAAATCTAAGGAATATACCTGATTTTCATGTTAATTGCGTAGTAAATATTGGTGTTAAATTCAAATAATGCGTCATTTACTGATTTTCTCGTCGCATTACAAACAGTACGAGTTTTATTGACAAGCAGCCTTTCAATTTTGAACTATGGTAAAGTGATGTGGAAATCACTTGAGCGTTCTCTCTCCTCCCACGCCACTCTCTGAACTTCCCCGCAATGCTAATGTGTGGATATTTAATTTCGAAGAGATTTAGCTAACACATCAACCCATTTTCACCGATGGTCTCCAAACTTTTTTGATCGCATGTTACTAAAACGGAAACAGTTATAAAAAGTACCCCAGAATACCCCATTATAAGGATATTATATGCATGTATGTACTCAATAGAAGCCCAGTGGCTGAGGGGTTAGGATATCGCGCTTCCGAGCCACAGGTCCGAGGTTCACACCCCTGGCTTGGCAAAGTCAACTCAGCCTTGCGTCCCTTATGTGGGTCGATAAATGAGTACCAAGCTTGCTTGGGAACTTAACACTGGAGGTTTCACGTCAGGTTGACCACCTGATTGGAACATTTACTCATGCACCTCAGGGTCCAAGGTCGTGTATACTGAGTCCGGCACAGTAGGCCTTGGCCTTATCGGCTGTCACGCCACTGAGTTAAGTTATACACTCAATAAGTCTACTTTTGACTCGCCCCAAGTACCACCCTGCATATCCCACTTTGGATACCACTGCTCTGCACAACTGGTCTTTGATAGAATCGACGCACAAACACGATTCTGGGTGTTACGCCAAAATAGACTCAGTCACTGGATCATTGCGGACCCCATTCACGTGACTATGAGCTATGGCCTGCCCCCATCGTAAGTATCACATTAAAACTCTTTATAGTACATTTGGCGCAGTTTAGCCAAAATTGGCTCTTGCGCCAACAACCCCAAAACTCACTCACTCACTCACTTTATAGTACATTAAGTAGCAAAAATAAACAAGTATTTTTAAAAATGTTGTAATAAAACATTTTTAAGTACACGAGCAATAGGTCTCGGGTGGCATACACGGGAACAAAATCATAAAGTGTTCGAATAATAAACTCCCGGATTTCAATTATTACATTCAGGGGAAAAGGTCACGTTTTCTTAATTGTGATATTAATTGAAATCAATTAATTTAGTCTTTAATTTAAATTTATCACAAGTCAATTACATTATCACGTGGCTGGTAATCTTTCAAATGCAGGAATGTTCCAAACAATTAACTTGTAAATTCTCTTGGCATAAATTTTAATTTATTCTGGAATTCTGCTGTAGTTATGATGTTAACAAGTAACACACTTTTATAAATCTACAATAGTAAAAAAAATTAATAACTCTTCTATTATTTTACTGTCATTCAGATACGGGAGCTCATTCGCATAAGGCAAATTAAACACAAAGTCTCTGTCAAATGTTGAGCTACGGTAGCCCAGTGGTTAAGGTATCGGATCGGTAAGGCATATACATTAAACAGAGTTTTACATAAGGCATATATGTTCTTATTTTGCAAAATATTGTACTTGTTTTTACTTATTACTTTGTCATTTTTACAAGCTTTTATTTAACTTGCAATGTAAAATGTTCGGGTGGAATCTTGCAACTCAATTTTGAAGTTGATGTCTTCAACCGATTGAGCTGAAATTTTGTATGCACGTTTAGTTTGGATGACAATGCATGTTTTGACCAATTATATTCCAATATCGCAATTAGTTAAAAATTAATTAAATACAGTAATTTGTTCGGGTGGAATCTTGCAACTCAATATTGAAGCTGATGTCTTCAACCGATTGAGCTGAAATTTTGTATACACGTTTAGTTTGGATGACAATGCATGTTTTGTACATATATATTCCAAGATCGCAATTAATTAAAAAGGTATTAATTAAAAAACTCTTACCCATGTTAGAAGCTTACTTTACCTCTTTCCAAAAGCCCTCGTGGCCTAGAGGTTAGAGAAGCTGACTTCAAAGGAATTACCCAGGGTTCGATTCTCGGGAGCTCGCAGTTTTTAAATTTACTTTAAATCACTTTAATTTTCATTCGAGAATTATTTCTCTTGAACAAATTTAAATCTCCGCGTTCTTTCCTATTTGTTTATTTTTTTCACTTTCAATGTAAAATGTTCGGGTGGAATCTTGCTACTCAATTTTGAAGCTGATGTCTTCAACCGATTGAGCTGAAATTTTGTATACACGTTTAGTTTTGATGACAATGCATGTTTTGACGATTTATATTCCGACATCGACCTAGTTACTGTAACGATCTTGTTTAGGTGTTAAGGTGAGCATGTTTACAATAACACAGGTGTCGATCAAAAGCGTAAGTCAGATGGTAGAGCACTTGCTTAGCATGCGAGAGGTTCGGGGGTCGATACCCCGTGCCTCCAATTGTTACTTTTTCGTATAAAATATTTTTGAAATTCGTTTAATTTGGTACAACGAGATATATTTTACAATACTTCCACTCTGCATACGTACAAAGAATGTTATATTTTTACTGTTCTACAGGGAACACTAAGAGAAAGACAGATCTATAAAACTATTTACTTTGAAACATTCTAAGATATCTATTTACTCGATTCTAGCTTCTCTCGTAACACTTATAATTGACCTAGTTACTATAACGATCTTGTTCAGGTTTCAGGTGAGCATGTTTACAATATAACACAGGTGTCAACCAGGAGCTTAGTTCAGATGGTAGAGCGCTCGCTTAGCAGGGATTGATATCTTGCGCCTCCAATTATAATTTTTTCGTTTCGTGTAAAATATTTGATTTGTACTACGAGATATTTTATAATACTTCTACTCTGTACACGTACAATGTATGTTATATTTTACAAGCTTTTATTTAGCTTGCAATGTAAATTTGATGTCTTCAACCGATTTAGCTGAAATTTTGTATACACGTTTAGTTTCGTTGACAATGCATGTTTTGACCATTTATATTCCGATATCGCATTTAGTTAAAAAGGCTACCTGCTTGGTCCGGCGTTGCACGGGCTTTCTCTACTTTTATAAATTTTCCCTTTTCTTCACAAAATCAGCACTTCTCTCTCTCTCTAATAATCTTTTTCAAAATGAATTCCACCCCCTCCTCCACTTACGCCGATATTGTTCGGGCTTCTACCTAGTGTATAACTTAATATTTCCTGTTTCGAAATTGTGTGTTCCGCTTCTTTTCTTTGTCAGACAGATTTACTCCCCCCGGCGATGTACGAACATTTTTAAATGCATAACATATTGTCATGGAAATTCCCTTCCCCTGTCGCTATCAGGGCTCTCGAGAAAGTGAACACTCAACGATTCTTAAACAGCTGACAGGTGATGTGTGTTGTTATTAACCAGGGACAAAAGTTAATAATCCAGCTTTCTAAACGTTCAATCCACGAAATCTTCGGAAAAAAAGAAATAAAAGACCTGTAAAATAAAAGGAAGAGATATTCAATTTCGCATAGCGTTATTTTTTAAAATTTAAATTTTGGGGGGCTTCGTTTTTAATTTAATGCCTTCGAACTTCATATATCAATTGCAAACAACGGTAATTTTTAAATAAAAAATGTAATAAAAATAATGCTTTAATATTTCTCGCAGAAAGGGGATAAAAAGTGAAAAACACAATTTTTTCTTACTGTAATTTGTAAGCAATATTTTCATACATTGTGCATATTACGGATAATATCGTTCTACACACGGGAAAAAAATGTCATGAGATTATTTTTATAAATAAAGAAATTATTAAGTATTTAAATAAAATTTTGAGTATTTTTTAAAAATCGTAAAAAAAAATTGTCATTTTATTTTTTAAATGACTGATTCTGAAAGAGAAAATCATGAATTTTCTTAGTTTAGAATATCATTTCATTAAAGTGAAGGAAAATTCAATCGGAGTGGTTTAGAAATCATTTTCTTAAAAACGTATCGATTTTGACTCATTTTAGAAACAATCGTAAAAAAAAGAAAATAGCATTATTTTGTAAAATAAATTATACTGTATCGTGGCGAAGTAAATGATCTTTCCGATTCTGTAATTTTTTTTTTTGTTTGAGTCTCATAAAAATTTGATCGTGTCTTAAAAACGTCTGGGATAAAAAAAAAGTTCAGGAAATTGGAACTTCGGCACCTGGCGGGAAAAAATGGCAATAAGTATGCGTTTTAAGGTTTTAATTAATATCTTTTTAACTAATTGCACCATTGAAATATAAGTGGTCAAGACAGATGCCTCAGATCAGTTCCGATCTTTTGGTACCTTTGGCGAGTTTCTGCATCGTGCGGTTCGTGAGAAGATACACCTAGTCGTATAGTTGCATACGTTTGTTTACCTTCGAGTTTTAATAGTGCAGATATTAATTAAAGTACTTTTTTCGGGTGGAATCTTGCAACTCAATTTTCAAGCTGTTGTCTTCAACCGATTGAGCTGAAATTTTGTATACATGTTTAGTTTAGATGACAATGCATGTATAGATGATTTATATTCTAATATCGCAATTAGTTGAAAATGTATTAATTGAAAACCTTTTACTCCTGTTAGCTTTTTATTCTGCCCGGCAGCTTATCGGAAAGAGCTTAAAGAAGTTCCGATTCTCTCTCTCTTCGACCTTTCTTAAAAAACCATCTTATTCTTTCTCTGAAACTGAGACAAAAAATAATAGCCTAATGGGAAAGATCATTTATTTCGCTACGATACGGTATAGTTTGTTTAAAAAATAATAATATTTCTGTATTTTCCAATTTTTTCTAAAATGAGTCAAAATCGATGCGTTTTCATGAAAATGATTTCTAAATTGTTCCGTATGATTTTTTTCGTGTTAATGAACCGATATTCTGCCCTAAAAAAGTTCAGTTTTTTTTTAGAATCAGTCATTTAAAAATAAAAAGCCAAAAACTTTTTTTTTTACGATTTTTCAAAATATACTCAAATTTTGAATGAAACATTAAAAAACTTCGTCATTTTTAAATATAGTCGCACAAAAATATTTTCTCGTTTTTAGAATAGTATTATCCAAATTTTGCACGAAAATTGAAGAAATTGGTTTAAAATTTCGGATTTACAAAAAAAATGTGTTTTTCGTTTTTAATATAGTGTTATAGTAAAAGCAAAAAAAAAAGAGAATGAGTTTTAATATTTTAATTAATTTTTCTTCGTCCAATTTTGTTTTGATCTAACAGTGTTTATCCCCCTTCCCATTGTCCTCTTGTTGCGGCCCGAGTGACATATCTATCATATGTATGTAGCCTGGCGGAAAAAAATGTTGAGTACCCCTTAGCTGGACTGTTCAAAATTAACTGGCAAACAACCTTTCAACAATGATGCGTTGAATGAGATTAACAGACTGAGAAACCTCTCTCTAGCGATGACTAAAAAGTAAAATGAATTAAAAGTAAAAAAACTTTTTTAAAAACAAGCTTTTATTTAAATGCTCTAAAAGGAATAAAATAAACTTTTCTTTTAAAACTTTTTTTGTTATCAACTTATAAAGTCGTTATTAAGTCGTTATAAAGTTATTATAAAGTCGCGAGATTGACCTGTGTACATAAACAAGCAAATTATATAACTTGATCTGATTGATTTTAATTTTTAAAATTTTCAGACTAAGTAAATATGAGTACTTAAATCTCGCGACAAGCTTTTATATCATAAATTGTATAACGACTTTTTAAGTTGATATCAAAAAAATTTTTAAAAGAAAAGTTTATTTTATTCCTTTTAAAGCATTTAAATAAAAGCTTGTTTTTTTTAAAAAAATTTTACTTTTAATTTATTACGATCTTAAAATTATAAACCTATGTAAAAAACTTTTAACAACTTATAAAAAGAAGTATAGATCAGCTTATTTGAAAAAAACTGCAAACAAAATAAATTTGTAAACTCACTACTACTAATCTATGAAAATTATCTCTATTACTCAGTTATCTCTATTAAGAACCTACTTTTGTTTGTTCATCAGAAATTATCCTACTTTCCTCATATCTTATAACTCACGGTACGTTTATTGGGCACACTTTGGGTTAAATTATTAATAATATCTCCCTTTTAAGAATCAGTCCACACTTTCAAATTTATTTAATAGTTAATTCATTTGACCTGTCTTTTATCAGTATCAATACGTTATATATAACGTTGTCAGTTTCAAATGTAAATTTAAACTATCACAATTTAGTGCGTAACCATTTCATCTATTTTACTGAACGTATCATACGTCTGATCTGTCACAGTCTGTTAAACTTGGTCCAATCCTAATTATTTTCCGAAACACCCACCTAACCATTACTCAGTCCCTCAATGAATACCAGTCAAAATAACAATGCATAACGAGAAACGCATGCCTTCTCCAAGTCCATTATTTAAAAAGATTTTTCCCTAACCCATCGTAATCGCTTCATCGCTTTGGCAGACAGCATCTAATTTTAAACAACTCAATCGCACCACTGAAGCCTTTCCGTGATTGGCAGAGGGTCGTGAATTATACTCCTATCGTGTTAACGAAGCAATACGTGACCTAACATGTAAATTCAGAGATCGTAGTCAGGCAGCATAGAGATTTCACTTCGATGTCGCTGTGATGCGAAGGAAGCCACAATGGTTTGTGCTGCAGCTGCTTCAGTCTGCTTCCATATATCCATTTGTCAATTCCAAGTAATGGGGGAAGCTATGCGTGCACCAAGAATGTGAAAGCCCACACGTAGAGGACTGGATAATTCATTAGTCATACTTGAATTTTCTTTTAAGTACGTAGGAATTGTTACGATTTTTAGCACGTTTTATTACTCTCTTAAACGCTATCGTGCTACTTTCATTTAACGGTGGCGTGGAACTTTTAAAAGAGTTCCGTGCTCCAGTGATTCGATTTGTTTTAAAATGGTGTAAGTGCCTTTTCGAGATTTTAGTGAATACAATGGCTTGGAACGAACAAAAAGAAAAATATTCAGATATAACTGCCTTAAAATCAAGGATTATAATTAAATGTTATATGAAAATCTTAATAGAAACGGTTTATTGTTTAAAAATAAGCGCAAGATATATATTTAAATGATGTACATTGAATTTGTGAAATCTGTTTATGCTTATATTTTTGAAATGAACGTTCGAATAGAAATAAATTATTGTAATTCATAGATCGTTATTTTAAATTTAAAATGTGAATCACAAAATTGTATTTAGTTTCAAATCATAACTTCAAAAGGGAAATCCTACGTCCATTTACTTGGCGCAGAATTTCTTTTTTTTTTAAATTCAAATGATTGCATTAGTAATTTTGGGAATCCATTACCAAACGAATAATATTGCTCATTTGAGGTAATTTTTAATTTTTCGAGTAATTCGACTTTTGTTATCAGTTGTATGTATTATATTAATATATGATGATAGATGATATAAACTCATAAATGATAGATACTCATATTATATGTATTATACTTAAATATGGACACATTAAGATGAATTGATTGGTTGAGAAGTCTTACAAAAGAAATTAACTTTATTTTTTTTTCTTTGTTTCAATAAATGCTTTATTATTATAAGAAAATGTGCCAAAAATATTCGTAAATTTTTCTATGGAATTTTTATGTTCCCTAAAATAATATTATAGCATTTAGGATGAATCAGAAAACATTCAGTAAGAATCCCAAATTATTATTATCCCAATTTATTTCCAAAAACTCTTCTTGCTTCTAAATTACATACAGCTTCATGTTCGATGCATATATATACAAAATAAATAAATAAAACATTGGGAGAGATTCCTGTGTGATGGTAAACACCATATCTCAAGCAGCCTAATGATTCACTCCCTTGTAGTTTCCGTTCTTCCACCAGAAGAAAACTGTACAAACACTAGAGATGCCATCTGGCAATTGTGACATTGATAAATAACATATTACCACTGCTTACAGTTTCAAAATAATTCGAATCATAAATTGTAATTCCGAATTAATAAAAAATTCATTGTAATTAAAAAATAATACAAAAAAGGCTTGAGATTCTGCTCTTCTGGTAATTATATTTTATTTTATAAAACTGATACCTTTTATTTGTTTTTCATCAGTTTTTGTATTTAATTAGTGTAAGCTAATAATAAAGAAATCTCATTTGTATGTTTGAAAGTTTTTGTATTTTATGCTTCTGGACTGAATTCTCGACTGAGATGTTTTTCTATAGTTGGAGGAAGTAAACTCTATCAAGAACTGAATTTTTTGAAGGTGAAATACATAGTTAAAATGCTTTTTAAAGCACATTAATAATTGATATTGTAACAACGTTTTATTTTCTGCTAACTTGCTTTTCTTCTTTTGTTTTGCCAGTTCTTGCAAAAAGAGTAATTGATCTCAAAGTTTCCTGAAAATTTTTCGAGGAGTCAAAAAATTAAATAAAATAATATTCTGTGTAAAGTTTTGCAAAGAACAGATATTCTTATGTACAATTTTTAAAAACAAAATTTACAGTTAAAATTTTGAATCTTAAAACATTAAACAATATATTTCTTCAAAGGATCAAATTTATTTTTCTTTCTCCACTAAATCATAAAAATCCATTATGATTATATTTTTGTTCTAAATTTTTTGTTCTCTCTCTCTCTCTCTTGCCCACATATGGTATTTTTATAATAAATATCAATGTCTGGATAAGCTTTGCATAATTTTGAACAAATTTAATTTATGAGTTATATATTGCCCGAAAGATGTTTAATCGAAGGCTTTCTCATTAATTAAATTTTAGAAGAAAACTATTTATTATTTCTATTTTGAAACACAAATATAAAAAGTTCTTGCTATATGTTTTATGTTTAAACTATTCAACGAATATCTTCATTTTATTTTAACTATTCTTATGAAATCGGCAGTTTTCCATTTTGCTTAGGCCTTATTAAGCCTTTTAGAGCTTGAAATTATATTCATCGCAAAAATTTCTTTGTGACAAATGAAAAAAAATAAACGTATCAATCATCACAGACATATGCTTTTCTTACTCATCGTAATGTCAGCTTTATTTTTATTCCTTCATCTTCCTTCTTTTTTTTATCTGAACCGTAATTTAAAACAAACCCACTAAGACAAAGCAAAGATTTACATTTTTATTCGCCATTTCTTTTATTTCGAATTTTGATCAATGTTCTGTGCTGACAGCTGGGATTATAAACGTAATTTTAAAAAAATTTCTCTACAAACAAAGAGAATTAAATCATGATTGTAAAACAAATAAAGAACTTTTTTTCTACTTCTGTAACTAGATTTTCTACTTTATTCTGTTCCAATTTTTTATTCAGCTTTGATGGCAGTTTTTTTTTTAATTCTATCTTGGGACTTAGTGTTCTTGTTGTTTTTTTAATGAATTTCTTCTCTACGTCATGCTGGATTTAACGGAGATATTTATTTTTCAATGACTGTTTTATTCTTATTACGTATGTATGCTTTTCAAATAAGAAATCTTCTGTCATATTAGATCATCTTTGTAGAAATGTACTTAAATTATAATGATGTTAAAATCTCCGAAAAATGTTCGAATCACTCCCCATAACTTGGAAGAAACACTTAAAATTGAATGCTGCCTGCAAGAATACAAAAACATAAAAATAAATAGTTTTAATCGATTCTGGTAAAATAAGTCTGTTCACGCACCAGTGAGATATTTCCTTCAAAATTTCCTTCGATAATAAGCAATCTTATTTATAATCTTTTTAAATGAGATATATATATAGTAAATTCACAGAAAGATATTCTGAAATCCAAATTTACTACAATGAAAAATACAATAAATCTAATTTGCTTCTTTAAAGCACTTTTCTATTCAAGTATAATTTGATTTTATTTCATGTTTCTCGTGTATTTATTTCCCTTCTTTAAAAATGTTCAAAATTGGTTTGACTATTGATGACTTTTATTGGGAATTTTATTTACTTATCAGAATTCTTATAAGGATTTCTACTGGAAATGTAATTAAATTCAAATCATTAAAAACTGTTATGTACGAGGAAAACTTTTTTCAAAATCTAACTTATCAAAACAAAATGTTTGAGTTAAAAAATATTTTTGTTAAAAATGTCTACTTATAAAAATATACTGTGAGAGAATAAGTATTGTGTTCGCGAAAGGCAATACATGTAACATAAAATAGATCTGAAATTGTTTAATTAATAATTAAAATATTTTTCTAAAAATACAATTACTTTTCCGCATTATCCATTCAAATAGGAGTGAGTAAAGAAGTTTATAAATGTTTATTTATCCATTCAAATAGGAGTGAGTAAAGAAGTTTATAAATGTTTATTTTTCAAAGTGCTCTAAATTTATTTTTTATTTAAAGTAATAAATCCAATGAATAAAAAGCAGAAAAATATTTTTTTATCTAAATTTTAATGCTTTAATAGCAAATGTATCTGAATAGAATTCTTATTTCCATCTTATATTGAGAAAGCAGGTTTCTTTCAAATTTAAAAAAAAATAATTTCTGTTAATTTAATCTGAATACATTTGTACCGCTAAAGATGCAAAATAGCAGAAATGTATTCACATGAATTCCTGATTTACTAATTTAAAAATCAAAGAAGCAAACAGGTCATATCAGAAATACAGAAGTAAATTCAAAAGTACACAGTAATACCTTGACTTACATGAATTCGGAGTTACGTGATTTAAAAATCTCGCCATCTTTTTTCCCTTTCATCTACGAAACTCGGGCGGAATCAGGGCCAGAACCTAATGAATTTGGTAACTTTATTGAAGAAGTTGTCGATCTTGCCAGGCAAATAAATTTAGAAGTGGATAATGATGACGCTCAAAAAATGATGGATTCCTACAACAAGGAGCTGACAATGGATGAGCTCATTGAAATGCAAAAGCAAGACACTGAAGAAATTGACCCAGTTCAATCATAAGATTGAATGACGGTTGGGAATTTGACTGAAGGCCTCAGTTTAATTGAAAAAGGGTTACACACAAATTTTAGAAAATACAGACTCCAATAAAGATATTTTAGAAAATACAGACTCCAACAAAGATAGTATTTTTTTAACAAAACGAGGAATAAAAAAATTATCATTTTGCTGGAGAAAAATCTTTGAGCCGGCAGACTACTTGTAAGAATTTACAAAACCTTCTACTTTAAAATAACTTCGGTTTGCGATTTTGTATTTGTGTTATCTAGGATTTTATTAGACTTTTTTTTTGTTTTAAATGATTATTTTCTTTCATCTCCGGACCCAACTAAAAGTAGTTTATACGTATTTATATACAAAATTATACCCCGACTTCTACGAATTCGACGCCAAGTGGTCAAGGTATCGGATCGTGGCCGGTGTGTCACGAGTTCAAGCCCAGTACCACTAAAGGACTCGCCGTGTAGGGGAGTGATGCATTTTAAATATGTCAAGAGCTCAAACGTTCTCCGTTGGTGTGGTGTGGTAGATAGGAGAGGGGGTGCCAGTTCCGGTGTCGTCCTCGTCACTTGACCAAGATTCAAAATGACGAGGTCTGTCGCCAAAAGCCCTCGTGTAGCTGAACCGTGCCACATTAATCTTCACTCACTCCTCAAATTCGACTTCCGCGGTTATCTCTCGCGGTCCCACCTATCACGCAAGTGTAATGGTATTACTGTGTTTAAATGATGGAAAACTGGCAAAATGTAAATATATTTTTGAAATTTTGTTATTGAATAAACAGTTTTTGTGTGCATTGTAGTTATTCTAGTGCATAATAGATTTTAAACAGAAAAATTTGAATAGATTTTTTATTATTATTCACAATATAGATGAAATTGGTAACTGCAAGTAATTTCTAAATCTAGAAATTTCAGTCTGTAAAGCGCTATTATTTCAGCTACCAATAAATAATACCTGACAATTATCAAATATCTACTTTCACCAATATTAAACTTAAGTTTCAAAAGTGATAAATTTCTCTTATTCGTCATTTTGTTACTAATCTCCCGTCTGGTCAGACCGGATCAGTGAAACCGTGGACTTTAAGGATGTCTGATATTAGAAGTGGATTATTATGCATATCTTGCTAGTCAAGTCCAAGGCAGTCCAAGATGTGCTGAGGTGAAGCCTGTTCCAGCTGCCATTTAGGGTTAAATAGAAAATCTCTTACTGCCTCCAGAAAAAGTGAGACTTTTTAAGTGCCCACTGGTAATTCGGGGCAGACAAGTGTTGGAATGTCTGTCACAAGAAAGAGATTAAGTCTTTTGCCTTTATATCATTTATGAAACAGAGGTTTCAACCATTTTTTTTTTTTGCTTCATTTTGAGCCTTTTGCTTTGAGAATAATTCTAAATATGTGAGCTCTGAGGTGGAAGGGATAGGATGGTCTAGTGCCTTCTTTGCAAAAGTGTCCACCAATTCATTTCCATAAATATTGACATGGGACGTATCTTATTCATATTGGGTTAAAATAAAAAAATAAAAATTATTCGTACAATTATTTTATTAGTTATTTGAATTTCTAACTTTTCTTACTTTTGGCTAAACTATTTTTCAAAAGAAAATCATTTGTTTCAAAATTTTATTTCGTTTGTATTTATTTCACTTTGATTTAAAATCTTTGTTGAACACAGCGAACTTGCAAAAAATTATTTGCTGAGGTCTTTGAGACATGTTTCTTTATGGACTAAAATTGTTCTTTGCAAATTTCTGCATATAACTTTTTTTTAAAACTAATTTTAACTATAAATGTTTTAATGGTTTTCACTTGTTCCTTTTCCAATAACAGAAAAAAATTTAAAAAATAGCTATCATACAAAATTTTTTGTACTGGTAAACCGTACATGAGATAACATGTCATTCCCATGACTACTCGTAATTAGAAGGCGAAAAGTTTTATCTCGACAGGCATTCACAAATTTCATTCGTTCAGATGAAAACAGAATTCAAAATCTCTTAATATCACTGTTTACTGTAGGAAATTATTTATGTGCCTGAAAATCTTTGGTATAAAAAAACTTTATCTATATATACCACACACACACACTAGATGTTACCAGACATTTAAAATTGCTTTATAAAACAACTTTTAATTGTTAGAATTAATGAAATAAGCTTTAAAAATTATAAGCATGCAAACACTTAATCCATTTCTTAACTTTCCTGAATTGAACTCAAGTAAATAAAATTTTCCAAACAAAATTAAATAATTTTTGTTACCACTCTACCAATGAAAATTCTTTAACAATCGTCTGTATCAAAAAACAAATAATTATATATACGAAAATAAAAGTATCATTTTCATCATAAATAAAAAAAAAAATAAAATTGTTAATTTTAATCTATTATAAGTACACACACAACGCCACGCGCAGCCACAAATCCAATAAGTCAAAGTTGCTAACGCCACCTATTGATGATTCTTTTCCTGGAGGGTTTTGGATTTTGCACAACTTGAGGAGTTCTATGAAATGTAATAAAATTTCTGATATAAATACAATGTTAGAGCTCTGAAACAGAGATACAATAAGAAAGAATTTAGTTGTTGTTGTTGACTAATTCCTCCTGTCTAGCCGCAGGCTAGACCATCCTGAGCCCAAGAGTCCTCAGGAAATCGTACACCAAAGAGGACTGGAATAGATGTCCTCCCTTTCAAGTCCTGCACAAAACAAAAGATGATCTGGAGTTGCCTGTACCAAATTGCATTTAGTACAATTCTCGTAAATTTTCTGGCCTAAGTTAAAGGAAAGGCCTCTAATGTGTCCACTTACAACTACTAAAGTTGCCTACTAATAGTTGTTTGGACGACTCTATCCACCTTGATGGAAAGGGCACCACCTGGGGCCTGCCTATTATACCAGGGGTGAGTCGGAGGAGTCTTCCATAGTTCTTGAATCAAAGATTTCGTTTTAGAAAAAATTTCCGAGAAAGTCAAAGTTCTTCTCGACATTAAATTTTCAGTGACACCTTCCTTGGCTAAAAGGTCAGCTGTGTCATTGCCAAAGAGACCAATGTGAGATGGAATCCATTGGAAGTAAATCTCATGTTGCTGGGAAAGTTCTTTAAGATTTTTAAAAGGTGAGACCGATGTTTTGTCTCCAACATTTGTCAGTCGCTAAGGTGTTGGATAGCACTTCGGCTATCACATAATATCCTTATTTCATCAGGAGATGTCATCGTCTTGATGATTCGGAGAGCTTCATCAATGGCAATTAACTCGGATCTAAAAACAGAACAAAGTCCGAATTCCTAATTTTGATATTATGAGAACAATTAGGAGCCTTTATAAAGATGCCACTGCCACATGAGTTTTGTTCGTCTTTGCTACCGTCGGTATAAATTTGCATTGCAGTAGCTGGAATTTTGTTAATAATCTCCAATGCTAATTGACGTAAATATTCAGGTGGATCTTGATTTTGGAAGTATGAGCTCCCATTTCTGGTTTAAAATGGACTCTAGGCAATCCCTCCTGAGGGTTAAATACATTCTTCAAAAAATGTTCTTCAATGTCTGATCTAATAGGTCCATCGCTTGCATTCGAGAGAAAGGACTGTCTCTTTTTAGTCTGTGTCTGTTTGTCAGGTTATGAGATATGCAGATGTGCGGTTATAATCTCCGTAACTCTGTAAAGTTTACAAAAGTACTTTGAAAGCAGTAATTTTCTTCTCAGATCAAAGGGCATGATATCAGCTTCGAAAAGAACTAGATCTGTGGGACAGCTATGTCGCATGCCAGTGATAATTCTAGCAGCGCTTGATTGTACTCGGTCCAGTTTCGCCAAATTAGTACGTGATGCACTGAAATAAATTTGAGAGCCATACTCTAAGACAGGTCTGATCAAAGAGGTGTATGTCAGTCTGAGAGTACCAGCATCAGCACCCAGTCCCTTCCAGCGATGTATTTCAGTAAGTCAAGTCTCTTCCTGCCTTTGTTTATCACATAGTCTATATGCTTGTTGCTAAGTATCTCAGGATCAAAATGTAGCCCAAATATTTAGGGTGTTTTTCATAGAGAAGGGATTTGCTTTCCATAAAAATTTGAGGTTGATAATTGTATAAACGTCGGTTAGTCGTGAAGAAGCTAGAGGTTGACTTTGATACATTAAAGATCAGTTTATGTTGCTCAGCAAAAATCTGTATGTCAGAAAGGGTAGTATTGATCGCGGTTTCTATATGGACGACGTCAGAGTTAGAGTTCAGAGGACGATATCATCAGCGAAAAGCCCCACCTCACACCTTCTAGAGATGATTTTCTCAATGCCCGCAATGTATAAGGAAAAGAGCAGGGGGCTCAAGACTGAGCCTTGCCGGGACACCTTGGCTGAGCCTAAAGGTTTTAGATAAAAGAGTCTCTAAATCTCACTCTGATCTCTCGATCTTTCAAAAGTCAATCCAAGATAGGGCTCTGTCTCTAATGCCAAAGGTGTTGAAAAGCTTTATGATTAATTTATTTCTCCAAACTCTATCAAATGCTTTTGAAGGTCAAGAAAAACAGCAACTGTATGATGTGATGGTCTAAAGTTTTTGGGAGTCTCGAACTCTCTGTCCGAAGTACAAAATCTGATCCGCAGTAGAGTGTCCCCTTTTAAAACCATATTGTTCGATTGAGAGCAAGTCATTAGAATTTAGATAGTAAGTAAGTCGCTCAAGAATAATCTTTTCCATAAGCTACAGGGAGAAGTTTGTTAAGGCAATCGGCCTGAAACTTTTTCAGGATAGCTAGCTTTCTTGCTTGATTTCCTAACAGGAATAATCAGGGCTTTTTTCCAATCACGGGGAAGTCTTCCAAGTCTCCAAGACAAGTTAAAGATTTCTAAAAGACTCTTATTTCCCCAATCACTAAGTCTAGAGATCATCTGGCCATGAATATTGTCAGGCCCGGGAGATTTAGATGGATCAAGGTTGCTCAAAGCCATATTAAGCTCCTGCATTGTAAAGAACTCTTTAAATATAGGGATTCCATGCTCTGAGCTGCGACATCCATGAACTAATTTTCGAGCATAATTCTCTGTATCCTTGTCCATTGCATTAAAAGTCAGTTTACTCGTCTTTTGGTAGTAGGAACCCAACAAATTGGCCGAAGTTTTATTGTCAGAGGAAATCTGTCCATTGTCATCAATGATAGTATTACACTCCTCCTGTTGCGGTTGAGTAATGCTCAAAGATTTCATGAGTTTCCAAAGTTTGGTATTAGGGGTGTGTGCATCAATAGATTTGCACAATTCTTTCCATTTCTCTCTCTTAAGATGGATAAAGGTTCTTTTTATCTCAGCATTTATTTTGTTTAAGCTTGACCTAAGTGAGGGATTGTTAGATTTTTTAATTTCCCGGCAAATATCTACTCTTTTCTTCAACAGGGGTTGAAGCAATGGAGATTTATGCATAAAAAATGGAGAGGGCCGTTTGTAATTTCCCCTAGGTATAGCTTGACTAGCAGCCTTGAAGATGATTTTCTTGAAAGAAAGCCAGGACTCATCGAGATCATCAATAGACCTACATTCAAAGGGAGGTTTTGAGAGCAGCCCACGATCAACTGTGTCTCTGTACTTCTCTCAATTGGCCTTTTTTAAAGTTCCAAAAATTTTTCTTAACCAACTGAGTCATTTGTTTCCACTTTAATTCTACTAATATGGGTAGATGGTCACTTCCAATGTAATGTAAAACTGTCCACTTGCAGAAAGGGAAGATGTCTGAGCTGACAATTGACACATCTAAGGCTTCCTCGGTATGATAGCTGTGAGAGGAGTAAGTAGGGGAGTAATTTAGTAAAGAAGATTAAAAAGAACAGCATATTGAGGACCAGGCTGAAATGAAATTAATGTAAAATAAAATTTTATACCGTCCCAACAAGAATGAGTATTTACATTTCCATTTGAAACAGTTATTCGATTTAAAATTTTCTTCCATGGTAAGAAACAAAACTAATGCAAATTACTTTTTAATTTTTTTAAAAATATTTCCTGTGTTATTTTTTCGAAAATCATTAAAAAGGCTGTCATTATTAACAATTTGCTTAATATGATAAATTCACAATCAAATTTCAACTAATTTCTAAAGAATGATCTGCTCCTACGAGCTAACGCCTCAAAATATAAAGAGAATATATTTATCACTTAAGTATACATGAGAAATCTTTCTGGACATTCTTCCGAAAAGAGGAATTGTAATGCTTTTAAGAAGAAAATTCATCTTGGGCGGAAAATTTAAGATGAATATTAGATCAGTAAACTGCGAAAGAGAAACATAGTTTTAACATTATTTCCAAAATCACCTAAGTGATATTAACGTAAGGTAAAGTTTCTACACATAACATGTTAGTTATAGTTCTTTATATTAAAACAAGTATAATTTAGATCAGTGCTTCTTAAACTGTGGTCCGTGTGAACCCCCAGGGGTCCCCAACGTTTTTCAAGAGGTTCTGCGAAGGTCTCTCATTTAATGTTAAAATCTCCCTCTTTCCTGATTATGTTCCTGTTTTCGAAAGAAAGAAACAGAGATCTATTTACAGTAGATGAGTGAGGTCAGCATAGTCTCACATCAGTAGAACAGTCGATAGCAATTTCCACAGATGGAGCTTTGAAATTAGTTTTCAAGAATAAGTCCCTTCCAAACTTTTGGGGCAACTTACAGGAAAAATTTTCAGAGTTGCCTACGAAAGCTCTGAAGCCTTTAACAAACTACTTATTTGTACGAAAGAGCATTTTCAGCACTTCTTTGTCTTAAAAATCAGTGCGAAAACTGTCTGGAAAGCGCAGAACTCAGACTGCAGATTTCAAATATTACATCTGGTGTAACAACACTTGTAAATGAAATGCAGCACCATCCTTCTCATTAAAATTTTTGATTAATACAGTTAAGCACATTATTTATTTGAAATTAATATTTTGCAATATTTTTTATGTATAATTAGATGCTTACTGCTTTCTGAAAAGAAAAAAAAGAAGTGTTAAAAAAATCTGTGTAAGTAGCAGAGACAGCCTTAGTGCCATTGAGGAACCTTTAAATCCCCCAGTCATGCGTTGGGAATCAAGGAAAAGTGCTCAAAATTGTGGAAGTCCGAGAGGTTAGGCTGATGCATAAAGGGAGGTGATCGAAATCTTAAGAACCGTTGATTTAGACGAATGATAGAGTGCGCCATTGCATAAATAGACTAACACAGTTGTGTATAACATCAAATTTTAAGAACACAAACTGTAACAATTTCGAATATTGAACAAAGGGATGATTCCAAGAGATGAATTATGTATTTCAATTATCAATGATGATTACGAAATACTTTTAATCGTAGAAAAGTATTTGTGTATATTTAAATTTTAAACACCATTAAAGCAGTGTTTCTCAAACTGTGGGACGCGGGTGCGATAACCCTACGAGGGGGGCGCGAGCATATCGAAAATAAAAGATTAAAAAAATAATTAATTTACTGGAATGATAAAAACAAAATACTTTCAGACATAATAAAAAATGCAGTTTTACTCTGATATAACTTATATGTATCATCTGGCGAAATAATGTCATCAAAAACAAAAACTTCTTCTATGCCTAATTAGCTATTTTCGATCCTATAACCAAATAAAAAAAACTTTTATTTGATTTAATGTAATCCCATGATGAGAGATTTTTATTACGTTTTCTTTTTAAACCTAAAATACTACTCTTTCAGAGAAAAAACAAAACCCAAACCCAGAATCGAAAAAATTTAGGAAGATATAAAAATTCATCTCTGTTATGAAGTACTCTACTTAAAGCTGTAGGCAGCAGAATATATTTGCTCAACATCTGTTTGACCTTCTATGTTATTGATACAGTTAGTTATGACACCTATCTTATGCGTTTGTTTTTCATTTAGGGAAGTTGTAAATAATGTATTTCTGCGGGAGGGGGTCCATGTAAAAGCGTTTGATATTTGGAAAACCAGAGAGCGCACACTTTGAAGGAGTACTTGGCCAAGATTTATTTTTATGAGTACTCTCAAACATATAAAGCATAATGAAAAACGTTTTACACAATTTTTAGCAGTAACATATATTATGTATTGAACACACTTTTAACCTGGAAGTGATCATGAAATCTTTAATTCAGACAAAACTATTTATTTGTTACAAAAGAAAAATTGAAAAGTCATTGAAAGTAGGTAAGTATACTTTCTCTTAGTTAAATTATTCGTATACTTTTTCACTTAATTAAATTATTCACTGGAATCACGATTTATATCGTGTACTGCAATAAAAATAATTACAAAAAAAAGGTTTGGGGGGATTCAATCACCCCGCGAGACCATTAACGTTAGTATCGAATGTGTGCATGCTCCCGAGATAAAACATTTTGAAGTCTTCTCGCTTTAAATATTAAAAAGCAACGCAATTATTCTTCATCGGAATTTTATATCATTTTTCATTATTTAATATTAATTCTAAATGCTCATTCTGTGAGGCTTAAAATTACAGTTCGCTTAAAACTAATTATAATATGAGCATTCGTTTTAAAGCATACATTTTTGTTAACATTGTCGCGTATTTTGGTTTACTCTCCTGACAATTCAGCTATTATATCAAGAATGTCTTAGTTTTTTTTTTTTAAAAAAAATGAACTCGTGCAAGGAGTGGGAACTTCAGACTTTAATGTATCAGTGCTGCACAAGGTATTTTATAACTAATTTATTAATACTAATTAAAAGCAAGTTTAATAAGTATTAGCGACTTCCATGGGTGTTATATGTTTAAAAAAACCCATGCGAAATATTATTTTTTGGAACCGAATTTTTTTGGTCTCCTGGTGTTGTTTTTCCAATCCCGTTCCATGATCTCAATGAAAGTAAACAAACCGATTCGAACCCGAACTTTTTGCAAGTTTCGTGATTTGTGATTGGCAGCAGCTGCAATGCAAATCGAGCGACTATTTAAACTCGGCTTGTGTTAGTTTTTTAGGGAGAAAGAGAAAGAAAGGGGAAAAATATAAGAAGTGTGTTTTAGCTATATTAAATAGAGCGGCTGGTTGGCTATGCAACTGTATGTTGCATCACCATTTTAAGATGATAAATTCGTTTTAAATATTAGACTGTAAGAAGACGGTTCGAATCTCTCAGATGTCTGGTAAAAGTCTGATCTTTTTTAACTAAGATTTTATTAGCCAACTTATTGTTTTTGATCGCTCCAGTGACGAGCACATTGACTTTATCCTTGATTATTAATAAAAGTCATTTTTAAGGAACTACTTTCATTTTTATGCCTCCTCGACACAAAAATTTTCACTGCTTGCTTTGCCAAAGCTTAGCTAGTTTACCAGGAAGTGTAACGATGGGCTTCTCTTTCAAAAGAAAGTTTTTCAAAGAAAGATTTACGATTAGAAATTGACACTCCAAGTACTGCTTTTATATTTGGCTGAGATCTATATTTTGCCTTCAAAGCAGCCACCACATTTTGCAATCGTTCCAATTTAAAAAATAGAGAAAGAAAAATAAAATATATATTACTTAAAAGCAACATATATAAAATTTAATATACTTATCTTATTAATTTATACGGTTTATAATTAAGATCATATTGTAACTTTTTAGCGTCAAGGTGCATTATTATTGCAATCGCATTATTATTGTATAAGGGGGCGATAAAAGTTAGGATTGAAAAGTGGGTCGCCAGTATTGAAAGTTTGAGGAGCACTGCATTAAAGACCTAAACTTAGATCTCTTTCGAAGGAAGCCACTGTAGGAGCTTAGTTTCTGAGCAGCTAATCTAAATTTCTCATGTATTATATTATGCATTCCTATCGCTTTAAATCCTCTTCTGATAATTGTCATCGATAATTAGTGTTATCACTAATGCTGTCCACTGCTAAATATTTTGATTGATGCCTTTTGCAGTCGCACTTAAGCTCTCTGTACGTAACTTTTGACCTGAATTAACTATTGCACATGAATTCTTCACTGTCGCATCTCCTTGGCATTTATACAGAATCGAAGCTTCATATTCGACAAAGTTGTTCTTGTTTCATATCTAAATTTAAATTTATTCCTCTTGAAAAAATCCAATTGAAGTAGTTTTTATTTCGTAAATATTTGGAACATATATTTGTATATAAACTAGCTGTTATATCTATCCGCTTCGCTGGGTATTTCGTGCAGCTATGTGTCTAAACACACTCTATAACAAGAAAAACGATGCACCAAGAACGAGTAGTCCGATAGAAACAAAAATTAGTAGGTAGGAAGATTGTGTACAGAATAAAAAATGATTAAAATTTCAGAAAAATTGAATGATTTATTTCAGAGTTACATAGCTACAAAGTAACGATTTCAATAATGTGTTCACCCACCTCAAGCCTGGAGGCAAGCTGCCACATGACGCGGCATAGAGTGATAAAGCACACTGATGGTCTCTTGCGGTATTTCTTGCCAAATTTTCTCCAATTGTCGGGCCAGGTCATCAACATTCCCTGGTAAATGCAGTCGACGTCCCATCGTATCCCAGACATGCTCAATTGGAAAGAGATCTTGCGATCTGGCTGACCAAGGAAGTGTTTTGACAAAATATAAGGCAGTTCATAGTGATGCGACGCTATTTTAAACTTATTTAATTTCTAAAACTTTGAACCCAGATTCCTAATTTCACATCGCATCATGACAATTAATTAAGTTAACTAGTTCTAAAATTAAAACACTCATCTCACACACTAAATCATACACTGATCGTATAGTTTTTAAACATTATTAAATTTATTTTAAGCACAAGTATATGGAAATTTACTTCACTACAAGATCAAAATTTAACTTAGCTTGAGAGAGGGAAAGTGCAAGGGATGGACGTGGTTGATGCCCGGAGTCTCCGGAGTATTTTCGTGATTGTCTGCAGCTCTGGAATCGGCCCTCTCTCTCTGTGTAAAATTGGGGTGCGTCCCGTTTTATTTTACGACTTTTCACACAAAAATCCTAGAGCGGACTCTTTGTCTTGTCCACTTTAATTGTCTCTGATTGGTCCAGAGGCCAGCGCAGTGTTACACCTCCTCACAATTTATGGGTTTAGTGAACTTTCTTAACGCGGGAATCTTTCTTGACGCACCCCACCAAAAAGGAATTTAACCACATCCGGTCCGGGGACTCGTAAACAAATTCCAAGCCATCTCAGGGGCTAATTCTAAATTACGAAGTTCTGGCCTCCCATCAATAGCAACTCGTGCTGTATGTGGTACGGCACTATCTTGCCGAAAAATAAGGTCAGGGTACTGCAAAAGGAACGGAAGCAAAACAGTTCTCAAAATGCCGTCGACGTACCGCTATGCTATAAGTGCGCCTCTAATGACAAGCAAAAGGGTCCGGTTGTCAAAAGAAATGGCACCGCAGACCATAACTCTTGGTTGAGGGCTCGTGTGGCGTGCAATAGGGAAAGTACGATTGGCAAGCTGCCCTGGGCGTCTCCAGACATCTCTTCGATTATCGTCAGTACGCAATTGGAAGCAGTATTCGATGCTAAACACTATACGTCCCCAATCAGCATGATTCCAACCTGATCGAGCCGAGCACCAGTGTAACCTGGTTCTGCAGTGTGCAAACGTGAGTGGTAGGAGGCGTAACTGTCGTAAGTTTTGCTCTATCAGCCGTCTGTGAATGGTCATGGTGGACACTCATGTACGAGTTGCACGCCTGATCGTTGATGGCGATGAATCAGACACTGTACAGCTGATCTAACAATCAATCTGTCCTCCCGATCTGCTGTGGCCTTAGGTCGACCGCTATCATCATGACGCTAAAATCTGCCACTGCCCACCCATTCTTGCCAGCATCTTCTAATGGTCGCATCGCTTCGACACATCTGACGAGCAATTTTCCGATTTGTCCAACCTCCCTCTTTCAATCCAATGATACGACGTTTTTCAAACTCTGACAGTTGCTCGTAATTATCTCGAATACTACGACTAGGTATTTTTTCAGTTGCTCAAAGGTATCCTAAATCTCTCAATGCAACAGAAA
This sequence comes from Trichonephila clavipes, assembly GCA_019973935.1. Classification (NCBI taxonomy): domain Eukaryota; kingdom Metazoa; phylum Arthropoda; class Arachnida; order Araneae; family Nephilidae; genus Trichonephila; species Trichonephila clavipes. The sequence goes on from BMAU01019712.1 coordinate 352,545, forward strand.
TTTTGACTATCAAATTGAGAATCGCTTCTTATAGACACCTGCTGAGTGCGCAATTCCGATACGATGCAGCTCCCGCTATTCAATAATTGGACATCAAATTTTAATCTTCTGCCTATTCAGTACAAATATTTTTGTATACGAAATTTCAGTACAATCGGGCAACTCCTTCTTGGTGCTCTTTATCAACTCTTCTTTTTTGTTGTTGTTATAGAGTGCATATTGGTTTTAAATTATTGATATTTAAGTTTAATTTTCAGATTCCGACTGTATTTAAAAACATCTTTATAGTAATCGCCTCTTGATGTCAAAAGGCTAGGACCTGAATTTTCTGAAACGGAAGTATGTTCTCCACCCTACACAACCTTGGCACTCAATTCCTTCAAAATCTGTTCTTATTTAGACTCTCTTCATCAACAGAAATATGTCTACCAAATTTAAAGTCGGTGGGCTTAAAAATGGTATTTTCTTTATCTGTAACGCCCCCGCTCTCCCCTCCAAATCGATTTACGTAAAACTCGTTCATGGCGGATTCCTACTCAACAGAAGAAACATCTATTAATTTCCGATTAAGTTGGAGTCTAATAGTTCAAATTCAAAAACGTCTCCGTAACCCACAAGGGCCTCGATATCTGCGAAACCATTTCTCGGCGGATCTCTACTCAACAAAGGAAACATGCCTGCTTAATTTCGTTTTTATGTGTCGAATAGTTTTAGGGGATAGCTTTTCTACCTTATATATATATAGATATGATAGAAAATCCATTGAATTAAGAATTAGAACATTATAGTTTGATTGGATATTTTGAAATTTTAACTCTTGAAAATTCAGGGAATTTTAACATAATATAAGGATTTTTGAATCTCGAATGTTAATTTGCAAATAGTACTTAAATTTCTTTTTAAATATATACTAGAGGACCCGACAGACGTTGTCCTGTACACACATCTTAAATTCAAAATAAAAGGTTTTTTGAATATTCGATACTGCGATCGTAGCGCAGTCTGCCGGATCCAATGTAAAACATTCCAAGATCAACAATTTATAAATAAAAAAATTAATTAAATAAACATTTCTAAACCGAATTATAAATCTAAACCATTCTTGAGTCCACTGGAACAGACAAAAACTTTCATCAAAATCGGTCCAACCGTTTAGGAGGAGTTCAGTTACATACACACGCACAGAAGAATTATATATATAAAGATTATTTGAAAAGATATTAGTTAAAAACGCTAAAAAGCGTGAATCATCTGCGTTTTCGTAACAATAAAGACCGGGTTTGGCCAGTTTGGCTGAAAATCAATTTTCGACGCCAACTTACGTCTTCTTCAATTCCTACTATTAGCTCACGATCTCTATACATATTTTATTTGTTGTTTATTTACTTATTTATCTTGGTGGAATTTTCAATCGTTAATAAAATACATTTTAAAGCGCTCAATTGAGCTGAAATGTAATGTACATGATTATTTTGGATGGCAATACAACAATTTAATTATAATTAATAAAAATTAATTGATTAAAACTAATTATTTAAAAAATTACAAATACAGCCACGTTGGCGACTTAGCGACCCTTTTGGCGACTAATGTCACAATTTGAAAAGGTTCTTTTCTCACGTGTTAAAGCATTCATTTGAAAGGAAATTTTATTTTATAACAATAGCGTTGTTACAACAATGCAGGTGAAGGTTGAGTTGCATTTTTTTGAATTTGTTAATCAATATCTTTTTAACTAATTGCGATATTGGACCGAATTGTGAATCTAAACCATTCTCGAATTTACTTGAACCCACACAAAAAATTTCATCGAAATCGGACCAGCCCTTTAGGAGGAGTTTAGTGACAAACACACGCACAGAAGATTTTTATATATAAAGTTATATATATAATGGAAAATTTAAGCTGAGTTAATAAAGTATAAGTATATTGCTAAATATGATATAAAGGCACAATTTTGCTATTATTTATAAAAAATATTATACCAGTAAAATACTTATAGTTTAAAAATTATATTCTTGTTACATTCTTAAGAAATATAATTACTTTTTTATTGAAATTATATCGTTTCATTCTGTAGAATAAATTAAGAAATTTTTTCACTCCAGAAAACAAATATTTGGTTTAAAAAAACATTTTTTCGTATTTTATCAATGCTTTTAAACACAAGATTTTTTAATTCCATCGTGGAATTATTTAGAATAATATTTTTATTCGTCTCAACTGCTGCGAAAGAATTTTAAGTGGGAATTTGTAGCATTTGATAAATTACTCCAATGCAATATGTTTATTTTATCATGCAATTTATTACCCCCTATTCTGAAAGAATTAAGTGGCTTAGTTGTTCCATATTAAGTAGAAAAAGGAAAATTTAATCGTGGTCTTTTACCTGGAATTTTCTTTTACGTCAGCAAAATTTTTTGTGAATATTTCTATTATTCTAAATTGCTGCTTATAAAGAATGAAAAGATTATATGAGTTATTGGTTTTCTCCATTAAGCTAATCAAATTTATGTTTTCAACTTATGTTTATGAATTTTCTTTACGATAAAGTAGTAGAAATTCTGATTACTTTCTTTTAGATAAAATCGCTTTTAAAAATGGTGACTAATTTATGTAATAAATAACCATTAACCGATAAGTTATTTTTAAGTTTTATATATGTTGTACGTAATTCTTTTGTCGGCATATGTATTATTTATTAACTATGTTAGTTTTTCAAAAATTATGAATGCATAAAACATGTTTCGATTTGTTATTATCTTTACTTTAATAAAATATTACATTTGAACTGAACGGATTTTGTTCTAATATGTTTCATTCAATTAGTCATTTCCTTTTTAAGATAGACAAGGGAAAGAATGCAAATAATATAGCTGAACTAAATATAATTTTGTAGTTGCAGACATTAAAATCTTAAGTTAATTTGCGTGTTAATAAGAATTTTTTTTAATTATATATCTTACAATTCCAATAAGTTTTATAAATTTCATTTAAGGTTTTTCCTTTTATATGGGTTACATATTTTTTTAAAGTATAAAATTTACATATTGAAGGCATTGCTGGCATTTTATTAAGAGTTTTGCTGTGAAAAAGCTTCATTAATGTTCCAATAAACTGTGTAGCATAAAAGGTATTTCTGAAAGGATGTGGGTAAAGATCGGCCATTTTTCGCCCACTTTTTTCGGCAAATTCGTATTATGTATTTTTTTTAACACTCAGTCAAAATGAAAGTGTTAGGGTTTTTTCAAAAAAATATTTTATTAGACAGAGAAAACAGGAAAAAATAACAATGTTAAACTAATTGTAACAAATGTCTTCGATTGTATTTCCTTCTCGCTTTCACTGGCTGAATCGTCCATGGACCATCCAGTAGCAGCGTCTTGAAGTGTATCAGCCTATTCAAGACTGGGTGTTTTTGTCTGAGTGTGATTATGGCACCAGCATCCCATGTACCAAAGTACAGATGCAACATGTGCACAGAAGCCAGCAACTCTAGCACCAACTTTGCACTGACAATACCATTCAATGTTTGGATTATGACCTATACCTGTTCTTATCCATATGTTGTATACTTTTGAACTAGTGTGTCGTGATCTCAACTGAAGTCGAACAACTGAAGAATCTTCTCGATTTAGGTAATGAGAGTACAGCCCCGATTAATTAAGGTATTCGTGAGTGTAAGGTACTAGGTTCATTTCTTCTAAAGGCTCCAAACATTCTGACCGATTCGTGGACAAGCTATTTTGTTTCGCATCACATCAACGCCCTCGATGTCAGTTTAAAAGCCTTATTATTGCAGTATTTGAGAGACCAAGAAATATAGTGGTGCTTAAAGTGCTTAAAATCATGATTCTAAAAAAGATTCACAATTTTTTATGATTTTATTTTATAGGCCATCTTTTTAGCTTTATAAAAATACCAAGTGTTTTACTATCCATTCACTAGAACAAAAACTACAAGTGTTTTAGTAAAAGTAGATGCCATAACTTTACGTAAGATGTCAAACTTTAAAATGCGTTTTACTCGAAATGTGTTTTTTTTTCGAAAAGCTCCCACGGGAACAGCGATGGCTCAAAGATTTTTTAAAATTTCTGAACTTTTTGTGTGTTTGTTCTGTATAACAGAAGAAGTGATTTAACCTTCAGATTTATCAATCACTGTTTTATTACAAAATTTACAGTTCTTTATGTGAATATAATCACTGTTTTTTAAGCAGTTTCATATAATAGCTGAGATAAAGTGCTCTAGTTTTTGAAAAAACTAAAATATCTCTTATCCTGAAGGTCATTTCAAATAGGAATAGCAAAGTAATGCATCCAAATTGAGAATTTGTTCATTTATTATTTGTACAGAGCAATAATCCCCGTTCAGGTAATTTTTTTTCAATTTTCACCCATTTTAGTAGTAATAATTTATTTTTTTCTCTTAATTTTAGCCCTTTTTTTCTTCAAATGTACTAAATAAATCTAAAAAAAGAATCTCCATAACTTCATTTTTTTAAAAAAAAAGTTGTCGCAAGTAGTCGGATCCAGAATTATGGAATATCGTGAGGAAGTTTTTAATTATTTTTCCTTGTAAGAAGAAGAGAGAGAGAGTTTCAGGCAGTTACCTATCTCCAAAACAAAAAAAAGAAACTGGACACTACTAACAGAGGATATATAAGGTTAAACCTGACAAGATTGATACTAAATGTAGAAAATTTGTTACTGTAGTGCCAGATTCAACCCTCTCATTAAAATCAATTGTATGTTGCTTGCTTGTTTTATTTAAGTTATTTTGTACATCAATTAACTTTTAATTTAATTAATTAACATATACTTTTTAAACTTTTAATTCTATACTTCATCAGTTATAAATTTAATTCTTTTAAAGTAGTAGTAGTACTAGCAGTCAAAAAGAAATTTAAGTTGATAAATTTGCAAAAATTCAATATTAATTAAGTAGGGGTCTACCCCATACCGAAAAACATGGCAAGGGGTCTATGAGACAAAAAAGTTTTGGGAACCTCTATTTTACACAGACAATTTGAAAGAATATTTAATGCAGTCTAATGATTAATTATGTGTATAATTAATTATATATATATTACGTGTATAATTAATTACGTGTATGCTTAGTTATATATGTTATGTGTATACTTAATTATATATATATTATGTGTATAATTAATTATAAAAATAAATAAATAAATGTATAAAATACCTTTAAAATATTGTAAAACAGTTCTGTATGCTACAAATAAAGTTCATCAAAATGCATATTTCGAAAAAGTTAAAAATTGAGTTAATAAATTATCTGCAGTTTATTATGGAAGAATTTAAGAAAACATTTAAAAGACTTTATAAGATTTTAAGGGTGTTGGAAAGCTAAAATCTTATTTTTTGACAATTTGAGATTTTTACATTTTCAAATTGTATAGATTTTAACCTTTCTAAAAATATCTTACTTGAACCTCTAGGGTATTTAGAAGCCCTTAAAACGTATTTTTAAATAATCGTTGAATTTGGGCCACGCCCATTTTAATGTTGAAAATTGTAAACAAATTACTTCGTTTTTGCTTAAAAGTGTAACGACTGATATGAACCAAAACATGTATCTTTTATTTTAAATTGAGCCTTTTATTTTTTTATTTCCCAGCTGATTAGAAGTCTCACTGTATACATTAAAATCAATTTATCTCAAAATGTAAATTTTAATGTGCGATGTACCTTTTCTGAGAAACTACTGCTCACAGGTATGTAAATTTTTTATGAATTATTTATAATGATGTCTAATATATACTAAAATGAGCTTTTTTTAAAACACTCAAAAATTTCATTTTTACAGATTTTTTAAGTAAAAAATGGGTCAAATTTCGCAATGTTTGATAAAATATTTCATAATTTCTTAAAAAATTCAAAATTAGCTAAAAGCTCATTTTTGTATAATAAGAGAGATTTACTTTAATAGTATGAAAAATTTCAAGCATGTACATAAAACAGATTTTGAGAAAAGGTACATCGAAAACAGCCAATTTAACATTGTCAGTATAGAGAGAGAGAGAGGTTTCCAACACCCCTTAAACCAAAAAAATACAAACATTTTAAAAAAATACGAATTCAATGCAAAAACATCCTTTAGATAAGTAAGTTGCAAAATTTCAGGCGTGAATTTTAAATTTCGAAGGATGATTACTAAATAGATAATTAATTTGAATACATAGTGATATCTAAATAATATAGAATTAGCAGCCCTAATAAGCAGACAACAATGACTTGAATCCTGAATAACTTCCAAATCATTTTTAAAATTAAGTTTCAATCATATTAAACTATGTTTTATTTGTGATTAATACATAAAGGCTTTAATTCTCAATCGTTTAATTGCAATGAATACAAATATAAAATACTTCAGAACATAACCACTCATCCAAGACATAAACGAGAGGCTCTTAATCAGTGTCCCGTAGAACACTGGTGCACTAAAAATTAAAAAAATAGATGTTTTCAGTGTACAATAGTTTTTATTTACTATTTCATTTTACTATTATATTTCTCAAAAATCCTTTAAAATGTATTTTTCCTGATTGTGAAAAGGTTTAAAAGCGTTAGTATGTATACTTAAGAAAAAAATTCTAGTAATAATAGGTTCCAATCTATAGCAATACTTAAAATCTTTAGAAAAGGCAAAATTATGACAGAAGTTTCTTATAAAAACAACTAGAAAAGGATTTAATTAAAATTTTATTGCTACAGAACAATAATTAATGTGGAAGAATATAAGTACAATTTTTTTTTGTTGTGTTCATGTTCCTAGTATAAAACTATTTAATTAAAGTGGAATCAAAATGTGCATTACAGAAATAAAAATATGATAAAGTAAAAAATTATAAAGTAGATAAAGGATTTCAAACAAAATTCGTTGAGAAAGCCGAATAGATGCATTAAAACCACTAAGGTATCAAGTAGGAGGGATATACGATGCTTTACTTGCTGTTAGTAATAATTCGAAGATTGACAACTCTATAAGAATTGAGGCTTCTGGACTATTAAGTTGTGTTAAACAATTTAAGTTCTTATGCTGCATTGTAATTTGGTACAAAATCTTAAATTGTATCAATCCTATAAGTAAGCTCTTGCAGACAGAAGACTATGATCTGGCATCTGCTATGGAGTTCTTGAAAAATCGTAAAGATTTTTTCAATGATCTTAGATTGGACACAGCCTTAAATGAAATGATTTGCGACGCTCGAGAATTCGCTGACTAAATTGACATACCAGCTTATTTTGAGCTCACCCAGCCACGTCATAGAGTTCGAAGAAGAAATGTTAATTTCGACTATGAGGTACGAGAAGATCCTACTTTGAAATATAAGACAGAGTTTTATTTTTTCACATTAGAGGTAAAGCTATCAATACACTTGAATACAGGTTTGATTTGATCAGTACCCACGGCAACTACTTCCAATTTTTATACAATATTTGTGATTTAAAAGATACTCCTCAAAACGATGAACTAAAGTAATGTAAAAATCTAGAAACAGTGTTAACTGAGGGGAATTCATCGGATATAAACGTGCTGGACCTGGCAGACGAGATAGTAGCAGTTTAGGCTTTGCTAAATAAAAATGAAAGCCCAATCAAGATTCTAAAATTCATATTGAACCTGGATTTTGCTCCAGATCTCGGTATAGTCATAAGGATATTGCTTACTCACCCAATAAGTGTGGAAAGGGGAGAAAGGAATTTTTCCAAATTAAAATTAATTAAAAAATTTTTACGCTCCACAACTACCGAGGATCGGCTAAACGGCTTGACAACAATAGCCATTGAACAAGAACTGGCTGAAGAAATTAGTGTTAAAGGAATTATAAAAAAAATTCTCGCAATTAAAAGTGAAAAAGAAACACTTTTAAATTTAACTCTTGGTTTAAGTGTATTTTTAATATGTAATTAAGTTTTAATACTTAGTGGTTCTATAATTTGTTTTGGTATTTTTTAAATATCTGTATTTTATAATTATACACTAGAAATGACTTTTTTTGTGTGCAACCCTAATTTTAATTTAGTGCCAAAAACATAAATTAATAAATTAGTATTTTTTGCTAACCAAAACTTCAACATTATTGATAGCAATTTTTTTTTTTTTTTTGCTCTCGTTTTATTTTACCACTAAGCATGGAAAGGGTTTAGAGGTTATTTCTTTTAATTTTTGTTATAAAAGTGCGGCATTTTACCTCTTTGCCAGGGGCGACAAAACTGCTAGCGCCGGCCCTGATAACTATTAACTAAATTTAATGAACAATATATTATGCGCATATAGTGAAAATTGGTTAACACGAAACTGAGGGAGGATTGAAATATTTTTTTCGTGTTGAAAGAATTTCGTGCCAAAGTATATTACAAGGGGGAAAAGAACCATTTGCTCAATAAATTAAGTTTATTAGAGTAAATTTTTTCCCATAGATATGTATATATGCATGAATTCCATAAAAATCAATGAAACAAAAGCAATCACAAAACTTAATGAGATTTAATACAAAAAATTTTAAGTGCTTTGTAAAACGAAGCGCTTATTGAGTTTTTCGAAAATGATACTTTTTTTTTGCATTGTCTTTTTTAGCATCAAATTGTTCGATGTCGTCCATTTTGTTATTCATTTCATCATTGGAATGTGCGCCTAAATAATTAGGTGTATTTTTCACGATGTTTTTCATTTCGGATGACATGGGCAAAGAAGCTACATTATTCATTTCATTTTATTCGTCGGAATCTGCATCAATGATAGTTTTTGAGCTTTGAGCAAACTCCTAAATGTCTTTGTCTACCATAATTGGGGCTGTACACACATTATCATCATCTATTGCAATGAATTATTCCAATAATACAATAAGGCAATCCAATCCGACAAGTGTTTTCGAATTTTGTTCATTCCCAGAAGGGAAAGGGGAAAAATGAATGAACATTCATAGTCGTTTGTCGGGATCGTTGTATTATTTCATGGTAACCGGTATTTCGTCTTAAGCATTTTCGCATTAAACGTATTTCACTCTATATTATTTTTTCTTTTTTTGATCTATCGTGATTTCCAAACTTGCTGAAGCAACTTTCACTGTGGGATTTACTTAAAACTTCTTTTTTGAAAAGAATTAAAAGTTAATCTGTTCGCAAATGTTAAATAATTAGTGACATTTGTCCACGCAACGCATTATCATTTCAATTAAGCTAATTGTTCTGCGACAAAATGTAGAAACTTAGCTAAAATAAGTAATTATTACCCCGAATCCAGCTGTGTGGTTAAGTTTTATCACAAATTCTGTTAGCATCAGAAATAAAAAGATTTTCTGCGATTAATTAGAGATGTAATGGATCATTCCTACAAACATTTCATTTCAATTTACCGATTGTAATTAACATGAAAGTTACTAATGATACGTGATTTTAAATGGTTAATGATCTATTATTTTAAATTATCCAATCATATATCAAATTGCCTTTGCTGGTAATTAGTTTTAGGGGGTAGTGTGACTTAAAGGCATCGAAACTTTCTTACTTTTAAGCTAACTTCTATTGAATATTAATTTAATAACTTTAACATAAATGTATGTAGAGGAATAACTTTCACTGGTATGGAAAATATCTTTTCGGAGCTTCAGATACTAATTTGAGATAAAATATTTCATCATTACGGTCGTATGAATTTGCTTATGTCTTAAGAATTAATTTAATAATTTCTAAAACATCAAATCAAGAATTTAAATCTTTGTCTGTAAAAATATTATATTTCTAGTAATTTAATATATTTCTTGAAAATATTTAACAGTACAACTATTAGAAAATGTATTTGAATTATCAAACTTCCGAAAAATATTTATTAAAGCCAAAAATGTTGCGATATTATGAAACAGTTACCTTAAAATGTGGCGTATTTGTATATTTACGAGAACCTGTACTTTCAAACCCATTTTTTTATTTTTCGATTTATTTGCCTTGTAACACGTGCCTATTTTTTTACGAAGAAATCTGAAAACCATCTACACATGCATATTTTTTGCATACTTATTTTTTGATGAAAATGGTTCCCATAAAAACTGATGACGAATTATCTCACTTCTAATTACGGACAGTACAGCATTAAACCCATGGCTATTTTTATAAGATCAAATATTCCTTAATGCAGTGATCCTCAATCCTTTGGTCATGGACCGGTCCATAGCTCAAATGATACCGGGTAGTCTAAGGAACATTAAATTATTTCCATTCCATTTGTAGTGGAGTATTGTGCAGTGCAGGGGTCGGCAACCTATGGCATGCCGTTCAATTGTCAGTGGCACTCTGCACTATTCTACAAATATGTCAATTTTGGGGTGAATGGAAGTTCATAAATTTGTAATGGACCTTATTTGACACACTTGTTCAGAATTGTGAATATTATGGAATTACGAAAAATTCTGAAAGATAAATCTAAAGATAAATATACAGCTGTTTTGTAAATTATAGAATGTCATTGCTGGAGAGATTTATTTGTTTGAAGATAAAAAAAATGCACGTACTCTGCTTTCCGCTTTTTGTTCTACATATCTAAGTAAAAATTCTCTACTCTTGTGAAAAATGCTTCGGGTCTCCGCATAGAAATTGTTTAACAACTGAATGCTTAAAATCGTCACAAATTTAAAACCACAAATTATTCCCCTGATTATTATAGTGAAAGAAATTACAGTCGAACCTCCATATTACGAACATCTATATTGCGAATTTTGCTATACAGCGAACTTTTTCATGGAACCAAGAACATTTCAAGATTTTCTTTGGATTTGCATTTTCGAAAAACGAACTTTTTCTCTTCTGAGTCAATTTTTTTCTCGCTGTTCTTGGAAGTATTTCTCGATATTTCAAATTATTCTCTCTCTTAACACATTTTATGGTGATCCTAAATCTTGAACTGGTTTTATTAAGTGCCCAACTCTCCGAGGGCACTAGAATTCTGGGGGTTTCATCCAAAAAGTGCAACCTTTAACCCTTATTGTCCAGTTCACTGGACATATCTCCGATATCTACTTTCACCTTCATTGGAGTTGTCTCATGTCCCCGTATCCTTTAACTAGTCTCCGTTCATTTGTAGTGTTGATCAGCCATAATGGTAGCTTCTTTTGTATTAGCTTTAAACTATTAAAATGTAAGTGCATGAGCATCAAAGAAAAATAAATTGTTCTTCAGGAAGGGGATAAAGAAGTCAAGAAACTTTCCTTGCAGTTTTTCTTCCTCTTCTTTTTTTTTGATAGGTAAGATATATAAAATAAATATATATTAATTTACGAAAAGGTGTGAATAATTACTTGTTTAAATATATAATGTTTATTAATTCAAAATATTTTTTATGTTGTTTATAACGGAAGTTGAAAATGAACCTTTTTTTAGCAAATTTTCCATATAACGAACTTTTTTTCGGGATTTAGTGACTTTTCATAGGGATTAGTTATATAGAGATCCGACTGTGCTTATGTTTTATGTTATCTATTTCTTATTTTAATATACATAAATATTTTTAAAAAAAAACAATATATGTACAATTTTAATTTTATTTTTGTTGATTGAAGTTATATTTTATGCTGTTTATTTTTATGTTAAGAAATATCTTTAAATGATGCAGAATTATACATAATAAAACTCTAAATCTATATTATTGACCTCTATTCTCCAACTCTGAATACATTATCGTGGGAATCGAATGGTTTCAAAAATGTTCCACTGTGGGACACACTGAATCATATTTCCAGATTGGTTTGGCATGCCCCACAGCTAAAAGTTTACCGACCCCTGGTGTTGCGTACTAATGAGTTAAAAGGTTAAATCACTTTATATTTATTTTGAAGGCATATTTAGTTACAATTAAATTAAAATTATTAAATCAAAGAATCTAAAAGATAAACCTTCAACATCGCCCCTCCCCTCGCCTTTCCTTTTAAGTGGGCGGTGGTAAAATTATCAAACGTTGACTAGTCCGCGATGATAAGATTGGGAAGCTCTTATAAGGTGTTTTCATTCATGTGCTCGTGAAGCACAGATGGAGGATTTTAGTTTTTTGGCAAATACGTCCAGATGTCAAACCGAAAGCGGTCGTGCAGGGCACAGAACCACCCCAGGCTTACGAAATCTTTAATTCTAGAAAAACTGTTACCAATGATCTAGTTAGTATCCTCATGTAAAACAGTCTTCATGGGAACTAAAATGTAATTGTCGCATATCTCCCTCTCTTTTGTGAAAGTGGCAAACTTTTTCTTATGACCTTAAGGTACTTCTTTTGACTGAGTTCCCCGCGCGACCACTTTTGTTCCAAAATATTTACTACGAACAGGAACATTCTTTCCCTGTGAACGAATTAGTTGCTTTGTTAATGGTGTTGTATGACTCATTATGGTATATAAATGTAAATGGGCGCAATATTAAATAAAAGTAATGGATATTTTCAATATCGATTGGATGAATTTGAAACTGATCAAGCAAAGGAAGAAATGGATGAAATAATGGATGTTAATCATGATAGCGAAAGGAAATTTGGGGAAAGAGATGAATTTGAATCGTTTGAGTGGAAAGGAAATTTTTCAAATGTGCTACCTCTAAAAAATTCCATCAAGAACAGCCAAAAGTGTACCACAAGACAAACTGCACCCTGTCAGAAAGACACAAGCAAGAAAAAGTTCAACATGCTATTTGTCAATTGTCAAAGGACAATAAATTAAGCAACTAATAACAAATACAATAACTTAAGCAAAATATGAGATTTTTGCCTGCAAATATCATACCTGTAATGTTAAAGAAAAGTGTCTGTGATTTGTGTCCTTTATTAAAGTAACGCATATTTGAAGCATTTCGGTTCAGTTTTATTGGATTTTTTCTCAAATTATTAAAGGAAAATTGTCAAGTCCTTAAAAGTAGTTAGTATACATTATCTTAATTAAATTATTCACTGGATTCACCATTTTTAGCGTGTGCAATAAAGATAATAATAAAAAAAAAGGATTAGGGACTGCGTCACACCACACAATCGCTAGCGTTAGTATCAAGTGCACGCCTGCTCCCGGGTGAAAGAAAATCTTCATGTTAGAATTGTTAACTAACTTATTTTATTGATGGCATATTAATAAGAAAAGAAAAATTCTTTAAAAAGTTAAGAAATCTGTTAGTAGTTATTTTTACGCTTGTATGTTGATGAACGCCACTCTATCTTCGACTCTTCTCTTTAATTTTAAGTATTTTTTTCTCCTTTTTTGAAAAATCATAAATACATTCAAGTTTAAGTAGATGACATCAACAGTCCATTTTAAGAATAATTATTCTAAAGAAAACCACAAGGCTCATCTTCAACGAGAATATTTTAACATACAACAGAATCTTCTCAGAAGAAATTTGCATTTGAGAAATCGTCGAACTGAAATGGAGTGAAAACCATAATCCCTTCTGGCATTAAAGGTTTTGCCCCCACTGCACCGTGAAAGAGATAATTAGTATATTTTAACGTTCTAATACCACCCCTCTTTTCTTCCATTAGATCTGTTGCAACTTCTTTCTTGTTTGGTTTTTTTTTCCGATTCTTAAATGAGTGTTTTTTATGCCGGTATCGTATTTTTTACTTTGATTCTTTGCTGAATGATGCAAAGAAGAACATTTTTTTTCCTTTGTATTGCCTGGATTTAATTGCAAATGTTTTATAATATGCCGTCTGTTACATTTGGAATACCGCACACTAACATCTCGGTCAGGTTAATTGTTCATTAACATAATATAATAGTTCTAAATAGTTGCGAAATTAATTAATTAAATTAATCTGCAACACACAGATGCACGATTAAACACTATCATAAATTCAATTTGCGTTTTCTAATAGTAAAGAAAATATTTTCTGAGATTAATTACTGATTTAATTGATTATTCTGATAAATGCTGTGGGATTGTTTTATTTTAGCTTAGTGATGCGTACTTTTGAATTAGTTAATGATATCAATTAGTTTTCTCGAATTATACTGATCATTTTTCACATTGTACTGATCCCTAATTAATTTTTCTGCGCTTGATAAAATTATATTTAATTGGACTTTTGTTTGCCGCATTTGAATAAAAAAAATTTTTATCATGAGTCTTAAGGAGTTTATTTTTAATTTTACTAAAGATAGCTTTACTTCGAGATTTTGAAATTACAAATATGTTCCCGTGGAATTTGCCATTCAGATTTCAACAGGATATGTTATGTACGTGGGACAATCCGTAGGTTTCATAATAACAGAGTGTATTCACTAAATGTGAAACAAGCCATCACCGTAAGAAACTAAATTCGTTATTGGTTGAGCGACAGAAGAAGCGTCAGCGAAGGAGGAATGACGCATGCTCAGAGTGCCTAAAAAGAGAGAGCAGCTGCAAACCGGCGTGCCCCAGGTTATTGGAGTACAAATCACGATAGCAGACAAATGTGCGCTCATAATGTCTCCAATAGAAGAACGTTATCCGAGTAGTAATGGACACATGGGTTTAGTGTTTCCGTAATCCATGAATACCTGCACTCAACCTATTTGTTGTTGCTCATGCCACCTAATCAACGGTGTCAAATCAAGGCCCACGAAATTCATTGTTGCAAGGGGCTAGTTGTATGCTTGTCGTTAGCCGTAGCTTTAAACACTCTGCAGGTGACAGTGCGTTTGGTTTCCGTTCCACAACAATTTTGAAGGAGAGCCCCTTGGGGGCTTTGTATTGTAAAAAGACCAGGTCCCATTAAATGGTTGGTTGATGGTGTTGCATTTTCAATGAAGAAAGGCAGAATGTGAAAGATGAAGGTCTAAATGGGCGCCCCTTCACATTCACGAACGAAACAATGTTGCCAAACTACAGGACATGGTGTTAGTACAGATGCATGACGGTGTCAAAAGGCATTCATACTGCGTCTGGCGAATAATTTGCTTCTTGCTATCATATGGCCACAGGGACTTCATAAGGCATAGGCCACCTAGGCCCAGGGCTTAGTCTCGTTCTCGACTTAGCCTGAATAAGATCATGATTCGAATAATTTCAACGGTCAAATGTTATTTCCGGTTGTATTCTTCCAAAATCTAGAAATCTCGTTCGATATGTCTTGCTGCATGTGATGACCGTCGGCCCTATATAGGCCTAGGCCTATCACCATACACCATCATTACTCATTCAATCAAAAGGCAGCAGTCGATTTGTGCTATTTTAAGTTATGCACATTTATTTGTTTTGGTTTTGTGCGAGTATTTTACTAAGTATGTTATGTACTATCTACTTTATGGGCCATATGTGGGACCGACATTTTTGTAAGGGCCCAGGGCCTATTCTTGCTCGAGGGCTCACGACCTGCTTTTGCTCAAGGTCTATTTTTGAGTAAGGGCCCCAAGAAGTCTTAAGACGTCCGTGTGGGGCTGTCATAAAATATTTTAACGTACGTACATCTCCGGATACATCGCTGGCATCATGCATTACGAGATTCCTATTTTATTCTTTTAAAAATATCCCCCTCATCCGAATTCAGTTATTAAAATTTACAATAATCACCAAGGATTTTCCTCAGTTAAATTTAAATAATCAAATTTCGGGGAGATTGGGCGGAAACACTCTGGAAAAGTCAGCGACTCAAGAAAACTCATCGATGCATTACTAAGATAAAATCTTGAATGCTCCTCCGTTTCATTGGAGAAAGCAGTCAGAGGAATAATTAAGAGTGGGATTTCTAAAGTCATTAAATAAAATAATATATTTACACGCTCTGATGTACGGGAATGATACAGGTGTTAGAAATAATATAAATAAAACTAAAGTGTATCTGCAAAAGGTGTTATTGGCGTTAATTAATATCTAGTTAAGGAGACACAGTACGATTCAATTGTCAAAAATCAGTCAAAAAATCGAATCTTAATTTTTTTAGTCTAAATTATTTTTTATATACTGTTCTACAAACTCACAAAATTTGAAAGCTCTAAGTTTAAAAAACGCAGAGTTATGATAACTTTTACGTTTGTTTTTATTTACAGTCCAATGACAAATCAAAACTTTAAACTGACTTATATCAGAAAGATAAAATAACTAGTTTGTCTTTATTTTAAAGGCTAGGACTTTTATTCTATTGTGCCTAATACTTGGGCATTTTTTTCACTTGTTGCTAATAGTACATGTAATAAAAGTTAGTATGCATTTTTTAATCAAAGCAATACTTGTTTTTTAAAAGATAATTTAAGTTATAATTTACACACATTTTTAAAGAAAATTTCAATAAGCATTTATAAAAAGAAGTACTGTACGAATACCAATCATGTTATAACAAAACCCTTACCAATTTTTGTTATATATAGTTTGATTTACTTTTAAATCAAGTTTCATATATGTACGTCAATTTTTGTAGGAGGAGAGAGAGTAGTAACATTTTAAAATCAGTTCATAATTTTCAAATTTTTCCCTTAAAAAAATAAACGGTTAGCTTTTTATGAAATTTTGAGTACAAAATCTGTTTTACATCATACATACACATAAGAGGCAACCAAAAAATTTTTGAAAAATCATTAAATTAAAAAAAAATTTGAAAATCGTAGCATGTCCTCTAACTCAGCGTTTCTGAAACTGTGGGGTGTGATAACCCTACAAGGGGGCCGTGAGCGTATCGGAAAGTGAAAAATAAAGGATTATTTAAAAAAATTATCAATTTACTAAAAGGAAGCAAAATGTATTGACATAATAAAAAAATACACATTTACTCTGATATAGTATACTTATAAATGTATCAGTACGGCACAATATATTTGACACTAAGAATCAACACTAAGTTAAGAACAAGTTTAATAATTACTAGGGATTTTTTTCAATGAGCTTATCATACACAAAATTTAATACTTATCTTAATATTTTGTACGGTTTAAAATTGGGTCGTATTTTAGCTTTAGTCTCAAAGTATTATACATTATTACTACATGCAACACATTGTTATTGTATGGGGAAGAGGGGCGCGATGAAAATTCTGATTGAAAATTGGGTCGCGAATATGGAAAGTTTGAGAAGCACTGTCTTAACTAAAGAAAACTGCAGAATGACTAAGTTTTAATCTATCGAAGGAGTTTTAAAGTAACCTATTTACTGTCAGACAATTTTTTGTTTTAAATAAAACATGAAATTTTACAAGATATAATATTATTAAGTTATTGATACAATATTGTAATGGCATTTGCAGTAATCTTTATTGAAAAAAACCACTGCGAAATAACTCGTAGCTGGCGTCACTGAATAAGATTCCTGTGCTGAATGCCACCCACGAGTTATCTCGTAGTGTTTTTTTTTCAATAAAAATCCTTTTGTACAAAAAGGTTTTCATTTTGTTTGATTTTACACTCTATTCATCTGTCATCTGGCGACAGATGTGTTACGTTATGTTACATTTTCATACTGATGTGTAAGAATCCTCACTGGGGAAAACCTACAAGGCGATGTTAGTTATTAAGAGTTGTAAAGTAATAAAAATGGACTGATAAGTAATAATTAGCAGACTGAGAGAGAGAGAACCATCCGTTGGTACAAGAAAGCCTGCAGAATGCATGCATGCATGTTCTACAATTAAAGAAATCGAGGAAACAAAAAGATGAAGATGCGTCAGTTTAGAGAATCGGTTATTATGCATTTATTTGGTGGCGATGGCAGAAATGCAGCAGTAAGCAACAACTATTATACAAACACAACGGATTTTCATTACTTAGAAAGTCTCTTCTCACAAAAAAAGGATGCCTACAAAAGCATGTCAGGTGTGTACAGTGCAAAATAAATAAACGTAAGGTGACTAGGTATTTTTGTTTAATGTATCCCAATAACCCAGGACATTGTGTTGATTCTTGCTTTAAAGCTCATAATACATAGAAACAGCACTAAAAATACTTTTTTAATTTTTGGAATTCAGTTATATATACAGTGAAACACGTTTAATACGAAAACGCTTAAGACGAAATATCAATTAAAAGGAAATAATACAACGGTCCCGACAAGCTGCTAGGTATTTTCATATATTTTTCTCTTAACAAGAAATGAAAATCGCTTAACACGAAAAGATTTCCCTTCTGGGAAAAGAACAAAGTACGGAAAACACCAGCTTCCCTCTGGCTAGAATTGAGAGGAGGATGAAATGGAAGAAAAGTCGTTTCACATGTTTCGTAGAAAGGAGGATTTGAAATATCTTCGGAATAGCCTGTGACACGATCCAGTTTTGTTTACCTATAAGCTACTTTCACCCTCTATCCTTACAAATGCTCCACAATAGCATCTCATTTCTCAACACTTTACTTTGAAATTCGGTGACGATTGCATCACAAAGTGAGTAAAAAGCTTTCGAATGAAACGCCACAGAATTACGATCTTGCGCCACAACAGTGAGATTCAAACTTACTTAACCCTGGAGAACTCACGCACTCGATACTAACGTTAGTAGTCACCCCAATCCTTTTTCCATATATTTTTTTTACTGTACACGATAAAAATCGTAATTCCATTGAATAATTTAATTATGAGAAAATATACTAACCTATTTCAAGGACTTTCAATTTTTGTTTGATAATTTGAGAAAAAATCCAATCAAACTGAACTAGAATGTTTGAAATGTGCGTCACTTTAATAAAGGACACAAATCACATATATTTTATGCTAGTATTATATATAAATGATATAGACAGGCAAAACTGTCATATTTTGTTCAAGTTATTGTAGCTTTGTTGTCCTTTGACAATCGAAAAATAGCTTATTGAACTTTTTCTTGCTTGTTTTTTTTTTTGACAGGGTGCAATGTGTCTTGTGTACTCTGGTGGCTTCTTATCTTTTTTGGTGGATTTTTTTAGGTAGCCTTTAAAAACTTTTCTTTCAACTCAAACGTTTCATGTTCATCGTTTTTCTCAAATTTACTTTTGCTATTATGATTAATAACCATTATTCCATCAAATTTTTCCCTTGCTGGATGAGTTCCTTTTTGAAGTGATAACTTCAATTGGCGCGATTTGCTTGAGAGTGAACTTGAATGAATGTCACGCTCGGGAATGTAACGCTGATTCGGTTCTTTTCATTCTCAGTCGGACATACTCTCCCCTATAAAGGAAAGGAGGGACCCCGCCACTCGGAAACCGGTAGTTTGTACCCCCAACAGTAAATTGATTGATTGATTGAATGTTAACGTCGCACTGTTCAGCAACACGAAGGCTTTTGGCGACGGACCACGTAATTTTGAACTATGGTCAAGTGACGTGGACGACACCTGAGCTGGCACCCCCTCTCCTAACTACCACGCCACACCAACGGGAGGACGTTTCAGCTCTCGACAGATTTAACGTGCATCGCTGCCCTACACGGCGGGTCTTTAGTGGTACTGGGCTCGAACGGGTGTCAAAGCAAGCCACAGTCCGATATCTATACCACTCGGCTACCGCGGCCGCCCCCCAACAGTAAAAGTAAAGGTAAAATTCCTAGCTTCGATCTAAGTGAGGCTCCCCCTCACCTCTTTCTAGGGCAGGGATAGCTAACCCAAATGACCTCGCGGGCTACTTCGGAAAAACTTTACAATCCCACGAGCCGCATATAAAAATATATATCTTTACATAAGATTTGGATCCATTACAAACATTTTTTGGAGTGAAAATTTAAGACAGACTGATATATTATTATTGTTTTCACCGTTTTTCATATATACAAACATAGGTAGAAAAATAATAATGCAATGGTCAAATAATGTTTAATTTATTTAATTAGTGAGATATCTGTTTCTCAACTCTTTCGCTTAGTTTTTGCAAGTCGATCTCAATGCATAAGTATTTGCGTATCGTAATTGATGTTGTAGATTTTCATGCGGTAAATTTGAGCACGATTATGTTTGATAAATTTCAATTTAGAAAGAAAAGAGATTCGCAGTAACAGAAGCAGCGTGATAAAATAATAACACAGTAATGGTATTTATTTTTTACAAAAAAAATGAACCATTTTTAAACAAAAAATATTGTACACAATAGTCGAATTTTGTAAAGTTGTAAGGAGCCTCGCAGGCCGCAAAATTATTCAAGGCTGGTCACATGCGGCCCCCGGGCCGCTGGTTGGACATCCCTGTTCTGGGGTAATGAATGCGGGGGATTCTTTCTAATTCTAATTGAAGCATGAAAATGAAACGTAATATTTTTAAAAATAGGCTTAGAGAGAAAAAGAAATCCTACACTAAAATTAAGCATAAAATGTAGAAAAAGGACAAATTTTTATAGAGCTAAGTAAATAGTATTATTATCATTAGGAATATTGCAATTATAACACATAGTTCTATTAGTCACATTACTTAAATAGACTTTGAGTCTAAAAAGAAAATTAAAAGAATCAAAAATTTAAAATAACAAAATTAAATATACAGGTAATAAGAAAAAGTTACACTAAATAATTTAAATACATGAAAACAAATTATAATTAAGAAGATTTTACTTGCAGCAGAACCGGATATATTTGTTAAAAACTCCCAAACAATGACAAAAAAGAGCTAGAATAAGCCAGAGATTAGGCGATATAAATCTTCTGATTAAATCCCTTTTTAAAGGTTTTTGACCTAAATTCCTCTCTTCCCAATCAATTACCAGTCTTACTATTCATTTGCTTAAATTAATTCATCGATAGAATTGAATATTGCTAAATTACAACCCAAATTCACAAATCTGCATCGGGCCTTCTGAACAAATTACCTATAATTTTAAGTGGAAATTATAAAGTAGATTTTTCAAAAGACAAATCAAAACCATTAGTTTATTTTTTAAAATAAAAATTCAATTTTATTTTGTCACATGATCCAAATGAAGCCCGAGGGAGTACGGAACAACGCTTGACGGAGTTTTTTATAGATATTTAAATAAAATTTTGAATCTAAAGGATTTATAACCTATTTCAGCTACCATAAACCAATTGTTTCCTTCTTAGAATACAATTAATTCCCAAACATGATTGCATATTTCGCACAAAAATATTACCTTATGAGTATAGACATACGAATAAATAATTTTATAGGACAATACTAACATCTTGTTTTTTATTCATTACTAAACCCTGAAATAACATTACAAAATTTGAAGCTATCACTTCTATCGTGTGGTCATAAGAGCACACACACTTTTTTTTCCAAAGTTTTAATTTCATCCAATAGAGATTGAAGACGCCCATTTATTTTTTTTATATTCTGTTTATTTACATTTATAAACCATAATAAGTCGTACAACAGAGCAATCAAAACCTCTAAGTCGTTCATGGGGGATGTAGCCTATTTATAGAAAATATTTTGGAGCTAAAGGGATCACGTGGGGAACTCAGTCACCCCCTACGTACTTCAAGACTGTAAAAATCTTTTGCCACTCCCAAAAAAAAGAGAGATGTATGGCAAATAAAGGGTGTTTTTTAGAGGTATAGAACTTTAAATTGCAATAAAACAACGATGTATTATTCGATTGACGTGAATTTTTTTTATTCGAAAGACAATCTTGTGGCATTACATTTTAAATATGATTTCTGGCATATGACTGCCACGGCTGGCTCGGATGTAGTCCAATCTGGACGTCCAATTTTCGATGACTTTTTCCAACATTTGTGGTCGTATATCGGCAATAACACGGCGAATGTTGTCTTCCAAATGGTCAAGCGTTTGTGGCTTATCCGCACAGACCAATGACTTTACATAGCCCCACAGAAAATAGTCTAGCGGTGTTAAATCACAAGATCTTGGAGGCCAATTCACGGGTCCAAAACGTGAAATTAGGCGGTCACCAAACGTGTCTTACAATAAATCGATTGTGGCACGAGCTGTGTGACATGTTGCGCCGTCTTGTTGGAACCACCGCTCCTGGACATCATGATTGTTCAATTCAGGAATGAAAAAGTTAGTAATCATGGCTCTATACCGATCACCATTGACTGTAACGTTGTGGCCTTCATCGTTTTTGAAGAAGGATTCCACCAGCCCATAAAGCGCACCAAAACAGTTTTTCTGGATGTAACGGTGTTTCGACATACACTTGTGGATTAGCTTCACTCCAAATGCGGCAGTTTTGTTTGTTGACGTAGCCATTCAACCAGAAGTGCGCTTCATCGCTAAACAAAATTCGCTTATGAAAATCGGGAACAACGGCCATCTCGTTTTGGGCCCATTCGACGAATCTACGCCTTGCTTGATGATCGTTTTGATGAATCGCCAAACCAAGCTGAGAATAAATCACTTGACAGCTGTTAAATCGGTCGCCATCTTGGAAAGTAATGCCAACTTAAACTTCTATACCTGGAAAAGAAACACTCTTTACATTTCAGTTCCCATGAAGACTATAAACAGTTTTCCCAGAATTAAAACTTTCTTGTGCCGGGGCGGATTTTGTGCACCGCGTGACCGGATTAAGAAGACGCTTTTTATTTCGCTTTAACATAAACGAATATCTGATATGTTTAAAAATAGTCCTTCTAAAAATAACCATATATATTTTTCAAATTTTTAAGTCGTTCAGTACCAAAATCGATTAATTGAAATGACACAGTATTCATACTGCATACGAAAGGAATATTTGGCCATCTTTAAGGAGACAGTAACAGAAATATAAATTATAATGTTTTATAAAATATTTTTTATTACAAAATCATTATAAAAGTTTTCGATTTTTTTCACTTCCCCACTCCTCGAGGGAAATGAAATTAATTATTTCAGAAATGCGTCGTCATTTATATAGAATAATAGTAAAAAAATACAATTTTCTTCAAGAAGAAAAACTTTTATACCAATCATTGAATTTCTATAAATTCAAATAATTGGTCATTTGCATCCTTATGTTTTGAATTCTCTTTACATTACATACACAAGCAATTCAAAAAAAAGTTCATTTTTAAAATAAATGGGGGAGACGGGGGGACTGCGTAAAGTAAAAACGTTTATGTAACGAGTGAATCCTGGAGGCATTTCTAGAACTAAAAATAATTAATCCTTCGTTACAGTATTTCTGACGAAGTTTGCATTTGAAAAACGAGTAAACTCATGTAAAAAGTGCTCCTGTTTTAGTATTCAAGCTTTTTCTTCGATAGTGACGTATATCAAAGCTAATTAATTCTTCAACCTTTAATATTCTGTATTTTTTTATTTCGTATTATTTTGATGAATATTTTTTTCTTACGACTGTTTTATTTTCTTTACGTGTGCGTTCATTTTATTTTTGCCATCTCCCAGTATACTTATTTTAGAATTTTTAGGTAACATATTTCGGTAAGACATAAGCATACAGTACGGATTTATCGCCAACTTGGCGAATTAAATTTTGTGAGCCACATCGGATAGACGAATCATTACAGTTAATGCGACTGAGCCCAATGATTACTGGGAGGCTGATTCTCGTTTTCATAGAAAGTATGAGTTATGTGCTACGCCTGTGATCAGAATTATTCTTAAAGCCATATGAGGTTTCTGCAGTCGGTGCTTGGACTCGTTGAAATAAAAGGTTCAATCTTTCACCCTTTAACATTTTCCATAGCATGTATTGTAAAACAATAAGGCCACAGCTTTGTATACGTGTAGTTGCCTAAATTGTCACCGTCTCCAGAATGGCTTCTTTCAAACATGCTGTTCTCATTGGCAGACTTAATACAATATACTACAACAAGTTTATTTAAGGTAAATGATGTTAATTATTAATACAGGAAATACATTTCTTGAAGAAAAAAATTGTGAAATGAACCCTTGTTATCCACGAATTACTTGGTTAAAACATCTATCAATTTTTTTATTCCTTCCAATTTTACAAATGCATTTTATTTTTCAAGATCTTTCAGCACTTAGTAAGCCAATACATTCACAAAATACAGAACAATCGCAAAATAAAAAATTCACTAGTATTAGCTGCTACTAGAAATAGTTAGTCTGGTAGAGAGAAATGTTTTCAAACGAAATTTGCATTTTAGCAATGGACGAACTGAAGTGGAATGAAAACCATAATCCCTCAGGCATTAAAGGTTTTGCCTCGACTGCGCTACAAGTTAATTAGTATTTTTTAACATTTTCTAATACTGCCCATTCTTTCTTCCGCTAAATCTGTTGCTGTTATTTTGCGAGTGGTTTATTTGTTTATATTTTTTCTTTGTTCTTTAAATGTGGATGTTTTTTTCCCTCGGTTCTATCTAATTTTTAGTTTTGTTTTTACAGTGGTTGTTACAGGATCCAGAAAAGACCGATTTTGTTTTTTAGGGGAAGAGTTTAACGTTAATTTATTTGCTAATGTTTTATAATTAGTCGTTTACTAGGTGCAAATGAAAAACGTTATCTCAATTAGGATAATTGTTCGTTAACAGAGCTAAAGTAAAGAACTATATTTCAAACAGCTGTGTTTAAATACTATGCCCCTCCCTCAATTTTATTTGCCTTTTTTTTGTCAAATGTAAAAATATTTTAGATGTAAGTTAGCAAATAAACCTTTATATATAGTTGTATTCTTAATTTCAGAGCAAATAATTATCTGCTCAACATATACCTTTAATTTTTGAAAATTAAGAATCATTATTACATTATAAAAAATATTATATTTTTATAATTCCAAATATTTTGTAGAAAATTTTTATTTATTTGTATTTTTTTTAAAAAAAGCCTTTATAGTTTCATACATGATTCATGTGTCTCTTCGAAATCATTTTCTATTTTATGACGTCACTGACAGCACGTAAAATCCTTTTATGCAGTTTTGCTACATCACGTGGCAAAGGGGGAAAGAAAACTTAGTCATATGTAAAAAACCAAATTTTCGGATAACACGGATAATATGAAAATGATAATATGTGTGTGCTATCAATAATATTGAAAGTATCATGTTGAATAGTGTGGCAGGAACTGAACAATCTCACTGATGTATATCGTATAAATAAGGTTTCACACACAGAGCACTTGGAAAGCATGTAAGGAAATTTTGAAATGTTTCTTTATTTTTCAAATGTTCTATTTTTTCTGGATTCATCTCAGTTTTCTTTACTACAGTACTTCGAAGGAATTATGAATAACCCTGTGTACGAGGTGCGACACAAAAAAAAGGAGTCTAAGTGTGTAGCTTCAAAAAATGACTGGAGTTGGCAACAATTGTTTTGATGACGTTATCACACACGCCTCCTCTATCCATGCGAACAGTTTAGACTCAACCAATCATGCTAGTTGGGAGCACTGCTTCATTGAGTGAACGCGTGAAAATGCAATCTGCCGCAAAAATGTCGCACCAACATCAAGTTTCTCTTATGGAGATGAAATTTTGTCTCGTGCGCTTGTGTTTGAAGGGTGTAAGTGGTTTTCAGTGGAATGGGGTAATGTGGAAGTTGATGAACGTGCTGATAGCTCAAGGTCAGCAATTACAGACAGAACATTGACAAAATTCGTGTTGTGATCAGGGTTGACCTAAGATTAAGTGTTCATGCAGTGGGGTGGAGTTGGTCAGCTTGGATAGGGATGCTGTTCGACGCATTTCAACTGATAAATTGCAAATAAGAAAGGTCTGTGCGAAAGTTGTTCCATAAGTTCTCTCCGATGACCAATGCAGTTCCGTAATTACAAGTGTATGGACATATTAGAACGCATTGCAAACGAGCCAAATTTGTTGGAATATGTTGTAACTCATGATTAAGACATGGATTTTTACCTATGACACAGAAAGTAAGTGGAAGTTGATGCAGTGGAAGTCTCCAGGATCACCAAGACCCCCCAAAAAGCGCACATGTCAAAATCAAAATTCAAGACAATGTTAACTGTCTTCTTCGATATTAATAAAATTGTAATGATTGAGTTGGTTCCCGGAGGTCAGACTGTTAATCAAGACTACGACATTGACATACTAAAAAGATTTCGTGAAAACAATTAGGGAAAAACCCCAGTTGTGGAGTGATGGATGGCTGTTGCACAAGGACAATGCTCCTGCTCCTACGGCCCTACCTGACAAACAGTTTCTGACCAGCAAAAATTTTACTGTGATGGGGCATCTTCCTTATTCAGCTGATTTGCCTCCATGAAACTTTTCTGTATTTCCTACAGTTAAATCTTAGTTAAAGGGAGCACATTTTAACTCTGTTGCAAAGGTTCAAGCGAAAGCGGAGAATCTCCTGAAGGGCCTTCCAAAAACCTCGTTCCAGAATCGATACCAGCAATAGTAGCACCGGATGCAGAAGTGTGTGAATGTTGAAAGGGACTACTTTGAAGATGATAATACCACGGAGAACTGATTCTGTAAGAACAATGATTTGTTAGACGAAATCTCGGTTTTGTTTGCTTTTTTTTCCACAACTCGTATTTAAATAGCTGGAATATTGATGCCAAAATATCATAATAAAAATAGCATAAATTGAATTGGGGAATTTTTTATAGTCTTTGCGATAAAAATGACCTCTTTTTATTCGAATTGACCTACCGACCACGAAATAAAAATAAATAAATGGCTTATTCATGCAACTTCCTCATAGATCAAATAATTTAAAGCGTACCACGCACATTCCTTAATCTCAAAAATGTTTCCGAATTCAGTAAAAAGAGAAAAGGCATATTCCTTTTGGTATTTTAAAATTCAAAATACCCAGGACATGTATGTATTTATTCAAATTCAAAAGGAAAAAACAACTTCGAACCAGGAGAATCCAGTTCCACAGAATATTAACTTTTTTGTGTTCTGTTTTTATTCTGAGTTTTCTCTTTCCACTTCAGTTGGATCAATGGCCGTAAGGCAATCTCCTCACGTTCCAGTTATTCGACTTAATGGCTCTAATGGACCCAACACGTGGAATAACTGAGGTGGGATTTTCTACGTTCACTATTAGCATGCACCAGCTAAAACCGATGGTAATTTTTTCTTCTTTTATCCCTAAAAGGGATTTTTCCGTGCCCTATTCTAACGAGATACATTTTTGCTGCATCCAACAGAGCCTGGTTGTAACGAGGCAATAAATTTGTTACAACCTGTCGATTTTTTAAGCACGCTGATGTGTTAAATGAATCGGTATGAGTATTATTCAAATCGTATAAATGTTGATGTTGCTTCAGAGGCCCATAAATAATCGCTTTTTTGTTCCGAGATTCGAATTTTTCAAAAGAGATTTAGTGGTTGCTATCCATGCGTGCAGTTAACAATTCATATTTTTCGAAAAAAAGTTTAATGGGGAAAAAAGAAAATAAAGATCTCTGGACTAAACTAAATGAAAACAATTTTCAATCCCATTTATTATTAAAATTATTCCTAATTTTATTTATTTTATACTATTTTCATTAGTACGAATAAATTTTGATTGAAAAAGGTATAAATAATTGATTTTATAGGCATTCGTTACGTGGGCTTTTGTTCCAAAATTAATATATGCTTAGTCGAAATAAATGAGCTTAAGATGGAATTTTCAAACTTATATTTTAAAAATGTCATGTTTGTGAGATTATTTTATGATAAACTTTTCAATTAGATTGTAACCATGATAGCCTAGTAGTCATGTTTTCGAGCTAGAGGTCGGCGTGTCATGAGTTCGAGCCCTCATTGGCACAATGAGGGTCCCGCCTTGTAGAGGGGCGGATGCATGATCAATCTCCCGTGCCTTAAAGTCATCATGTTGGTGTGAAGCATAGTTTGGAGTGGAGGTGCGAACTCTCGTGTGGTTTTATAGCAGGGGTGGACTTTTCCAATGTATGGTCTACTTTTAACTTTTCAAGGTGTTGCGACCACAATAGTAAGCTAAAGCTCTCTTTATAGAGCTAAAAGAAGAGGTTCACAATATTTATTATTTGTTATCGTATTTATTCAAATGTAAGCCGCACTTTTTTTTTCAATGATAATACCAAAATCGAGTGCGGCTTAGAATCGAAAGAAAATTCGTTGGATTCGTTTAAAATTATTTTAATTTCTTAAAATTGGATACCTTGGTTTCTCATTTAACATTATTTTTTATTTTTCACAAAAGCGTGTTGAGAATTTGGGATGCGGCTTAGAATCGAATAAATATCGTAAGATGTTTATCGGCTAAATAGTAAATTAAGCTTATGATATAAAAATCACATGGATATCAATACATTTCAGCAGCGTTTCTTACATGCGTCCATCTACATAGCAGAACTGACACACTTGCATCCAGTACCACTAAAGACCCGCCGTGTAGGGCAGCGATGCACGTTAAATCTGTCGAGAGCTGAAACGTCCTCCCGTTGGTGTGGTGTGGAAGTTAGGAGAGGGGGTGCCAGCTCAGGTGTCGTCCACGTCACTTGACCATGGTTCAAAATCACGTGGTCCGTCGCCAAAAGCCCTCGTGTAGCTGAACAGTGCGACGTTAATATTCAATCAATCAATCAAGCCACACTTGCATAACATATAGAGCGCACACATTTTGCATTGTAAAGAAAAAATGTTCTTCTCCCGTTCTGTGTTAAAATTTTATGTTTTTCCATTCTTGTTCTTGGCATGATACACTTCTTTTAAAATATAATGAATTACTATTTTTACTACAAAAACACAAGTAGCACAAAATTTGCAATTTGAATGTTTAAACAAATATGAGCTAGGCCGTGGAGGTTTCGATTTAGCGAGAAGAGAACAAACGTAACCGATGAATCTGAATCTGACGTATGTACTCAGCATGTTCGCTGCGCCATAGCAGGACGTGACGTATACATAAAAATCCAATCCCACGAAAGCGCAAGTTGTGGGGAGATGTTTCAGGAGCCAATTCAGTGTTATCGCGGAAAGAGCTGATCAACGTTTTTTCCCCCTTCCCTTTAGTTGGCGTGTAGGGGAAATCCCATTTCTAAGGATGGAATCTCGATTATCGCCTTTTCCCCTATAGTGGCCGAGAATGTTTTAAGCGTCAATGTGTGCTTACAATTATGGTACATGTGTCGTCTACACATAGTTGCATGGATTGTGAAAAGCCTATTCTCCAGTCTAGGTAGCGTCGGAGCTTCATAAATATGTTTTTATTAGTATGCACGTCTTAAATCTTCGTAAAGGCGGTCACCCCAAAAAATCTTGGTAGTCCATCGGTCGATCGCGATCGACTTAATGCCCACCTTGGCTTTATAGTGTTAATAAACACTCGTTCACTCCAAGGTCTGAAGAAGGGTTGGCAATCTTTTAGCTACAGTGTGCGAAACCAATCTACCAAATTGATTCAGAGTGCCACACTATGTAGGAAATATTTGAAACAATTCCATTTCCACGACGATACATGCGGAATTAGGGAAGAGAGGTCAAGATTATAGATTGAGTTCTGCGTTATTGATTAACATAGATAAAATATATTAAAAAAATTCAAATTGTACGGATGTAATGTATTATGTAACTTTTAAACATGTTTATTAAAAATAAGAAACAACGTAATTCAGTATAGTTAAATAAAAAAATATCTCCATATGAATCTTGAACCTGCAAATCTCAGCGTGATATCACAATATCAGGGGTGTAATTTGTGACTTTCACAATATCACATGATTCTGTACACTCGTTAATCGACTTCTTTAAGAATTCAAAGCACTTTTCGTTAGACAAAAGATTTATTCACACTCATATGTAAGAACAAAAGCGGAAAGCAGAGTACGTGTAATTTCCTTCAAAAAATTAAATCTCTTTGAAAATGAAATCCAACAATTTAAAATAGTTAATAAAATTATCGATAATTTTCAGGTTTTTTTCGTAATGCCGTAGGTTTTGCTTTCCATCATTCTGAAATGTTTGTTCAATAAGGTCTATTTCAAAATTATATCAGTTTCCACTATTCAAAATTTAAAAAACTTGCAGAATAGTGCAGAGTACTCTACTGAGATTTTATTTTACCGCGTGCCGGATGTGGCAAGCGGTACTTAGATTTTTAGATTTATGGTTGCGTAAAATACAAAATCACTAACGGCATAAGATAAAAAAATGCTGTTAAAAATATGAAAAAAGATCAAAATACCGTAAAATTCGGCACATAACGCCCACTTTTAACACCAAAAATAAGATCGAAATTTACAGGCGTGCATTATACGTTAGGTACATAAAAAGGGAGCTTTAAAAATGAAAAAAAGAGATAAACATAAAGAAAATTAGACTTCTACGTACTCCCAAATACTGTTTATTTTAAAGATACGAATTCTTTTTTGAACTTAAGTGTTGCGGTGCTAGAAGTATACTACTTTTTTTAAAAAGCTTGGAATAATTCCTAGAATAAAAGACTTCAAAACATAAGAGCATTGCGCATGTGCATATCAAGTTTCTTCATAAAAAAAGGGGGTGCGCGATGAATATGCACCAAAATTTAAAAAGAACTTGAAAGTATAAGTACGCGTTGTAGCCATATTTGACAGTACATAGACTACTAAATTTAAATACTAGTTTCATATTACATATAAATATTATTAAGAATAAAGATTGTATCCATTTATAATTCAAGACTTTCTGAGGAAGCCTTATGAAAATATAAATTAATGCTGACATTCAAACATAAGGCGAGCTTTTTTATTTCACATAATACAAAAAGACTCCAGTACTTATTTATCCATTCTCAGTTTTGTATATTTAACGTACACATATAGCTCCACTGACTCCGACAGAGAAAAGAAAATGAGGAGGAGAAAAAAACATTTCAGGCGTACATAAAAAAAAATAAAGAGAAATGAAGATATACGGATTTAACAACCCGGCTGTCACTTTGTATCACCTTTTGCTAATTTATCGCTTTTGTTTGCCCTAGTACAAAGAAAACAAAAAATAATCATCCTTTAGAATAAGAAAAGAAACCTCTAAAAGGAGATTTTTTAGAAAAACTTTTCAAGAAATTCTTTGTTGTTCTCAAAAAAGAGGATCTAAAACATCTGGAATTCCATTCTCGGAACCCAACCATCTATAGAGTAAGAAGTTCTCCAGCAGCCAATCTAATCAGGGGATAGTTAGGAAGCTGACAATAAGAGAACCTCTGTTTTATTTGCTTTCCTTGTGGAGATTTTTTTAGTCTCTTACGCTATTCATATATATGCTAGTTTACTAAAAAATTATTTTTTTCTACAAATTTTTTGTAATAAATGAAGGCAATCCTTTGTTTCCTTTGTCCTTTTTCTGAAATTATTCAAGCACTCTGTATTAAGTTTCGAATTAGGTTCATTGTAAGCACGAATACAAGTACTCGTAATTAAAAAAATTTTGTATTTGGAAAGGTAGAGTTCTTTTTGTTTCAGTCAGGTGACATTTTAATTAGTACTAAGGAACAGAAGGGGCAAATCAAATCCTTAAGCTCAAGATTAGTAGGAAATACATCTAGTAAAATCTTTTTACTGGGTCTTCAAAAGCGTTTAAATTTAGAATTTTTAGTTCAATGAGTGACCTGTGATGATCTCCTTGGACCTCACTTTGAGAACGAGAATAAATAGGAGTCATATAAGAACCAGTAGCCATTTTTATAAACAACTTTCTTTATTTGGTTATCTTATCCAAATAGAATCAAAGACTTATTAACAAATATATCTAACTAGTATTATGAGGTTTTAAAGGTAATATTCTTTAAATTAACTTAATTAATTAATGATCCAATTAATTAACAATTAAATAACGATCACGCAGAGATTACCACGATAAGAGATCCCAGAATTATATTCTATGTTCTTATTGAACATTTAATTTTAATTTCATTCGCAATAATAAGACTAATATTTACCACACTGCAATTCAGCTCAGCTCAGCTTTTATCTGAGATTAAATCATCCAACAAGAAATCTTCAATTTAACTTCACTATAACTTTCTGCTTCAATCTCTATCTCCTATTGCTCCAACTTTACTATTCCGTTTGACTTAAATACTTTATCTAATCTGCATAACAAGGAATCCTGTCCTCTTTTTGGAGTTGATTGGAAATAGGTAGGGAATTAAATTTCCCTAAAAAGGACGACTCAGAAGGTTAGTGATAAAGTTCCTTATAGATTTGTCACAACCGGATTTGTCAAATTTTTAATTATTTATCTGCAATTGTTTTATACTGCATCGGTCTATACTAAAGTACCAGTTTCCTGTTAAGAAGCTAATTATTTCCCAACGATCACTTAGTTTCTTGTGGGAAAGTATCCAGAAGAAGACAATATCCATACATAAATTCTACGGTAAGTGAACCTTTGTCCTTAATTTCGTCAAGGTTTGTGAGTACCCGGCAAAGTTCTTATGTCAATCTTCGGCTTTAATTTCAATCCACGAGACCAATGATTTAACCATAATTTCGACTACGTCCAGCAAAAATAATTCTGCATTCCATGTCTTACTTTGAAGGCGCAGCGTAACCCATCTTTAAAAGGACACAAAGTGGCGAAGCTAAAACCTTACTTACGGACTCCAGAATACCGCCTAGATGAAGGGTGTCGCTCTCAAAGACTAACTTGGGTCGAACAAACAAGGTTTAAATTTAGGTGGGCTGCAAAAAAATCAATATTCATAGAAACGCAAGTTTATTTCTAATAATATATTGTAAAAAACATAAATAAAAGAACAAGAACAATTAATGTTTACGTCCTGACACTTGACAATCTCTTCTCTGCTACTATCTTTCCTTTTAAGGGAGAAATTTTTGATATTTTAGTGCATATATTATTGTGTGCCGATATACTGGTCGGGCTGCAAAAAGGCTCGTTGTGGGCCACATGCGGCACGCAGGTCGGGAGTCGATCATCACTAACCTAGACCTCAATCTTAAAATCAGCTAAAAACTTTGAGATCCACGCCATGCCGTTCTGAATACTTAACGCAGACTTTACAAATTAGGAACAACACTGTCGAAACATTGACATTTCATAACATGGGCATTCCCCAAAATGCGCTGCTGGCCACCGTAAATGCAACACCAAGAAAGACAAGAAATAGCACAACAAATTTTATTCTGTAGATAACATGTTGACCAAGTATCGAATCATATCATTAAATTTACAGACTTCTGGGAAGTGTGGTTTCTGCCCGAATCAGTAGCCAGAGTAGCAGCCATTGTTTGAGATCACTGTTGCCACACACCTCGGCATTGATTCCAAGAAACTTTGGATGTGTTCTTGGGGTACAGCAGACCGAGCAGCTTCCACACGTTGCCAAAGTTGATCTGGTGTGGCAGCTGGGGGTGTAATCTGGGCCAATCGGTGAGCTACCATGTACCACATGTTTTCTATTTTGCGAAGATCTGGAGAGAGAGCCGGCCAGGGAAGCGATTCAATCTGGTGATGGATGAAAAACTTTTGGACAATGCGTGCCACGTGTGGTCGCGCATTATCCTGTTGAAATATGGCTGTGGCCAAGCCCTGAAGGTAAGGAAGGACAACTAGCTCCAACCCCTCGGAGATGTACCGGCAATGCGTACTAGAGGAGTGTGAAAGTGATATCCAATACTGCCCCATACCATAATACCCGGTGTAGGACCAGTGTGACGGTGCATAACGCAGATGTTCAGCATCCTCTCTCCACGGTGTCTCTAGACTCGAATCCGACCATCGTGGTGGTGCACACAGATGCGTGACTCGTCAGTAAAGACAACTTCATTCCCTTCTGCCTCCCACATCCTTCTTTCATCGCACCATTGGTGGCGGAGACGTCCGTGGTTCTACATCAAGGGTAGACAAGCAATGGACGTCTTGCGGACAGACCACTCTACTGTAAACTGCGTAGAATGGTACGCGCAGACACTGAATGATGTGTTAGACTCAATGTGCTGTGCTACGGTTTGTAATGTGACTGAATGATCCGTTACTGCCATGCGCACAGTTTGCCTGTCCTCACGTGAAGTGGTGCACTGAGATGGATGCAATCGACCACGTCGGTCCGTCGTACCCTCCTGCATCCAACGGTCACATATCCGCACTACAGTTGTTTGGTTTCGTCCAATACGACTACCGATTTCTCTGAAAGATAATACACAATCTCTCTCTCGGTAGGCCACTATCCATCCTCTGTGGAACTAGGATATTTGATCAAAAGTTGATCTCTGTTTTCTACGAGACATAACTGATCGTTTTTGAAAAAACCACAAGAAAAGCAGAATTGCCGAACTTGAAAGCCTCGAAATCTCCAAGCTTTAAATAGTGCTTTGAGGTGGCGCCACAGGCGCATGTGATGTGCGTCTGCGCTGAAATTCTAATCATTTGCATATCTTACCTCCGCTAATGTCTGTTGTAAATTCCATGTTATTTGCATGCTCCTTCAAGGTGTTGCATTTATGGTGGCCAGCAGTGTATTATGAAATATTTC
Source organism: Trichonephila clavipes (assembly GCA_019973935.1). NCBI lineage: Eukaryota > Metazoa > Arthropoda > Arachnida > Araneae > Nephilidae > Trichonephila > Trichonephila clavipes. The sequence continues at coordinate 386,771 of BMAU01019712.1, forward strand.
TGTGTTTTTCTTTTGGCAATCAAGTATTTTTGTAGTAAAACAAGTATTATACAGTCATAACTTAAGCTTATTTTCATGCTGAATTTGGCGACTAAATGGCAACTATATAGTGGAGTGACAATATTGACAAGAAATTTGATCTAATCTAAACTGTTTGTAAAAAATACAACACCATGAAAGAATCATCAGAATTAAATGATATCTAATGCACAAACGACTTGTATTAGTACAAATAAATGACGAACTTTTCAAAGCAAAAAAACAGTATTAAGTGTCCTAAATCAGTATTTGGTGTAGCCACCACGCGCTGCAGTAAGTATTGCTATACGACGTGGCATGGAGTCTAACAGATTTTGAATGTCTGCTTGTGTAAGAGAAAGCAGCAGAACGTGGATCACGAGCGAGAAGCCGACTAAACAAATCCCACACGTGCTCAATAGGCGATGTATCCGGCGAGTAAGCAGCCCATGGAAGAAGTTGCATGTGTTGGGCTGAACAGAAGTCTCGAAAAGTCTTTGCAACATGTGGGCGTGCATTATCCTGTTGAAAGATAGTTCCCGGGATGCCTTAAAGGAAGGGAACGACTTCAGTCTGTAGCAATTCACAGAAGTACCTGTTGTTATTGAGGTTACCCTTAATTCGAAGCAAATTGGATCGTCCATGATACGAAATCGCACCCCAAACTGTAGCTCCGGGTGTCAGGCCATTATGTCGCTCGACACCACTCTCTGGTAGGCAGCGTTCACCGGCATAGCGTCTAACACGAATGCGGCCATCGTGGTCCCACAAATTGAAGCGTGATTCATCTGAAAAGACAACTTTGTGCCAATCAGCTTGACAGGCTCTGTGCTCATGAGCTAATTGCAGACGCAGCCGTCGATGGTTTGCCGTGAGGGGGATCCTGTATAAAAGCACCCTTGCACGCAATTCACGGTGCAGCAGACGTCAACGAATTGACGAAGCCGATATCGCCACACCTGTAGCAGTAGACCAACGTGCTGCTGACTGTCTGGTGGAAGCTGTACGATCATTCACCGCCATACGGAGCAGGTGTCGATCTCCATTCGCTGACGTCACCTTCCGTCGTCCCCTGCCAGTTTTTCGAGCTGTTCGGTGCTCGTCGGTCCCCCGTTTCCAAACTCGCATCACTGTGAAACTGTTCGCGCAATAGGAACCCGAGCTCCTATTGCGAGATAGGAATATCCTCCTTCTCGAAGGTCGATAATCCTCTTCCGTTCAAACTCCGTAAGTTGTTGGAATTTCTCCTTATTTCGTCATGGAGGCATACTTGGGTCTCACTAAACGTTCACCACTAACAAATAATCATTAACTATTTTCAACGTCCTCTTACAGCTTATTATACGCTTTCAGTTCCGAGGCCGCTGCGCACGCCACACATGTGCTCTGGCTCTGAAACTTTACTATTTTACGTAACATCCTATAATAGATATTTGCTGCAAAGTTCATTTTAATTCTGATGATTTCTTCATTGTGTTGCATTTTTTACAAACAAAGTGTACATCTGAAGCGTACAGTTTCTATATTATTTACAATCCTAAGATTTAGTTGAAAATATACCATTCAAGTATATTTTCATTAAGTATTCTATCCAAGGTTATAATTGAATAACCCCAAAATTACAAATTACATATAACAGAAAATATCTACAGCGTTATTACAAACTTAAACTGTAACAGTCTATCCAGTGAGATTTCTTTGGTGAAACTTTTTTTACTGTAATGTCTGTCTCTAATCTCAGTCATAAGTCGACAAGCAGCCCAATACTATGTAGAACGATAAAAACAGTCACCAAAAACACAGTCCACAACATTCCAAGAAGTACAGTTTAGATTATCAGGTTGTTTCTGTTTCTGATGCCACTTATCTGACGTATTCGGATCGAGGCCCACGAAATTCATCGTTGCAAGGGGCTAGAAGCACGCCTGTCGTTGGTCTTGGTCTTAAGTACCATACATATGACAGTACGAATTAGCTCGGCGGAATTTCCCAAAGGGACTATAGATGGCGAGACCACCTATCTCCACCTCCACAATTTAGGCATGGAACTGAAGGGGAGGAAAATATTCTCCAGTCCCCTGCACTCATGATTCAGCCCACATGACTTTCGGGCTCGGACTTCGAATTTAACGAGCACGTACTCCGTGTGTACTCCGAGGATATTTGGTAGCATCCGACATCGAACCTAGGTCTTCCGTTTTGGATTCCGATGCTCTAACCGCTAGGGTTACCCACGGCCCAAAGTATCAGGACGTATATTGACGTGATTTCCAGTCATGGGTACGTCATGGTCATAAAGTAAGCAGGAATATGAATCTGCCATTCTCATTCTGTATAGATAATTCTGCAAAAACTCATAACCAGTAGGAAGGCTAAAACTGCCCAGCTGACTACTCTAGGCAAGGAACCAGAAAGTCTTGTGGACGTCTACAGAAAGCAGTTACATTTCTTTCCTGGGGGTGAAGTCAGTCATCTGCATGTGGTGCCCCTGTTCTCGACAAACAACGGGAAACTTGTCGCCTTGATATCAGTTCAATCTGTATTCTAGGCACGTGCAATATGGATTAACAATCTTGACAGAAAATTTAATCCAGAATATCTAAAGCTTAAAATTTCTGTATTATTTGTAAATCATAGATTAGGTTGAAAAATTACCATTCAACAGGTTATTTACTCAGGATTCTATGCAAAATTGTGAGTTTGATTGCGCGAAAGTCACATAACATGATTAAAAAATCAATACAACGTTATTGATTACAAAATTAAGCCTGTAACGGGCTGATGTCATTACAAGCCTTAACTGTCACCTTCTTATTGAATAAACATGATATATGAATGAGATGTTTATCATATGGAGGGAATTGAAGTAGAGAGAGAGGGTGATACGATAGGATAAAATTAAAAAAAGATATGTGTTCAAATGATATCAAATTAAAAAAAAAAAGGAAAATTTTTTATCTTTAAGCGAACAACATCAAAACAATGTATGTGATTTGAAGAATTTTTTTCAATGAAATTTAAATGTGAACTTAATCGCATCAATTGTAGGAAATAACACTTGATGTGGTTAAATTACGTTTCGAATGTAATGTTTGCAGTTTTATTTGAATCAAAATGAAATGAATGACGAAATACCTTTTTTTTAAGCTTCTCTGCCACACTCTTATTTAGGAATTCTAATTCTATGAGATCCAATGTACCAAATCCATGGTGAGACTTTACAAAATCTTAAATATAAATAGGGTAATTGATTTGTCCTACGAAAAACTAAAATTCGAGAAACGAATTGTTTTAAAAGTTATTGGAAATCGGATGAAATTTCAGACGTTTTATTACACAAATATATATGCATGAAGATTGTAAATGTGTCTGGACTGCGTAGGGTTAGTTGGATGTATTAGTCTAGACGAAATGGAAGAACTGAAATGGAGTGATATTCTATGCTCTCTGTAAGTCAGTTGTTAGAATTTTCTATAAGAGAAGATATTTGATAGGATAAAGATATAAACTTTTTACTCTTTTCATACAAATTATGACTTGGGAAAAAAACTAAATTATGCCGTTTCCAACGCTTTAAAAATATTGTAATTCATAAAAATTAATTTATATTATCTTTTTAAAATATTATTAGATTAATTTTCATATTTACAAAATAAAAAATAAATTGTCTCGCGAGGTAAAGAAAATGCTTCTAAGGATTTTAAAATTGTATTTATTTGTCTCCATTTACATTTGAATAACTTTCTTTTTCATTTTTTTTATTCAATCCAAGGTATTATTATGTGTCCCCCTCTTAAAACTATCCTTCTTTCCAACTAATTTATCCATATACACCGTTCATATTATTCATGCTATGTTTAGGATGTAGTTCGTTAGCTATTTAAGACTAAGAGCTAACAAACAAAACTATTTATTCTAACACTAACAAAGAAAAAGAGCCTACACAATTATACACAAATATTATACTAAAACAATTCAACGCTCGTCGTTGTGATGTGGCTAAAGTTCGTCTTTTAGATACTCGCTCTCGGAGTCTCCTTTTTGTCTGAATTGCTCTGGAGATCTCAGCACGCCTCCATGGGAAGCGAGCTCAGTTGCGTGTCATGGCACCAGCAGATGTTGCCATCCCATAAGCCCTTCACATTCATAAATATTTTGTCATTAAAAACTTGAACCAATCAAAAACACCTTATGAGGACATTCGGTCAGAAACAAAATATGTGTATCATTTTGTTTGTCCTAAAACACATGACCTCAAATTGTAAATTCATAAAGCGAGTTCTCAAAAATACCTAAGTGCAACACAGTTAGGAACTTAGATACATTTCTAGTAAATATTTGTCTTTGAAAATCGGAAATTTTGGATCAATCCTTGTTTAATACAAATAGTTTATTATCTGACTACTTAAATTTTAAAATGTGTCAAATATTTTTTTTATTGTTTCCATATTAAAGCGTATCTATGCCTTTTTTTTAAAAAAATTTATGGTAAATTAAAGTAACGAAGTTGTAATCCATTTTAAATAAACATTTTGGAGTATTACATTTATAAATTATTTCTAAATAATAGCAATTTACAAACCTATTTATATTAAAAGTTATAACGGATATCCTGTGTTAATCAAGCACGTAATTATGTACTCTCTTTCATGAACAATTGCATAGTTTTTCAAAAAAAAATTGACTAGTGGTCGTGGAAGCTGAAAGTTCACGGTACTGAAGTCGTAGCCGGCGTTGTCAAGTCACGTGCTTGAGTGTTACTGCCACTGAAGACCCGTCGTGTAGAGGAACTTATACGCGTTACATTTATAGAGGTTCAAACTCCTATCATTGGAGTGATAAAGATTTCAGAGGAAGGTAGCTCACAGGTGCATCCTCGTCTCTAGGGGTCACAGGGGTGTTAAATTTCTCTGGAGGTCTGAAATTATAAACAATTTTCAAACAAGTATATTTTCTTTAAATTTAAGTTATATAATTCGAATCTTTTACACATTACTTATAAAGGAATGGGGCTTCAGAAAAGTATAAAATGTTTAAAATATAATCATAATTTTAAAAATTATAAGCATATGAACATAAGAAACTTTTCTATAAGAAATATTTATTAAGTTTTACGTCACGCATGTTATTTTCTAAAAGAGTAGGTTTAATTACTAGCTTTTTTTTTAAGTTGATTTATAAAGACAAATGTATTCTTAATACTTTGTAGCTACTTTTATATAAAAAGAATAATAACTTACATATTTTAATAAATTAAAAACATGTATTTTTAAAAAATATTTAAAAAATTGCAATATTTTACAAATATTTTGAAATACAAAAGATATAAAATACTAAAATTAGGTAGGGTTTAAAGATTATGATGCATTGTGTGTGTATAATTGTATAAAGTTTCATACATCAGAGGCTAATATTTTAGAAAATAGTGTGCGCAAAGCAAAAAATACTTAATATTTATTATAGAATTTTCATATGTTTATGATTTTTAAAATTATTAGTATATTTTAAACATTTTATATTTTTCTGAAGGCCCATTCTATTTTAAATAATACGTAAAAGATTCGAATAATTTAATTTAAATTTAAAAGAATTATACGCGTTTGAAAATCGTTTATATTTTCAGACCTCTAGAAAAATTTAACACCCCTGAGACCCCTTAAACGTCGTTCAAAATAACAAGGTTCATGGCTAATTTTTCAGAATGTAACGCCAAATTAAATTTAAAAAATGACTTAAATTTTAAAAAAAATATATTAGGAATTTCTGTAAATCGATAAATCTGCTAAGCGTGTTACGAGCGAATTTCACATTTTCTTTCTATTTCAATGGACTAAGAGTGCAAATTGTTATGATGAAGAAATAGTTTTGTACTCCTCGAACGGACAATTTATTTGCTCAAAATGTTCCAAAAGAAAAAGGAACATTTTTTATTGCATATAACTAAGCATAGTACTTAAGAGAGGACACAGTACGATTCAATATCCAAAAATCGGTCAAAAAATCAAATCTAAATTTTTTAGCCTAAATTATCCTTTATATACTGTTCTACAAACTCACAAAATTTAAAAGTTATAAGTTTAAATATTTCAGAGCTGTGATAACTTTTACGTTTGTTTTTATTCACATTCCAATGGAAAATCAAAACTTTAAACTGACTTATCTAAGAAAGATAAGATAACTATAGTCTCTGTGTTCATTTAAAATGCTAAGGCTTTTTTTCTATTGTGTCTAATACTTGGAAATTTATTTCACTTGTTGCTAATAGTACATGGAATAGAAGTTGGTATGCATTTTTCAATCTAGGCAATACTTATTTTTTTTAAAAAAAAATAAGAAGAATTTAGAATTTAAACATTTTTTTTAAAAAATTCAATAAGCAGTCATAAAAAGAAGAATTGTAAGAATACCAACCATGTTATCACGAAACCCATAACCACTTTTGTGATATATTGTTGGATGTACTTGTAAATCAAATTTTATATATCTACGTCAATTTGTGTAAGAGGAGAAAGAGAAATAGCATTTTAAAATCACTTCATAAGTTTCAAGTTTTTCCCCTTAAAAAATTAAATGGTTGGCTTTTTATGAAATTTTGAGCATAAAATCTGTTTTACATCATGCATACACATAGGATACAACCAAAAAATTATAAAAATCTTTAAAGTAAAAAAAGTTGCATAAATCGTAGTGTCTCCTTAACAGAATGTGAAAATGGAAGCATTTTATTTTAATTGCTTTTGATACTTAAACTCTGCAAGCTATGAAGAATGTTTCATGTACCTTAAAAGAATTTCTCTCATGCTTACAAAATATTTCACGTCCATGCCTCTTTTTCAAACGGTGCGTACTTACGTGCACAATTTGAGGCATGGTCTAACACTAAGTCTTACATTTTAATAGGGACAGAAAATAATATCAGCATTTTTGGATTATCTTTCCATTTTCATTTCTTCTAAAGCAACAAATTTCCCAATGCCTTAACAACCCCTATTCTTTATCGAAGATTTTCAAGAATCTAAATTCCCACCTTCACTACGAAATTCCCAGATGAAAAGTATTTCAGTACCATGGACAAAGTGCATTTCTTAAAAACACTAGCACTAATAATCACACTATAAGAATTGAAAATATGTGCAAATCAAAGATAGAAAGAAGAAAATATCAGTGCCCGTACAACATACGGGCAAACCGGTTGTCGCCAGCTTTCGGTAGCCCGTACGATATACGAGCAAATTAGTCAAGAGGTTAAAGGAGATCTACTTCTAATAAGTAGATCGATAGTAGAAATCAATTAGTAGATCGATATTTCCTATTTTTCAGAATTTTATTTATCCATTCCCTCGTTTACTATGCTCAATATTTTATATATTTCAAAAATATTGAATAAATAAAAATAATTAATAAATTATAATAAATAAATAATAATCCTTCCATTTTGAAGACATAATAATTAATTTGAGAACTTACGTCTGTTTGATTTCACATTAGTATCCTCCAAAAACATGGCAAAGAGTTAAAAGATAGCATCACGTGTGTCGAAAATTTTTCGAGGCAGAAAACGTGACATCGATCTTCCAGTTCTGATGCATTTAGTCCATTTATCGAGTTCTGATGCATTTAGTCCATTTATTGAAGGGAAAAATGATTTTTTTTTCATCTTACAGCCGACAGTTGTAATTGAAGGCTATTGACCGCTAGAAGACACACTAGTGTGATTTTCACTCTCGTCGAATAAATCTTTTCGATCACGAATTTGTCAGTATAAAAGTCTTTTTATAGATATATATTTTTTTCGAAGGTTTTTTTCTCATCTTGGAAATTTTTTTAAAAAACGTTCTATGCTAATTCTTTATCGTCGTAATTGAAAAATCTTTTAAGCATTGTAAAAGTTTTGTGAAATTTTATAAAATAACTGATTTTTATTTTTCAAATACATGATTTTTCTGCAAAGCATATTTTGTTTATTTTAACGAGGAAACATGAAATAATTTTTTATATTTTTAAGTAGTTTATTTATGTTAAAATAGTTCTTTAAAAACTCAATTAATATTAATTTAAATTGTCCTTCGCTAGATATTAATTTAAATTATAATCTCGTATATTTCTTCGTATGTCTTATTTATGAATACTGTTTTTTGGAACGCCACTCTCATTCTAATCCCTCTTCCATTCTGCTTTGATTAATTTCCTCTTCATTGGTAAAAGAGATAAATAGTTTACACAAAATTTTCCGTGGAAAACCTGGCGCTCAAGTATTTCGCTAAGACCACCCACATAGTTTATAAATAGCAACTATTTCCCTTCTCTTGAACAGGTGATTATAACTTTTCCTTTATACGGGGTGAGTAAAAATGATTGAATTAATTTTGAAAAATCATACTTTCGAAATTACTGCATATATTACAAAAAGGGGAGACATAATTACAAAAGAAATGTACCAAGTTTTTCCCCCCACCAATAATAAACAGCACATTCAAGATCGCTGGGATTGAAATCAAAACATGGTGACAATGACAGAGAAGAGTTTTTGCTTATTTGTGTGCGTGGGTTTTTTCAATTATTTCAGTGCAACGTGCGCTTAGGAATAGCCACGGAAAAACAGCCTCAACCAACATAAGCCTTTTGCAATGGTTTCATAAATTTAAAAAACAGGTTGTTTGTGTAAAAATAAAAAAGTAGCTCCAGGCCAATTGACTCTGAAGAAGCAGCGGAGAGGGCGAGGCAGAGTTTGTTCGAAGCCCACGGAAGAAACCTGTAAACATGGAATGCCCCAGAAAACGGGTTGGAAACATTTCAACAAAAAAAATTAAATTTCAAACCGTATCGTTTGCAATCAACTCATAAAATAGCAAAGTACGACAAGTAAGCCTTTGTTCAGCACTACAAGTCATTGATGGTACAAAATAAATGGAACGAACCGGATTACAGATTGGACATAACACCGTGTAACTAGGGGGTCACACATCAAATATTTGTAACAGGAAAAAAAAAACTTGGTGTACTTTTTACATTTATGTATCACTTATCACAATAAGTGTAGTAGTTTCGATAACATTTTTTTAAATCGGGCCCATAATTTATACTCCCCCTATATATTATTTAATCAAAAAACGAAACAAAAAATCTTTCGTAGAAATAAACTTTTCACACACATTTATTTTCTTTTTATAATTTCATTTGACTGTATGAAATGCGCTTTTATGAGCTGTAGAATCTCAATGATATATATAGTTATCAATTCCTTCTCAGTAATCAATATCCATTTAAAATAGTCATTTGCATTCTAGATAACCATTGCGAAAATAACTCAGTACATTTAAGAGCAAGTGCGTAATCTAATAGCTACATTTTGAAGATTTATGCTTGAGAAATTCAAACATTATTAAACTATTTGAAATCCTGCCTTCTGATTTTAGCATACGTCTGAATTAGTATTCTAAATCCTCGTTTATTCTATGTGACTCTATCGTATTAGCATATACAATACAATATAATTAGATTATGTCTCCCCTTTAATGTTATTTTGAACTATCCGCTTTCGTTCACAGCTAAGCCGATCTGATTAGCTTGCTCTACGAAAACTGGCTTAGCAGTTTAAAGTCTAGAGGATAATTTTATAAATGCGAGCATGTTATATATATTTGCGTGTTGCTATATGTATATGATAATTTAAGTATTGTCGAGATACAAATATGTTACTCTGAGCTTAGCAGATGATTGCATGCTCGTTTGAAATTTCTATTGAATCTGCTTATAACTTGTATGATCAGTTCATGAATTTAAATGAAATATGACATCCGGGTTTTAAATCGTGTTATTTGCGTTGTGAAACGATGGATTATATTGGAGTAACATAATCAGTAAGCATGGAGTATTGTAATAATGTCGCAAAACTACATCAAACTTCAAGTAGTTGAGTTGTAGATTTGAGCATTGTAACGAGACAGGAATAAGAATGTAATGAATTTATTTAAAATAAAATACAAATTATTTTATTTAACATCGCATCAGTGAATATGAGAAATCAAAAGGATCGCTAATATTTAATTTTTTTTTGTAATTTAAACAAAATCCTTATTTTAAATTAGTAAAACTTAAAAAAGAATATAATTTAAAAATTATAAAGCCGATTTTTTTAAAAATATTTTTATTATAGTGGTGTAAATATTGTTATTAGCATTACATATTGCCAATGTAAATAGTTCTTCCAATATGCCAATTATTTCTACTCTCCTAACAAACGAATCACTGTGTATTTAGAAATTATTCATTAAATTATAAATTTAATTTTTTCTATTAAAATAAATATGTTTATCTCTGCGTCTCTTAATTCAACGTTTGCTTCTTAAATTTATTATGTCTATTAAATTGTATTTGAATATATATTTTCATACATTGGCTTGATATGTATAGTTGCATAAAAGATCATCATTCAAATGTAGAAAAGCTTCACGGAATTAACAGGTTCTTTTGAAATAAATTGTAATTTATTCTGGAAATTTCTTGCAATTAGAGTAGATTTTCTTTGGACAGGAAACAACACACATATATAAATCATAAATGGAAAAGATTTAAAAAATCATACAAATACTGAACACAGCACAGTTCAAATGTGTTATCAGAACTCTCATAAGAGAAATAAAACGCATTTTTGGTGTCAATTGTCTTTATACGGGTTGGAAAGAGTTGCTGTGATACTAAAATTATCATGACAAATGACCCTTCGGGTTTTTCTAGGTGCCTGCAGCTTGGCAATATTTAGCAGCCAAGTTTTTATTTACATAGTTTTTTTATATAATTCTTTGATGTGCTGCAAACGCTCTTTCCTTCATAATACTTTTCTACAGAGAAGCGAGAAAAACTCTGCTTATGTGCATGTTACATTGTTAATTGTACAACCTCTGACAATAAAGTTCGCTAAATGAAGACAGAACGGCCGATCTGACAACACTGGTGAAGCAAAACGCTGCACGTGCGTAGCGGCAGGTGTTGACCATCTATCCCCACCGTTGTTCAGTTGAACGACATTTGTGTTCCGTGTAAAGCTTGTTTTACAAAGTGCTTGTTTAGTGCGTTGGTTCTTAACTGAGAGCCTTTGAAGCGTTGAACATTTAGAGGCTTCACAGGATTTTGTCGAAACGGCGGATACGACACCAAATTTTTCCTGGTGTCTCAGGTACGACCCCAAAATGAAACGGCAAAGCCTGGAATAGCGTTCTACTGTATCACCTCGTCAGAAAAAGGCAAAAGCAGAAAAACCACGCATCAAATGGATGTTCATCATATTTTTTGATAGTCAAGACATTATCCACAAAAGATTTTTGCCTGAGTGAACAACGATGAATGTGCTGCAAGTTAACATTGAAGTTTTAACCCGTTTCATGAAACGTCTACGCATGTTATGACTCCAGTACGCACAACAAGGTTCATGGTTTTTTGTTCACAAAAATGCTCGTCCTCAGTTCCTGACAAAAAAAAAAAAGGCGTGCAAATTGAACATCCACCACAATCGCTGGATCTCAATCGTCCAGATTTCATTCTATTCCCAAGACTCAAACTACTTTGAAAGGAAAGAGATTTGAAGTTTATTCCTGACATCCAACGAAACGTGACGAGGCTTTTGAACTCCATCCCAAAAGAAGACTTCTTGCAAAGTTTCCAGGACATGTATAGCAGATCTCAGCGGTGCATAATTATAGGAGGTGACTATTTCGAAGAACAGTAAGTTAACTTTCGTTAATATTTCATCTACGTTAATGTTACAGGACTATTCAAAGAACTTTATTGTTATGGGTTGTACATATGCGCGTGATAAATAAACTTAATCTTTTTGACATACAAATAACAAAAACTATTTATTTTCATTTACTCAAAACTAATTGACAACTTCACATAAATTTCTCATTGTTTGAAACCCTTGTAAAGTATTTTATATTTCGAAACAAATGGAAACGTTTCATCCAAATTAGAATGAAAAAGGATTTTAATTTCTGCCTCAACCAAATCGTAACTGAAAATTGAGCTTTCTCTATTTTATTCCATTGGTTCTCATTTTTTTTCTGAACTCGAATATGGAAATTACTTCTTTAAGTATAATTTTTTTATTAGAAGTGCTAAAAGTAAAATAATTTTTTTGAATAAAGAATTTATTTTTAAAATTTTTTTGTGTAAGTTTTAGAATATTTATTTCAAATCCTATGAGAGTAAATAAATATAATATTTTTTGACACTTAAATCCGAAATTCAATTTGTAAATTACCTCAATACTTAATTTTAAAAAAGCAAGTTCATTCTCTAAAAATCTTCTGTTATAAATCATCATATTTCTTTAAAATTGTACAAAAAATATATATTGCACAGAATATTATTTTTTCTTGTGTTTTAGAAAGATACTTGAATATTCTTAAATATTTCGCTTACCAGTAATTAATTTTTTTATTAATTTCTTAATTAAAATGAGGATTGATTAGAATATTTTCAACTGTAGATGAAAAAGTAGTGGTCTATTCCACAAGCACACCCATAAAAACATATTTTTTTTTCAAAAAGGGCAGATAAGTCGAAAGAAAAAATGTTCCAGTTGAAGATTTTGCATTAAAATTCCTCAAGTTCCATTAAAAATTAATGAAAAATGGTATTCTCGTTGATAAAAATACCGGAGTTGTAATTAGGTTACAGGCAGAACGTAAGCAAAAAAATGTTGAAGGAATTATATTGATAACTAGGCTTCACTGCTGTAGAAGTTGCTTCATGTGTGCGTAATGCTTCTACACACATTTCCAAAATTTATTCGAAATTTTTTCCCTCCCAGTCCTTATTAGATTTTTAAATATTTTTGTATTTTTTTTCTCTTTTTTATTCATCTAAGGAAGCATGTAATTGGAATACTTGAGCTTTTCGCGAACATTTTTCTTTTTTCAAATCCAATTAAGAACATACGATTTCTAGTTCTACACATATTGACTAGTTTATGTTTTTGGAGTTCTTATTAGGAAAAAAAAAGGCTAGAATTCGCAAAAGCGGCACGGGATAAAAATCAACTAGCATGAAAAAATTAATAATAACTTCACGTTTTTATTTAATTTTGCGAAGCATTTACAGCATTTTCAAGTATTTCCCAATTAATTTAGCAGGTTCTTTAATGTTCCGATATTTTTAAAGGCTGGGGAAAAAAAGAAACAATTAAAATCCCTCGCTCCAAAATAAATATAAAATTAAATATTCCAAAAACTATCCATACGTTCTAAATCGTCTGCGTTTTTAATTAAAATTTTACGCGACGACTTTTGAAAGTAATAAAAGTTCTAAATAAAGAAGTGGAAGTAGAAGTAACTATTGGAATATAAAAAAAGAAACATATAACTTTAATAAATGGAAAGGTTACTAATTTCTATGATAAATGAACCGGACTGCTTTCTGGCATCAGAGAAAGCTTATTTTATGCTCCGTTTGCGGTTTTATTAATTCGTTCTTCGAGTAAAAGATTCCATTCCTTGCAGACTATTCTTAATTTTTCTGCTCCTTTTATTACTATTATTTTTTTGCGTTTTCTGTGTCTGTTGCTAACTATGAGAAAATGGAAATGCGATCCGAATAAATCTTTGCTCTCGTTAGACTCAAACGAAAGTTGCGCAGTGTCATCAGAATTTTTGTATTTTTCTTTGCTGGATTCTTTCGCAGACGATTTATTGCCATTTCCCTTCTTCCGCGTGGGGTGCGGAAGGGGATTTCTTGAGGATTTACCGTCTCTCACTCCTTCTCTGCCTGAAGATTTCCTGAATGACCCTTCGATAAATCTTGACCCCCAACATTCAATAAACACGCTTATGTCTATGCTATCTTTGTGGGCGTAATGTGAGACTATGCAACTAGTTCTTTATATGATAATCAAATACGACATATTTCTTCATACGACTTTTCTTATAATACTAAAAGCATTCATGTAATGTGTAACTTTTTCTCTGTATTTCGCTACACCAATTTCTTCAGGGACTATGACTTTCTCTGATTGTGAATATTAATATCAATAACTGATATTTATATCTAAAATTCTTATACTGTTATGTGCTTGACTAGATTTTTTTGTATGACGTACATATCATTGTTTAATACTAACATTTGAATAAACTAAAGCCACATGGTAAAGATTCTGATTTTGTTAACATGTAAATTTCATGAGCTAGTTCAATTAATGAGCTAAATTCATGTGACGTCATAGTAACATGAAAATGACAGCCGTATGTTTCTAGCCAATAAGTTCAAAATCTGATGTTGTTGTTGTGTGTGTGTGTTTTATCCTGGATTACATATGAAATACAAGTGAAAGAAGAACAGAAACATACAATACAAACAGAACAATACAGACATTTATTACAAATGGTGATCTCAGCATATAACAGAAGGGGTGTGCTGCTTTCCATTTGAGACGAAAATCCATTGTAGGTGAAAGTACGACTTATTTTCTCTGAAGAAGATACAATCCTGCCTTATTCAGGATTCGAACCCAAATCCACTCGGTTACAAGCCGAGGGTCATGTCCACCATACTGGCTGGGCAGCTGAAAATCTCATGTGACGTCATAATCACATTATAAAAGCAATCCTGTGTTTCTAGCTAATCAGTTTATGCGCTTTGTTGTTGCCAACTTCGATTCTTTTTTGAAAAACTTTCTTCTAAAAAGTACGTATTTATCAACAATAATAACACGCATAGGTATACAAAATGCATTTTATTTAAAAGTGCATGAGTAAAACAAAATTTCTATTAATTGAATTTTTTTTGTTTAAAAAAAATTTCTTTTATCGCATTTGAACATTTTTATCTGTTTATGGAACCTGAAATTTTACCGAAGTTTTTCATGCCGATCGATATGATAGTTGCTCTGTGTTGTGTATAAACGTTCAACCAGGCAAAACAACTAGATGCAAATGGTTACATTTTAAAACATTTTAATGTAGGAAGTCAATAAAAACATGACTCATGTGGTTCCACGTCATCATATTCGCATATTAATCAATTTTCCTTTTTAGTATTTTTAAACCGTAAAATATATTCTTAATATATCAATAATATGTTGAAATATTTTGCAAGAAGTTTGATATATCGTTATAGAATTTTTGCTTTTGAGTTTTTGAATGTGAGACATTAATGAACTAATCTTTTACCTAATGGTAGACAAACTTTTTGTTCTTCATTGGCAAAGGCAAACAGTGGCCACAGTAGCCTAGTCATCATGGTCGCAAGCTTCTGGCCTCCGTGTCTTAGGTTCGAGCCTTAGTGCCACTGAAGACTCGCCGTGTAGAGCAAGTCAAACCTGTTCAGACTCAAAGTCCTCTCGTTGGAGTTGTGTAGTAATTTTGAGAGGAAGCGTCACCTGAAGTTTCACTTGACTGTAACAATTCTCGTCACTTGACTTTGGTTCAAAATTACAAAGTCTTTCGCCAATAGCCTCATGTTACTTTATAGTACCACGTTAATGAGCTCACTCTCGCAAAAACAAATGATTTGATTCAAGATCTATTAGAAATTACATTTCTATCAGTTTACGTAAAAAATATCTCTAAATAGTTTGTGTTAATGTTTTATCTGATGTCAAATTAGAAATATACTTAATGTATTTACTGCATTTAAATCCATTATTCACCATATCTGATTTCCAAAAGAAACAAAAAATACAAATATAAATATCTGGGTCGCTAAATAAGATATTTTCGATATTTCTTTCTACATTTAGCGTTCTTCCTACCACCGGAAAGGGCAAAGCTATCACAACTCCTGCCACCCAGCAAATTATTCAATTATTACACACCGACTCTCTTTTATTACGCTCGCCTTTTTATTAATCATGTCCTTCATTAAACCTGCTCCAATAACGGGTTGGTGCCCCTTAATGCCTTTCTTCAGGACCGCAGTCATCGCTGTTGCCACCAGATTGCAACAAGTGTAAATAACAAACTAATAATTCCGCCTCTGCAATCGCCCTCTTGATTGCCCCAGGGCGTTTCATTAGGAGGAATCGTGTTGTAACCATTACTTATACCTGACGAGCACAAATGCTTTTCTGATTAGGTATGCATCTGGCCTCCCCCCGCCATTAAAACAGAACGCGGGGCGAAATTAAACGAAAATGTTTGATTATGCCCTTCGATTATAAAAGACTGTAGAACGATCTGACCGCCATCTTTTATTATTGCCTTTGCAGATGCTCCCATTCTCGGTAATGAGCCGGAAGAAGAGGAACAAATGAAAATTGTGAAGATGGTGCAGGAGAGCTACATCTCAACTCGACCGCAGCCATCGCAGTCGGTAAGTGTGAAGTCTTTTGGGTCATTAGATTGGGGGAAAAAAATTTTTGCGGGAAATCCGGTTGGTCCCATGGCAATTAAATCAGAAGTTTGAACATCATTAATTTTTTGAATGTACGTTTGCTTAAAAAATAGTTATTTGTAACTGAAAAAAAATTAAAATGCCTTAATTTTTTTAAAAAAATTCTAAGGAGTAAAGTGACATTTGGGAATACCGCAAGATTTATTCCTAAGGGTGTAAAATGTATACCAGTAAATTGTTCCATTAATGTAAAGATGCCCTTGTTCGAAATTTCTAGAATATATCGTTAGATAATTCTAATGTTGTAGAGCAATTAAACCAAATTATTTTCATTATTAAAGATTTATTATAATATATTTAACTATATTTCATTAAAATTATATTCTGACATGAGAATTTCAGTACTAATAAGAGACATTTTTTTTTTATCTAAGATTCATTTCAGTAGCGCACACAAAATTTTTTCAAAGGGTGGGCAGAGTCGAAAGTCCACCATTTTGGTATCATGCTTCAATACGCTGCTCAACATGTTCTTTTGATTTTGTCAATTTTCGAGAACAAAAACAATACAAAATTAATTATTGAATAAATAATTAGCATTAATTAATAAATTAATTATTAATAATAAACACATAATTAAATAAATCAAATTTTACGTAATATTAGGTTGGGGAAAAAGAAATCCATTATTTTTGCATGAAATTTATTTAAAATGTTAGGATTGTCCGATTTGGGTCAAATATGCACCGTTTTGATATATAATTTGTTGCCATTTTAAAGGTAACTTCATAATGCCTCTCTCGTAGAAGTCTTGGTCTTTATTGGTGAAAACCTCTAGTAATAGATTTTCATAATCTTCTCTTGATCCCAATTTCTTATCACTCAGGAAGTTTTGCAATGCGAGAAAAAGATGGTAAAAGCTTGGTGCCAGTTTCGTACTATATGGGGGATGCATTAAAACTTCCCAACCAAGCACCCAGAATTTCTGGCGAGTCACTACAGACGTGTGTGGCCTGGAGTTGTCCTGATGGAACACACCTCTTCTGTTGGCCAATTCTGGCCATTTCTGGTCAATCCCTAACTTCAAACGGTCCAGTTGTTCACAGTAGAGATCTGAATTTAGTTTTTGGCCATACGGAAGCAACTCATAATAAATTATTTCTTTACAGTTCCACCAAATACACAGAACCTTCCTGTCCGTTAGTATTGGTTTGGCCACCGTTTGAGCTGCTTCACCACGCTTTGACCACGATCGTTTTCACACAATATTGTCGTATGTGATCCATTTCTCATCCCCAGTCCCCATCCGCTTAAGAAATGGGTCGATTTCATTCCGTTTGGCCAAGGCTTCGCAGATGGAAATTCGATCCATCATGTTTTCTGGTGTTAGTTGGTGTGGCACCCAAATATCGAGCTTCTTTTTGAATCCAACTTTGCGCAAATGGTTTAAAACTGTTTTAGGGTCGATCTTTAGCTCCTGGGCCGCCAAAAGCCCTCGTGTAGCTGAACAGTGCGACGTTAATATTCAATCAATCAGTCTTAGCTCCTGGGCGATACTATGACTACTAACATGCCGGTCAACTTTGATTATTTTTGTGATTTTATCGACATTTTCGACGACGGGCCTGCCTGTGCGAGGTGCATCTTTAACATTAAAAATGCCTGAACGAAATCGACGAAACCAAAATTGCACGTAATTAGCTGTTACGGTATCGGCACCATAAGCACTATTCACAATTTCAGCTGCTTGGCTTGCATTTTCGCCTTTATAAAAAAAAACAGAAAAATATACCGAATGTTCTCTATGGCGACTTCCATTTTTAACACCTTGTAACTCACAACTCAATGGACCAAAAAAAAAAGAAATTTTTTAATGTGAACGATCACCTTGACAACGAGCATAAATTTGAAATTGTTTGATTGATACTTCACGAGATATCGACTCTAAAGCTATCCATCGAAAAATAATGGATTTCTTTTCCCCCAACCTAATATATACATAGGATTATAACCAATCGAAAAAAAATCAAGGGCTATGGGGGGTGTCCGGACCCTAGGACCCCCTTGTGTGCGCCACTGATTCATTTATTTTCAAGCTTTGTGAAAATAAATATCTAAAAAATTAGTTTTGTGTGGAACTGTTTAACTTAACGGGATTCTATTAAATAAATTTTATAATAAAAATTTACTTATATCTTGTGATCTCTAAACAGTAGTCTCTTGACAGCTAAACTCGGGCCTTACTTTCTGTTCCGATGGCTCGTAATCTGTTCCAGTCAACTTTCTCTGACCTCAGTAATACCGTATTTACTCGAATATAAGCCGCCATCGATTCTAAGCCACACCCCCAATTCTCTACACGTTTTTGAGAAAAAAAATTTTTTTAAAAAAATTTGGGAAAAAGGTTCATTAGTGCACGATACTTAAGAAATAGTTTTTTTTTAAAAAAATTTTAATGAAAAATAATAAGTTAGTAGTTTATTTATTTTACCAGTATTAATAACTTTCAAAAACAAAGATGAATCTATAGGTATGCTAAACGTCTCAGTATCATGTATCGGAAATGATTCGCCATTCTTATTGTCTCAGCTGACTTCGGAATGTGTGCCGGCGTCGCCATTTTCCCACATGGTGCCATCTTCCGTGCCATCCAATGCATTTGTAATGCGACATTTTTTAAAATAATGTATTAAAGAATTTAAAAGAATTCTGAAAGACTTTTGAATATTTATAAGCAAAAATTATATAATTTTGCTTACGCCATCTAAGTGTATTTGTTTCATCTTCAGTGGTCTCTGCTGTTTTCCATTTTTTTCTGCATATAAAATTGCCTCCCTATTTATACTTGCGTAATAGTGAACTCGTCTCAATACTATTGCCAATATTTTTTATGTTTAGTTGATTAAAAGAAAGTGCAACCGAAAAAAGATTCCCAAATACGGGTGTACAACGATGTTTAGGGTAGACTGAAGATAAGCTGCGGAATGCGGGATAAGTCATCGATGTCAGTGGAGGGTTTCCATTTGAAGCAGGCGGAAATTCAATTTCCCAACAAATGTTTTGCCTTCAATTCTGAGCCACACCTGATTTTCAGTAGCCTTAACACTGGGAAAACAGTGCGGCTTAGCTTCGAGTGAATGCTAAACTCTCTATTGTACTGTTTTCTATCTTCTACTCAGGAATCGTACTCCATTGAATTTGTTACTTACTCATCTATGAGATTCTCGCATCAAACAACATAACTCTGTTAACCTAAAGCCAGATGAGTGAAATTCACGTGAGAACCCGCTACACGCACAAAACTACGTAGAATGTAATATTAATATTAACTGTGTATGTTTTTATAGCGTTTTGATACTTATACTAAAACTTGTACTGGTAAAGTGATTTCATATCTTATTCTGACTGCACGTTTAGGCCGCTGTAGCTCTATGGTCATGGTAATGGATTCGTGACTGAGTTCGAGCCTAGTACCGCTGAAGACCCGCCGTACAGGGGGGCCATCGAGAAATAAATTGACGAAGATTTGGGAGAATTAAACATTGTATTTAAAAAAATACACGTACACTTGAACAGATTATATTACTCGGAAGTCTAAAACGTCGTGATTGTATTCAATATCACGACAAATAAGTTTTCTCTTTTTAGATCAGGGGTCAGCAACCTTTGGTGTGGCATGCCACAGCTTAATCTACCAATAGGATTCAGGGTGTCTCACAGCAGGACAGTTTTAAAACAATTCGATTCTCACGATAATACATGCAGAGTTAGAAAAATAGAGGTCAATAATATAGATTTAGAGTTTTATTATGTATAATTCTGCATCATTTAAAGATATTTCTTTACATAAAAATAAACAGTATAAGATTATAACTATTTCTTCAACAGAAAAAAATTTTAATGCCCATATAATACGTATTTTTAAACATATTTATTTAAGTAAGAAATGAACAACATAAAATATAAGTATTTCCCTTCAATATAAAGTAAAATGATAAAAAACACTCGTATCGCAAAATCAGGGGTATAATTTGTGTCTTTCAATTTAAAACGATTTTGGGCATTCAGTTGTTAAACAATTTCTTTGATGGCTCGAAATATTTTTCATATGAGGAAAGATTTGTTACTTTTAGATTTGTAGAACCAAAAGCGGAAAGCAGAGTATACATGCAATTTTCTCTCTTCAAACAATTAAATCTCCCCAGAAATGGCATTCAATAATTTACAAAATAGCTTAAAATTTATCTTTAGAGTTATTTTTCAGATTTGATGATGTTTGTCAAATAAGTTCCTTTACAACTCACTCAAAATTGACAAATTTGTAGAGTAATGCAATGTATCACTGAGAATTGTACCACGTACCCCATGTGGCACGCGTACCATAGGTTGCTGACACCTGTTTTAGATAATGACACACAAATTCTCATCAATACGAATCTAAATGCTGCCTGCAGTATCGCCATACCTATTTCACCATTTTGCTGAACCTCGTAGTCTTGTAGGTACTTCCACATTAGATCGTATTTTTTTAAATATAATCCACTATATATGTTCTCTTCATTAGGAAATAGATCCCGAATTTTAGTCATCTTTCCGAACAAAATAAGAGAAGAAAAATATTACAGATTTTCAACCATGTTTTTATTTTAGTCGAGGTTTCCATTATGGGCTGCGTAATTCAGCATTTGGTGACGTTTTTCGATTTACGAAATTGGTCGGTGGAATGATGCTTAAATGTCTACTGAGAAAAAACTTTTAGTATTACTATTGAAAACGTTTAATTTTTTAATCAGATCAAAATAATGGGATCGAAAAAAGGCGGACTTTCTCATTAATATTTCCAATATACTGATTGTTAACATTTTCTACTATTTTTTTTATTTTATTAATTCAAATAATTGGTTCTTTAATATCTTATGTAATTTTTAAAATACATATTCCAATGTATGCTTCAATTTTGCTCAAAATTTAAATTTAGTGGGATTGATCATTTTATTTATAGCCATTCTATGCAATAAACAGAACTGAAAAAAAAATTTCTAATGATTCTTTTTTTAATAATGGTTTTCTTCTTTTTTTTATTGCACTGGTTGAGTAAAAATTGTAAAGAAGTAAATGTTAATAAATTATATGGCAGCATTGCAATCTAGTTTTTTTTTTTCTTGCTCTAAGTAATTTAGAGGAAATCTATTCCTTTCTTTATTTTTTCGTGTGTTCCCACAAAGTCTTATCATTCATTAAAATGCACTAGTAAGCCATAGGGCGCATTTCAGATATGTTATCATTAGAACTAATTCTTTGAAATAGATATACTTCTAACTCTCCATTGCTTTTCAAATATTCAAGCTAACTATAAGAAGCTAGCTATAACATTAAGGGTTAATGTGTTCTCGCATCTTAGGTGATCTTAATTCTTATTGTTTCTTTCATAGCTATCTTTTTTTTTTTTTTTTTTTTTTTGTAAGAAGAATCTTGAAAGATAATTTTTATGATAGTAGTATAATCCTGAAAATTCAATTTTCGTTGGTAGTTCTGGCATCATATTTTTATTTGTTTAATTGTTTTATCTCTCTCAATTTATTACTGTTTTTTTATCTATAATACATATATTGTTGTTAAGTGTTGTTGACGTTTTAACTTCATATTTTTATAACTGATTAACTTTTAAAAATATTTACTTAAAAAGACAACATAATTTTTTTATTTACTGACATAGGTATATTTGTGTATCCATAGCGAAGAACAATAAATAAAAAAGCTGAATAACTTGGTAATTCCCAGGTTCAACTGTTAATTTAAAATATTATCTTAAACAAATGTCTAAACATTATATTTTACGCCACTGTGGAAGACGATTTCTGCAAAATTTATTCTTAGCGTATGTCTACTCAACAAAATAAGTATGACTTCGAAATTTGAAGTCTGTATTTCTAATATGTTTAAAAACAGGAATTTTCGTCTATAATGGACCTCAAGCCTCCTTGGGCAAGATTTTTGCAAGACTCATTTTTAACGGACTTCTACTCAACAAAATAAGCATAACTGTGCCAAATTTTAAGTCTATAGTTCTAATGGGGTCAAAACCGAGAATTCTTCTCATCTTTACGCCCCCGCAATCCCACTTTCATCCTTGCTAGTCGATTTCCTCAAAACTTATTCTTAGTGGATCTGTATTCAACGAAACGAACATGCCTGCCAAATTTAAAGAAAAATTTCTATGAATAACTCCCTTTTAAATCCCACTGGGTGACAATTTCGTGAAGCCCCTTTTACTCAACCAAACATACAAGCGTGCCAAATTTCAAGTTTGTAGGCTTATAGCTCTAAAAGGGAAATATTTGTCTGTAACACCCCACCCCCCCCACACCTTCCTTGGTAGTCGATTTTTGAATAACCCGTTCTTAGAGACTTTTAAATCAACAAAAGAAACATGCCTTTAAATTATAAGTCTAAAGGTCTAATAGTTTCGAGATCTTCTGGTGAGTGAGTTGCTTTTCTTTATTAAACAAATGGCCACTTTATAGTGTGATTCCGTCATATGTGCATTAATTGTAATTGTTTAACAAAAAGAGTAACTGAAATAAAAATTTTCTTTGTTGACCAATGTGGCAATTGATTAAATTTTTTTTATATTACTTGTTTAATTGAAGCATTCATAAATGTTTTATTAATCTAACTATTTAATATATAATTAGTCTAATTCTAAAATTCAATTTATAATTAATCTAATTATAAAATTCAATCTATAATCAATCTAATTATGGAATTCAATCTATAATCAATCTAGTTATAGAATTGAATCTATAATCAATCTAATTATAGAATTCAATCTATAATCAATCTAATTATAGAATTCAATCTATAATCAATCTAATTATAGAATTCATTGGATAATCTTTTCCTAAATGCATCCATTAATAGTATGAACAAGATAAATGTATCTGTTTTTCAACTCCTCTTATAAGAGTATTCTCCAAATGTAATACTTCTTGTTCGGTAAATGTCTATTTCTTGACAACGACTTGATTCATTCTATAAGTATCTTTTTTATCTGATTCAGACAAATTCTACAACCACCAATAACACTGCCAAGGTACTGGATCTTAGTAATCGTCTTTCCCGAGTCAACTAATGATCTACCTTCTAGTTGGAAACATCCTTGATTTAGTACCATGGCTACTCTGCTTAATTACGCACATTGGCGCGCCAGACAATTACCATTTATATCAGTTTCCTGCTCTAATGGTACATCTTCTCAAAATGTGTTATCTGCCCACTCCACGCCGCTCTTTTGCCAAGATCCCGCTAATACTTGCATTTTTCATCGATGTAACAGATATGTATCGATCTTTTGCTGGCGGCAAAGCGTGGCGTTTCTGATAACTTATTCATAATCAAATAATTAATTGCTATGGAATGAGTAGCGCTCCGGTGATTACTATTATTAATTAGCGACTTCTACGGATTGAAGGGAGAATAAGTCACCTTTGAAACTTTACGCTGCGAGCCAATCAAAATTCGTGATGTAGTTAGTGAGTGAGTGAAAAGCGATGCCTTGGTACGTAAGAAGATGAAGGGGAAAGGATTAAGTATACCGTGTTCGTTTTGTTATACTTGATTTAATGAATGGGGTTCCTTTTTCTGTCTTCTGTAATCGAATAAGTTGCTATTTCTGGCTTTTCCTATATTTGTGGATATATTTTTATCTATTGAAAGTTTGTTTTGACAGTGTTGTTTAACGTGGTATGTGTGAAATAACTAGTTAAAATGAGTAATGTTTTAATTTTGTGTAAAGTTCTTGATGAGTGTAAAAAATATTAAAAATGTATAACTACAGGTTGATTTATAAAGAAGTATACAGTTTCAATGCACTGTAAATCAAGAATAATTTATTATATATGTTACTTGTAACATAATTGTATGGAATTATGTAAAATTTTATTAGAGACATGTACAGATGTTCTGCGCGTAAACCCTTAATCACACAACACACATTTAGCTGGAAATCCTGTTGTTGTTGCTAATCCTCCGGGATCTGACGAAGTCAGACAAGATCCATTAAATCGTTGACTTTCAAAAAGTCTAGCACAAGAAGGGGATCACTGTAGATATCTTTGATTTTGAGATCCATGCAACAGCCTGGTGATCTTGACACTTTGCACAGATTGAGAAGACCTTTTTGTTCTCTGAGAGTGAGAGGCACTTGATGTGACCTCTAGCAAGACGATAAAGGGTAGTCTGGGAGCATCTGTCACACTTAAAGGCTATGGCCAGACCGGGTCTATTACCCGCATACCAATGGTGAGTGGGAAGCTCCCTCCACTCCATCGAATATTGAGATTTTTTAGGGAATAATTCCAGATAGGAAAGGGGGGATGAGAAGAGAATTGGAAGATTACAACCCTCCTTTGCTGGCTCATTTCATTGCCGTAAAGTTCGACGTGAGATGGGATCCACTGAAAATGGATATCATGGTGCAGCGATATATGTTTCAGTTTGTGTGTAAGATGAAGACATTGATTTTGTCGCCAAGAATAAACCATTTTTAAAGGTGTTGAAGTGAACTACGGCTATCGGAGAGAATCCAAAGATCACCGTAATTCTTTTTAGATAGAATAGCCTCAAGTCCCTCATATGAGGGAGGAAATGTGCAGCTTTTGTTGATCTAAGGATCGGAGCACCAAATGGTAGAAGTCTGTCTTGGCTCCAATGCATGCTATTTTAAATTGGACGGAACGGAATGGCCTTCACGTCTAGAGTGACCCTGCCAGGAGTGAACTCCGAGTGTACTTCGCTCATTCCGTCCCGGAACACCGTCCCACCACGATGAGGCAAAAGAACTTGGGAGGGGCTGGCAATCCTTTTCCACCTAAATGCGAGTTAAGGTATTTGAATCAAGTCCATCCATAGTGGTTGTGATACGCTGTTTTAGCTCCGCTAGATCAACAGCAAAGGGGAAGAGACGAATACCTTGTTCTTTTGTCCTTGTCCACAGGAAGAAACCACAAAGTGCCAACGCAGGTTTTCTGTATGGGCATTGGATAAGTAGCATGTTGTAGTCCGCGACTCGTGCAATCGATGGGGTAGGTAATTTCCAACGTTGGCCGACCAATGTGATGGTGCACCATCTAATTGGAGAATGAAAGTGTCAATGTTGTCCTGCAGTTGTAGTATCGAAGAGTTAACATATCGAAAAAAGTGGATCCCGTAACATTTTGCAAAATTCAAGAAAACAAAAAACTTCTTTCACTGCAAACACCTCCATTTTCATTGACTAGTCTTATGATACGCATGCTATTGCTTACGTCATTTCTGTCAGAAGAGAGGCATAAACTCCTTAAGAGTACATCTACCTTACGGTTCGTTGAGGGGTGATTGTCTTTGATTGTTACTGTTTTACTGCATCTGAAATGTCTAGACTTCTTAAAATCAACCTGTATATTTTAGCTTCTTAATTGCTATTATCATAGCTGTAATAAGATTCGGTGTTGGGTGTTGTGCCATTTTGGTTC
Organism: Trichonephila clavipes; assembly: GCA_019973935.1. Taxonomy (NCBI): domain Eukaryota; kingdom Metazoa; phylum Arthropoda; class Arachnida; order Araneae; family Nephilidae; genus Trichonephila; species Trichonephila clavipes. Next base: position 412,627 of record BMAU01019712.1, read on the forward strand.
ATGATTTAAAATGTCTATGAATCGAAAATTGTACATTTGACAGTTGAACTAGAAAAGAATTCTAAGAAGAAAACATGATTAAATTTGCCGCTAGTTGAAGGGTTGAGGCGTATTGGAAACGAAACCACACAGTCAGACTAGAGATATTTTTTCAAACTTTCATTACAAAAACATTTCAACCCGCCATCTAACACACCAGTCATCGTTCTTTGCTCATTTTTGCAGGCACGACCCTAAAACCGGTCTCTGCACATTCCCTTTAGAGGATTCTGTCTGGGAACTCAGGGGGAATGCATTTCAGGAAAACCTTGTATCCCCTGCAACGCAGTCACTATGGTCTTTTCATCCCTGACGTCATCAACTGGTTTCCTTTCGTAATAATGTTAGCTAGAAGGGTATATGGTCTCCGAAATAAGTAAGCATAGCTGCTGCTTTTGGAAATTAAAATGATTCTAACCTGGTTAGGCATCCAGTTGAACCGGGTTTGTATGGACGATACGTTCAAGTTATTCCATACTGCTTCCAGTGAATGCCATGCTTCATCTATCGCAGTGATTCAATTGTAGTAATGACCCTATATCTCAACAGATGTTTTCAGTGGCTGAGAGATCAGGAAAACGGGCAAGCCAGAGCAGCATTCGAACACATTCTGTGTTGAGTTAGGTCAGAACATGGCGGGTGACGTCTCCAAGATCTCGAAAATAAATCATAGACATGACTTTAGGATCTGAGAAATGTAACGCTGACCGTTCAGATTACCGACGACCTAAGCAAAAGATACTCGCATGATGTGTATCCAAGGGTTGTCTATACAATCACACCATGTACAGGGCCATACGATGATATAGAATTCAAACAGCCCACGTGAAGTTTCCTTGGTGTCTTCAGACACGGATACGTTCATCATGATGTTGAACGAAGAACTAGGATTCATCTGAAAAGACAACGTGGTACCACTCTGTATCCAGCTTTGTCGTTGAGCGCACCATTGTTGCCATTCGTCTCTATACTGCAATGTCAAGGTAAGCGCGGGCTGACCTAACAAAATTTCTGTCATCTCAGGCGTTAGTAAGGTTGGGTCATTGATATCATGCACATGGAGTTTAGTATGATGTTCCAGAATCCGTTGATTTCATATTCGTGATACTCGTTGAATGCAAGTACCAACGTCGTAAAATGATAAACCATAGTCTCCATAGGTGATGATCTACCGTTGTCGAATTCGACACGTTTTGGTAGACTTTCTCCTTATTATATAAAGAATAACACTATCTTCTCAACATTCAAATGCGATTTGCGAATGAGAAATCCGCTGTGTAACTTCTTTTTATACTGAGTTTTAAAAACCGTTTTTCCCTCTTGCATCATTCGACTATGTTTAAATGCTAATCATTCGCATATCCTAGAATCTTCTTCCTTCCATTAAAATTTAACGTTTACATCATTCCTCCTTCATAGTGTAAATTCTTAATACTTTAACGATCATGGCAAGCTCTATCTTTTAATACTGAACTCCTACTATTATGAAAGGAGACGAAGACCTCAGCCGAGATCATGTGTCTCATCAACTATTCAACCGATTCAGGGTGTTATTTTAATGACCGGCTGTGTATTTACTTGGCATATATTCTGTATATCTCACAACTGATTTCTAAATACAATATAAATGTTTAAAAAAACATTAAAACTGCTCTAAAAATACAATACGGCAAATATTTACAATTGTGATAGTTGTTATATCAATTTTAAATAGTGCAATGGCAATATCACTAGTTAATTTTATATAATTAAATATTATCTAATCCAAACCTATAAGAAATCTTTGAAAAAATTGGCTGAATATTTATAACAAATTAAAGATGTCCGTTTATATATATTCTGCGTTATTTTCCCCTAAATCAGTTTCTAATGCAGTGGCCGCGGTAGCCTAGTGGTCAAGGTAACGGGTTCTTGACCGTTGCGTCATGAGTTCGTGCCTAGTATCACCGTGTAGAGGGGCTGATGCACGTTAAATCTGTGGGGGCTCAAATATCATCCCGTTGGTATGAAGTTAAGAGAGGGGGGTGCCAGCTCAGGTTTTGTCCTCAATCACGGTTCAAACTTACGAGGTCCGTCGCAAAAAGCCCTTGTGTAGCTGAATAAGGAGACGTTAATATTTACTCATTCACTCACCCGTTGCTAATGCAAAACTTATGCATCCATCCGCAGAAGAATAATAAATAATATTCTTAACACACACACACACACAAGTAATGTATAAAAAAAATTAAGTCAATTCCTACTTAGATCAGCAAAGAAAAATTTTATTTTAGCTACTTTTTACTAAATAGTTACAATTAATATAAATATGTATATACATAGGACAGAATCACAACATTAAGTGGTAATTCATTTTTATTAATTATCATTAAAGTATCGTATTGTTATCCAAAATTCTCGTGTATATAAAATTTCAGTTCAACTGAATGCTTTAATACGTGAGAAAAATATCTTTTAAAGTTTTGACCCAAGTCGCTAAAAATGAAACCAACGTGGCTGTACCTGTATTTCTTTAAATAGTTAGTTTCAGTCAATTAATGTTAATTAATTATAATTAAATTATCATATTTTTACCCAAAACAATAGCGTATAGAAAACTGCAGCTCAAACGAACGCTTTTAAATGCGAGGAAAAAACCTTTTCATGTTTTTACACAAGTCACCAAAAGGGTCGCTAAGTCGCCAAAAAGGATGCCAACGTGGCTGTATTTGTAATTCTTTGAATAATTAGTTTTAATCAATTAATTGTTATTAATTATTATTAAATTACTGTATTTCCATCCAAAATAGTCACGTATATAAAATTTCAGCTCAATGGAGCGCTTTAAAATGTATTTTATTAACGATTGAGAATTCCACCAAAATAAACAAATATATTCAGTGTCTGACCTAATAGTAGAAATTGAAAAAATATAAAAGTATAAGAACTGCTTAAATTGTATTTAAAATTTCTATAACTTATAATTAACATAATTCGAAAAAGTTAGATTCGAAACAAATTAACTGCTACATCATCTACCTCATCTCAATTGCGCTTGCCATTGGCACCCATGTTGGCTGGTGTAACTTGTAAGTACTTGTACAATATGTTTTCCTAACACCTGTCTTTTAATTCCTGCGCAAAACCTATCCAATTAGCAACAAAAGTGCTTTAAAAACTATTAACTAGAAGACAAAAGACGAAAACTAGGTTCTTCTTGCTTATTATGTAAAAGAAATGTTAATAGTATCCCTGAAAGTTAAGATTTTCAAAAACACTATTACGCAAAATACTTATATATTTTTATAAAACCCTAACTGGGATTCTAAGCCTGTATTTTTAAAAAGTTTCTGAAAGTTCTTGTTCGAAAGATTATTTACGTATAGAAAGAAATTTAAAGCTTAACCACTTTTTTTAGAAAAAGCTTTCAAAATACGCGAGAGTCAAGATTTTTTTTAATAAGATTAGTTTTTGTTTCTAAAGAAGTTCTGTCTAGGTAATACATTTAGTTAAAAAAAAAATTTTTCTCGAAGTAGCCCACAATTTTCTAAATGGTGTAATCTTATTTAAATAATTTAGTGTAAGTATATTTACTTTACATAAATTTATTCATTGCGGTTCATGAAACAACAATGAAAATTCATTATATCTGTTTAATCAGTCAATATTTAACGTTCTTCGAACTGTCTCGTTCTTTATCATTAGGTTCAGGGAAGAAATAATTATATTTGTCTGTTCTCTGTTAGTTTTGTGGCAATCCGTCTTCATTACTTTCCTGGTGTCTTTTCTCTCTTACGAATTGATTTTCTGTGTAGCTCTGGAGGTCATAAAATTTACAATCTATATACCCTACATTTTGCGAGAAATGTTTACATAAAAATTCCAGCAAATTTTACTTGTATATAAATTAATATTTCATTTCTTAATGATATAAATGCAATTTAATGTTCGTGCTCATCATATTTTTTAACTTTTTACTTAAAACAGTATTTAAATTAGGAATTTACTTCTGTGAATGTAGATTATTTGAGAATTTTTCTTTTTTCGTAAGCAAACGAATGTTGTAAACATATCCATTAGAATAAATAGCATTATATGATTAGGGTGTTATCTCATTTTTTTCGATTTTGTAATTCATAGACACAATTAACATTTGGAGAATTTTGAATAAAATTATGTTCCCACAAGTAAATAATGTACCCTTTCACGGCTAATGGAAATTTTCCTCCCATTTTGAATTTAGTGACAGTCGTATTTAATTATAACCTTATCTGTATTTTTTTATAAAGAATTTCAAAATAAAATGTAGGGGAGACCAGGGCAAGATGACTATGTTAACAATTTTAGTTGTTTATTAATTTATTTTTTAAGGATAAAAAAAATACATGAAGTGTTATAGTAGTCATTTGTAGTATTAAATATATTACCATTTAACTTTTCAAATAAAAAAGGAAAATTTTATTTTTTGATAACCTTAACAAAGTATCATCTTGCTCCAGTACTGCGGCAAGATGACAACGCTGAATAAGGTTGAACATATTCTACCTCTTTTGAATATGTTACCTGGTTTAACAAATGATAACTGTGCTTTTACATCTTACAAAGTATCAAACTAAGCGTAATGTATTGCAACGTAATGTTGAAGTGTTTAGTTGTGCAGCTAACAATCGTCACAAATAAGAGGGCCATTTTCATAATTGGGACATTCCTCATACCACCATACTTGGCATTTACAGCACTGGATCCATTCTTCTGTTGGAGGGTCACAATATTCCTCTTCACAAACACGACATCTTATAACACCATCCTTTGAAGTTGATGCAACTAGACTGTTTGGTCTGGATTTTATAAACTTAGGCCTACAGGAACTTAAGTATGAGTTTTTTTACTCCCTTTTTAGCTTTGCGAGCTTCTCTTTTCTGTTTTCTGTTCTTCCTGCTGCTTTTCCCTTCGTTCCAATATTTCTTTGATGGGTGTGCTTGTTAGAAGGCTTGAGCTCACTTTTTTGCTTTTTCTTTTTTTCCCCTCGTATTGTGTTGCTTTAGGCAATCGTTTTAAAAAAAAACTAACAGGCTTCTTTGTTGCATCAGAATCAGCATTTGCCATGAGTTCTGGTGATTCTGGAGGGTTTATATGTTGGTTTTCTACTACCACGGTATGAGGGGGGGATTACCACTATTATTCTATATTTTAAAAACCACCCCCATTACGGTTGTAGCCTGCAACTTCGAAAAGTGTTGCCAAGGCAAAACCCAATCGAACGGTACCGGTCGTGAAGGAATCGCACTGTTAGAATAGAAGATATTTAGGTATTTCATTTTTTGAGCCTGATAGGGTTTTTCTTTAGGGTGGTAGGCGCTAAGCGGAAGTCAAAAATGTCTTCTACTGATCACCCCCTTTCGAACGACACATTCCCCGATCCAATGCATCCCTTAGCCCCAAAGGAGATAGAAGCGCAAGGTCGAGCGGAAAAACAAGCGTTTACAGGATTTAATAAAATGGACAAAACGTAGTTAGTTTAATAAATTCAGAAACACGGGGCAAGATGAAGAGCTCGTCATCTTGTTTCGTGTTTCGGATCGTAGTCTTGCTTGGTGTTTCGGATCGTCATCTTGCTTCGTGTTTCGGATCGTCATCTTGCTTCGTGTTTCTTATCGTCATCTTGCCCCGGACTGTCTGTTAAAAAATATTTGTTTTCATTGACATGAAGAAAGGCGATTAATTGACATTTATTCATGATAATAGGTAGTATTTAAACTATAGTTTTGTGCAATGATAATATATATTTAAACAAGTGAAAAAATACCTGATAATGACAAATAATTTTATAGGAAAAATAATTCCATGGGGTCCATGTAAGTAAAATTTTTATAAACTACTGTTAAGTATTTTTCTTGTATGTTGTGTATGATTTGTATTCATTTTACGTCTAAACAAACAAAAATAAACAGTTAATGCTAATATTTACTCTTTGCAAGCTTATGGTTCTGCAAGGGTTAAATAATAAATAGATCACACACAAGGAATTGTTTCTAAAATGCACAGCTCATTTTAAAAATTTACCTGAAAATTATGCATAATTTGTAACATATACTACATTAGTTTACTATGTTAGTCATCATAAACATTTACTAATCAACAAACTGTCTTGCAGTATGTATTTATTACTAACCAAAAATACTTCCACTTTTTATACAGCGTATATTTCCGAATATAAACCAATTCGTGTATAAACAGAGGGTGCAATTTTTCTTAAAAAATTTACTGAAATATCGAAACCCGTATGTATAAGCCGATTTTTTTTAAAAACCTATAATTTTTAAATATGACGCCAATAGGATAAAATGGGTAGAATATTTTCCAATTAAATTGTTGCAAAGTAAGACGTCAACGGCAAAACTTCTATTTCTGGTAACCCTATCTCTCAAGATCTGAAACATTTTTTATTTATTTATTTTTTACACTATCTTTATCGAACTGTTTTGGCACCATTTTTTGCTTGGGAAATGAGCAGGAAGACAAATCTGTGTACTGTAAGTGATCATGTAGAATAATCTCGCTGAATGATGAACATATGCTTTCAGACAATCCTAATGAGGGAATGTTAGAAGTATTCTGAAACTCAGATTCTGACACTAACTTTGAATGACTTTCTTTTCCAATTAGAATAAAAGTTCTATTAAAATATTCAATATGTTAAAAAATTAAAAAGTGAATGGGCATGACTAAAACGGAAAATATTTTTAAAAAATCTTTTTTTCCCCTAAACTACGTTTTTTTTCCTAGATGGCGCATCCGTATCCCCACTGTTTTTAACTTCCAAACATTCTAGGCTTATACACGGTAAAATGTATGGTATACTCTTCCCAATGTGTTTGTTACATACTATTTTAAGTTTGATTTGGTAAATAAAAATTCAACTTTATAGCCTTAAACACTGCTATAAATATTTTCCTGTGTGTATTTAAATATTTAATGACTCATTCTGCTGATGAAAACCCCCAAACAGTTTCCTATGTCACGCATTACGGCCTCCTTTCATTAGTATCCTCTTCACTCGACACCTTTTGTTATGATAAGCCTTATTTGATCCCTTCGAAGTTTTCTCACCCGGCAGAAGATATATTAACACCGATCCTCATTATTTGCTGTTCTGCGGTGGCTGTTGGCTCTATTTAATCTCCGTTTCTTTTTCTTGACAGGTCATAGCCGAATTGGGTCGTGCGATGTCTTGGTCAGCTCAGGGCACCAAAAAGAAGGACAAAAACTACATGTCCTTGTTCTTTTCCGGTAAGTGAAATTTTTAGGAAAATTGTCCAGAAAAGAGAAATAATATAATGCTTAGATTGGGCTTAATTTTTTTACAAGCTTAAAAAAGTGCTTATATTTAAAAAAAATCATTTAAAAATGTACAATGTAAAAAGTCTGTAAAAGCTCCTGTAAAAAGTGTAGAAACAAAATTTATCATAACAGATGAACAAAATTTAATGAACCTATCTAGTGAAAAACATTCTCGTTATTCATCCTAATACTTTGTAATTTTTTTATTACAAAGAAATGATAGAAGGAAAATGAAAATTTATAGTTTTTGAAATAATACTTAAGAACGTCATTTTAACTTCAATTCTACATAAACACTTATAAAAAATTTAAACAACAATCTGAAATACAACATCCAGAAGAAGTGGTCAGAAAATAATGCAAATTTCAGAGTAGTTGCACTTCACCAAGAACACAAATGTTGTTAAATGTTTAGGTCTCTTATACACGTTGAGTAGAATATAAAAGAATTAATCTACAGAATGGGCAATGTCCTTGACATTGTTTCCACTTGAGAAATCATTGTGGAATTTCTTTCTTGTCTCAAAGGAGACGTCTTTTAGCAAATAACCCTATCTACCACCAACAGACGCTTCGTCAACAAGTGGAAGATTTTACGAGAGGTATTATTTTATTGAGAAGGGAGCTGGTTAGAGGCTATGCATCAAATACCCCTTGTCACCTCATAAAATTCTTCCCCGGCACACCTTCTGTGGCAAAGAGGGTTAAAACATGGAAATGTGGCAAATTTGAAAGGATCGATGCATCCTCCAACAAGGGGTGGCGACTCCACAAGCCACTTTAGTCACCATTTTTCAACATGTGCATCTCGTTCTCACTTCTGATGTTCTCATATCGACCAGAACCATTAGAGTATTGGTTATAAATGGCCTACATTCACTACATCTGTTAAGAAAAAGTGCCATAGGCGACTCCGTTTACCGGTCATGCACAACGGAATGCCCCTGGGTCATGTTGTGACACGGTTTACACTTTGACCAAGGATAGGCGCCACGTACTAGTGTGAGGCTGACGCAGCTTATATCCGACCGCATCTATGAAACTTTCTATTTTCATCGTTTGTGGTGCCATCGCGTATGATAGTAGGTCACCTAAAATTCCTATTCAAAGTACTCTAACGGCACTCCTCTTCCTTCGATGATGTCCAATGCTTTTTATCAGCAAGATAACATCTTACCACAAACTGTATGAATCAGGTAACATGTTTTGCAAGATGTACGTATGTTTCCTTAATTACCTGTTTTCCCTCATTAAATGAACACATCCTGAACGTGATTAGTAGCCACTTGTATGCCCAACTAACACCCCTCGTTCAGAAAGGGAACTGTAGCCACAGGTTGACAGAAAATGAAGAGGGATCCCTTAGGATACTAACTGACCTCTGATTCTTTTCCTAGACGTGTTCTTTTGTATAGGGTCGTCCGCTGTGGTCTTACAATTTACTGATATGACATTTGTCGCGACCCCAAGGTTGTAAATGAAGCATGGGACACCAAATGAACAGACACTTCTATAAAGATAACTATGTTTATTTGGTTTATTAATTTACTATCAAGCAAGATTATAAACTGAGAGCGCAGTCAAATTAACTGGTCACCCTAAATTCCTAAGAAAATAATTATGCACTTAACTGAGAGAAATCTGAAGGAAGATTCGATCTGTGTACCTTCCGATCTTAATATCTTAGCCATTACGCCAAAACGATCGTCATCGCGTGGTGGCTATTACTGGTTTATATCGAATTCACACTGCCATATTCGCTTATTCACCGAATCACTGGCATGGGAGTAGTGTGGTGGTGTGATATCGATATAAACCAGTAATAGCATCCACGCGAAGACGATCGTTTACGCGTGGAGGCTATTACTGGTAGAGGATTGCGTCGTCGGGTGTGTGACGGTTGCGTCATGTGTCTGATGGCTTGGTTGCTTTTGCGGTGGATAGATGGCACCACGACTTCTGCGCTTGAAGGGTGCGGTTCTCTTTGTACGGTCAGGATCACCAATGAAGGAAGATTCGATCTGTGTACCTTCCGATCCGAAAACGAGAATCTTAGCCATCACGCCAAAACGATCGTCATAGCGTGGTGGCTATTACTGGTTTATATCGATATCACACTGGCACAGATCTGATGAAACAGCATTCGGCGGATCTCACCTGGGTCTACTGGATTTCCAGAGTCTAAAGCTTCCTCTCAGGTTCACCAAGGCTTCCGAAAGCCACCTCGTTAATCTGACTTTGATAACAGCCTATTGACCAACACTAATTCTTACTTTGCTAGGGTTTAAAAAACACTGAAATCAAGTTCCCTCCATGGAAGACGGTGTTTAACTCAAATAACAGTTAAAGAAGTATTTCCCCCCTAAAGGATTAGTGAAAGGGCGCGAATGGGACCTGTCACGCATTGTTCTCCCTCTGTGTCACTGGTAGGATTTAAAAAAGAAGCATTACTTCATGTTCGTTGCTGTGTTTCTTCAACTTCTGGTCGCTTCTTTTCTTCTATTTTGAATGTCACATAATGGATAATTTTCTACTTACTTAAAAACATCAGAATGTATTTTCCAACATATTTAAAACATGGAATAATTCACAATATATTTACATTGCATTTGGGATACATTTATTTTAAATCCTTAATCCCCAATACATTTTGAACCATATAATTTACAACGCATTATTAACTGTAATTCGTAAGACATTGAAATCGTATTTTCAAATTCATTGAAACATTATTTCCCAATTCATTTTAACAAGCACTAATAATTCCCAATATATTTGACTGATTTTCTAAATCATAGTCACATATTTCTTAATACTTGTACAGATTTTTTTTTCTCTTTCGAAATATTATTTTCAACACATTTGTGCATAAAACATATTTCCCAATATATTTTGAACATTATTCCCAAAGTGTTTCAGCATACTTAAATTAAAGGAATGATTCGAAAGCTCTACACTCCCAAGTTTCAAATTACGAAATTTGCTACCCATAACTCATTCATGTAATTATAACTTTCTATCTTTATATAAGATACATAAATTCAACTATCTCGTTAATGTTTGCATCCATTCTCATAACAAAAATACAGATTTGTATAGCTACACATTTTTTTAGAATAGTTTAAATTGAATTTTTGTAATTTTATTTACTCTTAATTTATGCTTAAAATAATTTGTGAGCATTTATAAAAAAAATCAAAATACTTTTAAAATTTTTTTAATTTAATTTGATTTAAAAATTAATTTAATTACATTACTTCATATCATGTACAGTAAAATATTGATCTTTAATTATTTTTTAATTTTCTTATTATCTATTTTTTGTTATACTTATTTTCAAAGCAAAGATAAAATTCATTCGCGAATCTGCTTCTTTTCGTTTGCAAATATCCTTTCAGACAGATATTCGTTAAAATTATTTTTTCTAGTTAGGAATGCAAATTTTATTCTATTGTTACGTTTTAACTATAAATGTGCTTTTCAAAATATATTGAAAATTTATTCACGATAATAAAGAAAGAGTTTTTTTCTTCTTGTATAATAAAATTTTAAGGATTTACAAAAAGAAGTGGCATCGCTGATCAGATAAGTAAAAAAAAAATCCTTCTAAATTTAAATTTTAGATTTGTTACAACAACACTGTTTAAAATTTTTGAATTATTTCGGTGTATGTTACCATAACAAAGCAATTTTAACAAGATTGCTTCACTTGCAATTTAAATGCACGTTTGTATTCTATTTTAGTAAAGAATAGTTAACAAATGTATTCACAAACGCAATATTTTTTAGAACTTGAATCGATTATTATTATTTTAACATTCTAAAGTTTTATACTAATTACATTTAAGCAATTGAATTACTTAAAAAGAACTTTGCTAAAAAATTGAAAATTCATGCATGTGATAAAAGTATTATTCATACTAAATTTATAATAAAACTGAAGAATAATTAGTGGAAACAATTTAGTAAATAAACTACCTACATAAAATTTTAATGAACTTTTAATAAAAGTCTGACGAGAATTGTGTAACCATTGTAATTAAAATACAGTAAAAATTTATATTCGAAATCATGCAAATCATATAAAATTATGTTTAACTGTAACTTCCAGTTAAAATGTTCCTTATGACTCATTTTAAGTATCCCAGTTTGCGAATACGATAAATATTTTTTTCGTAATTTTAGAACAAATGAAATTTACTAATGCAAATTTTTCATCGATAAATACGAGTAAAAGATATCGACGTTATATAATTGTGATTAACGTTTCGAATCTCAATTTCATTAAACATAATAATGAAGACAGAACAAGGAAATGCATAATTTCAAAAAACGAAAATATGAGTAACAGTTTCAATCCTATTCAAAAGCGAGAACAAATATTGACAAATTGGTAGCGTTTCAGTCTTTATTAATTTTGAATATTTAAAAATCTTTTGTGCTGTACAATATATTTCAACGAGTCTCTTTTCGGATATAGAAAGCGAGCTCGTTGCTTCTATTAGTTAATAATTAATATTATCGTCAGCTACATCCACTTTTAAAATTAAACCAAATATATTTCAAAATTAGAATTTAGAAATCTGCTTTCCGTTTTGCACTTCTCAATGAAAAGACTGTTTATCAAAGCGGAAGTTATGATAGTTATTCTTGTATGCATAATTAACAGAGGTGCATGAAGCAGTATTATACATCAGTTAAGGTATTCAGTTATGCAATTACCAGTTAAGCTATTTTGAAAAATTATGCTGCAGGCATTTGTTTTTTATTTCATTTCTTCAAAGTTTTAGCACAGATTATTGACTTTTTTTGTAGTGTGATTGCAAACCTTTCAAATGTCTTTATTTTATGTAACACCAAAAATTTATAACCAAAGAATTTGTTTTTTACGCTATCTTAAAACCAGTGCAGAAAACTTTTTCTTGACAATCGAAACAAAAGTAAATTTTATCTTAAAATATCGGTTTCATGACAATCATTCTTACAAATGAATATCGCGAGATAAAACAGAGCATCGAACAATTCAAAACCGTGTTTCTTCTGAAATTAATAAACACATAGAGGTTTTCCTTCCTTCCTCGGTGGCTCGACAAACCAGGGGGGCTTTGACCTTCTCGAGAAGCCTTCTTCTTGATAGTGTTCTCCAATTCTTAATTCTCAAAACTAGGAGATCTTTTTCTAGGCCATCGATCAATCTAAGATTTGGACTTCCCGTGTGCCAATTGGTTGGACGTTGAAGACTTTTTTAATGATGCGGTTTTCGTTCATTCCAACAACGTGAGCTGTCCATTTAACTCGTTGTATTTTGATGAAGTTAACAATTTCAGATTCTTTATATGATTCATAGAGCTCTAAAATGGATCTTCTTCGCCACGTACATAGAGATCTAAAATAATAAAAATAATAACTTAGAAAAGGAGAGATACGAGCTTCCTTCGACTGTTAACGTTATACAATGCGAGAAAAGGGTAAATGACCCGAACATCAATATATTCGTTACAATGTTCGAATTTAAGATATTGATCCATCCAATCACCACACGATTGATTCTTAACATTGTCCGATTTTGTCTGAGAATTATTATAAGTTTCGTAAAGTTCTTTAGGGTCAAAAGCTTTATACCGTTCTCATGTGTTGCCAATTTCATTGGCAGTATTAGATTGGAAGTTAATTAAAGCAATGAATGTACCCAGTTCCTCGGAATAGTCGACAGTTCAGTTTTATAAAATTTATCTAATAAACATGAATTAAAATAGATTTTGAATAACTTCGAGTACAAAATACATGCTTAGACAAAAGGCAAGGATTACATGCAATTTAAGATAACTGACTACGTTTGTAGCCGTGATTTCGCAAATGTGAAATGAATGGGGTGTTTTTTTTATTTAATGTCACTTGAATTAGAATAAACATAAATTTTTGTAAGAATATTATTGCAATAAAAAATTATTTAAATGCAATTTTTTTGGTAAAAAATGAGGAGAAAAATGTCATATTTTGAAGACACTCTCCTTAAATAGAAAGTGTTTCTGTAATATATTATTATTATAGAAACACTTTTCAGAATGTCTAAAATAACAATAAAAATATTTGATAAATAAAGGGCTCTATAAATTCCTTATAATAGGAAAAGAAAAATTGTAACAAAAATCTGAAATACGCTTGACTACTCGTAAGCCCAAAATTAGTGCAGGGAATTCAAAATTATTTTTCTACTGTAAATTCAAAACAAATATACCGTTCTGCGCGTGTGCGTGGATTGAGATGTCAGTCATTAATGGTAAGAGTGTGTTACCAGGCAGAAAAAGAAGAATATTTTCAAAGTATGTCATTTTTTCCTTCATTTATTACGTAGCTAAGATTTCTCTACAGAATCTGAACCAAGAATTATGAAAAATACGCATTATTGTCAGTTACAATCAATTGAAGTAATAGCCGGCGTTTTTAATTATAATTTCTCTACTCTGAATACATCCACGTCTAAATTACATATTTGAAAACCCCTTCTTTAGGTTTTGTACAAAAGTCTTAGATATACATATTCAAAATATTATTATTGAACCATTTTCCACAAAAGAAGAATGTTTGGAAAATATGCTATGTATTTCTTCACTATTTACAAAAAAAAAAAAAATAATAATTTATTTACTCGCTTTCGCAAAATAACGGTTCAAAACGCAGTCAGACACCTAAACAACAAGAACCTGAATAAAAGTCTAACTTTTAGTAGTATATCTCAGAAACTTTTGTCCGCCACCTAATGATATGTCTTCCAGATCTCCCTTAACTTATCCCTATTTCTTATCGAACACGGATAATACCTCTTTATTTAACCTCTCCAGAGAAGGAGTGAGAGAAGCTGTCTTCTATACATTCTCTTCCGGTGTCATGTTCTCCCTCCAGAAGCACTGTTATTCCCCCATCCTTCGCATCATTACTTCAGCACCCTTCTCTTCATTTCCCTTTTTTTTCCCTCACTCCCTCGAACCTTGATTGCCAATGGTCCTTCGGTATTTTGGACGCCCAAAACATTTCATTAGTTCACCCCTTTTCCAAATCCTTGCCATGGCGGCTTCAATTACCTATAGGAACGCAATTAGTTGGTCTCGGGATCAGCGGATATAAAACATGGCGAGGGAAAGTCTTCCCTTTTTCTTTTATTTCTGTTGTTTGAAGAGGATTGCTTAAAAACGAAATAGTTCTTGTGCAGTTAGGGACGGTCTTAACGCATTGTCGATGCCCGCGCTAATGATTGGTTTAAGCGCGCCGTGGCGCCTAATGAGGCACAACCGCAGCAGAGGTGATTCGTCTTGTTAACATTAAGATTCTTCACTGTAATCTGCATTCTGAGATTTTTCTGTGTTTTTTGCTCTTTATTTGGAATAAAAGAATAGAATTTGGTGTGGGTGTATAAAAAGGGGGTTTTAATGTGTAATATTTGAAAGATTTTTTTTTTTGTATCATTACTAAATCGCAACGATTAGGGCTGCATTTGAAAGCAGACTGACTTAAAGTTGGGCTTTTTTTTAATGCTTTGCACATTTAACAGCTTTAAAAATATTTTCCAATATAATGTTCGAAGTTTCCATGTAAAGTGCAAGATTGCTTAACGATTTGTGAAACTCCTAGTAGGAAGTTACCCGCAAAATCGGGTGTGCTCAACAATTTTGGAAATAACTTATCTGTTTGGTAGTCATGTTATTTAACATTTCTTGGTTTTAATTGTAAAAAGTAGTCAAATTTTTGGCAATTTATTTATTAATCAGTAAATGTCCTGTTTTTGAAAATCTTTTTGATGTATAGGTTATAAAAGTCTAATTTACTGTAAACATTTACGCATAATCTACAAATTTTTAAAGTCTGTAGACAATTTTAAGTAAATATTTGTCGATTTAAATAGAAAATTAATTATATTTGTAGATTTATGTACATTTTTGTATTAAACATAAGAGTTCATATCATAGAATATTGAATCTTAATATGCCGTACCTGCTATCATCAATTTTAATTCATTTTTTGAACAGTGCATTTTTTAAAATTGCTCTTCAATATTTTTTAAGTATTCATAGGATATGTAAAGTATTACTTTATCAAATTTTTTTTTATATAAAATCTATTTTTGTTTCATATTTGACAACTCTGGATTAATAAGAATGGGGTTTTTTTTTCTCTTTAATATTCTAATGTAGATTTGCTGACATTTAGGTTATTTTTTTCTGCATTTCTACTCTCAGTTTAACTGTGTTTGATGCATGTGATCAAATTTCGCATGTTTGTTCAAAATTTAGATGTGTAAGCCATATGCTTCAAATTAAATATGAAACTTATGCATATAATTTGTCATTTAAAGTCCATTTATTTTAATCGCTTAAACATATTTAATTGAAAGGAAAATATTTTATTCGGTTTTCATTTAAAGTTATATCATTTTTTAGTTCTTAACCTTTGTTTTTTCGCAATTAAAATTATCCACTTATCTTTATAATGAAGTTGCGCGTGTTAAACTCGATTCGAAAAAAAAATATCTGCTTTAAATTGTTTCAGCTAGGTGTATTTTACCCTTCAATTCCTCCCCCAATCCCCAACCCTGTTTAAAAAAAATTTTTTATATATTTTTATATTTCAGAAAATTCAGCAAAGACTTCAAAGTCCTTCGATCCTGCCAAAGAATCCAAATCCTGGAGCGAACAAACAATTACAGCCAATCCGAGTCCTGCTGCCCCCAAAAGTTCCTCTCCCGTGCTGACCCACCACAGTACAAGCACCTCCACTTCAACCACTACCACAACTTCCACAACAGACAGTGTGTCAGCAGCGCCTGCAGTCTGTGGTGGCGACTGTGGCAATATCATGTGCAGCCTCAGCCCTGCCTGCATTGAAGAGATCTTCGATGATCCGAAGAAGCCCGACAAAAGTAATTGTACCTCTCCGGTTGAACCTCCGAGTGATGAGGCTTCGGACGATGGTAGCTTAAGGCGCAGAACCAAATCTGAAGGCTGCTACTCAACCACCTATCGATGCAAGTCTGGAAAGAAAAGTGTAAGTTCTTGTGTCTTTCTATTAGTGACCTGAGTTTGCTAACCATATCTATTGTTATTTGTAATAGTAGAAGATACACTTAAGTTGATAGAGTGCATAAATAATTATCATTCAGAAAAAAATTTCTTACATCCCGTAAAATGCGGCGTATAATGCGCACTTTTAACGCAAAAAGTGAGATCCAAATTTACGGGCACGCGTTATACGCCGGGTACAAAAATGGTAGCTTCAAAAATAAAACAAGAGTAATAATAATAAAAAAAATGAAGTCAATTCCTACTTAGATCAATAAAGAAACATTTTATTTTAGCTACTTTATATTAAATAGTTACAATTAATATAAATATTTATATGCATATATGACAGAATCACAACATTAAGCGGCAATTAATTTTTATTAATTGTTATTAATGCATCGTATTGTCATTCAAAACAAACGTGTCTATAAAATTTCAGTTCAACTGAATGCTTTAAAACGTAAAAAAAAAAAAAAACCTTTTCAAGTTTTGACAAAAATCGTCAAAATTGATGCCAACGTGGTTGTATTTGTTATTCTTTAAATAATTAGTTTTAATCAATTAATTTTTATTAATTATATAACTAAATTATTGTATTGTCATCCAAAATAATCATGTATATAAAATTTCAGCTCCATTGAGTGCTTTAAGATGTGTTTTATTAACGATTGAAAATTCCACGAAGATAAATAAATAAATATATAGAGAGTGTGAGGAATTAAAAAAAGATGTGCATAAATAAAACATAGATTTCTACAAAGATCGGGATTCTTCTATTAGTGAAGAATTTCTATTATATACTTCCTTAGAAAAGAAATGTGATACCTCATGACGGTTGTTTTTCTAAAAATATACCATTTTTTCAAAATCCTGGCATAATACCTTGAATAAAAGGCTTTAAAACATAAAAGCATTGCTAATGTACATTGCAGGCTCCTTCGTAAAAAAGGGACTGCGCGCAATACGGCGAATATATCTTAAAATTTAAAAAATGCAGCTTGAAAGTATAGGTGCGCGTTATACGCCGGATTTTACGGTAATATATATTCTTGATTTCACTTTTTGCTATTAAAAAAAGGAAAAAAGGATCAAGGTGAAAGACTTACCTTGTCAATGGAGGGCTGCCAAATATTGAAGAAAATGAAGTCCAAATAAAACAAAGCTTGTGAACTTCTAAAAAGTTTAATTGCTATCACACATATAATACATTAGACTTTACATACACTAGACAAATAACACTTCTATTAATAACAACTTGTTCAACATATGACGTAGTTTCTCAATCTTTCTCTGCTTGGCTTTCTCGGCTTTTTCTGGGCGTTTCTTCCACGTGTCTATTTATATATTCAATTATACACTCGGGAACATTGAAAATAGCGACCCAAGAAGAAAGCATCGGATTGAAATGAAATTTAATACACATAATGACACAGATGAGAGATTCACTTGATCTCAAAAACAAGACAATTAAACGAATACAGGGTGTGCAACAACACAAATACTCGGCAACTTCAATAGCGCGTTGAACGACCTCCAGCTGCAATACATGCCGCCACACGGTCCGGCATTGAGTTGATTAGACACCTTATGTTGTCCTGAGGCAGATGGGCCCACAAATCTTGAACAGCCAACTCTAAATCATGTACAGCGTGACACGATGGCACCTGCCGTTTTAGCTGATCCCACACGTGTTCTACAGGGGACAAATCGGGGGAGCGGGCTGGCCATGGAAGAGTCTGAAAATGATGTAGGAAGTCTTGAGCAACTCTTGCTGTAAGCGGACGAGCATTATCTTGCAGGAAAATTGCCCCTGGGAGAACATTTAGGAAAGGTCCTACATGCGGTCGAAGAATATCATCAACATAACGTTGGCCCGTTAAGGTTCCACGCATCACAATTAAAGTGGACCGGCTACCATAGGCTATGGCCCCCAGACCATTACACCAGCTGTGCGGGCAGTGTGACGTAAAACAGTGTAGGGGGAATTGTACCGGTCACCAGGATGCCTCCACACCCGTACACGGTTATCATCTGTCCCCAAAAGAAACCGGGATTCATCACTAAACACAACCTTTTGCCAATCTGTGACTTTCCACATTGATCTGGCTTGGCACCACTGTAGACGCAGTTGCCGATGTTCCGGTGTTAAAGGGAGTGCACGGAAAGGGCGCTTGGATTTAAAATTTGCTTCTGCAAGGTGTCTGGAAATTGTCTGTGGAACAATTGCTACGCCTACGTCTGCTCGTATTGTTGAACGAGTCACTGTGGGGTCCACAAGTACTTGCCGCACGATCCTTTGATCCTCTCTCCTCGTGGTCTTCCTGGTGCCTCCAGACCCGGTTTTCCGCACGTGGGTACCTTCTCGTGTCCACTGCTCCTAACAATTTCTAACGGCACACTCCGAACGATCCACCTGGCCAGCAACACGGCGCGTCGACCAGCCTGCAGTTTTCATTCCGATAATCAGGCATCTCTCCAACTCGCTTAACTGTGAGAAATGTATTGTAGCACGTTTACCTGGCATGTTTTGCTTACCAAAGTCTTCCTACAATCGGCGGGTAATTGTCACGTTTATGTATCTTCGATTTTGCGCTTGCTTATATAGCACCCTCTTCCTGATTGTAGCGACACCTCGGCGTGTATGAGCATGCGTATTGGCACAAAATTTGGATCATTTGCATATCACATTACGCTGTACTTATTTGTAAAGTTTCGCGATAGTACTTAGCTTCCTTCTTGGGTCGCTATTTTCAATGTTCCTGGGTGTATCAGTTCCTTCATTCGGTGGTGCTGTAGGTGCCTTTTGGTTGGGAATAGCTTGATTGGGAGTCGCTTGGTTGGAAGTTTGTGACACTTGAAAAGATATTTAGCCATCGGTCTTAATCCTAAGACCAAGAGTTTTTATTTATTAATATCTTCTTTGTCTTGCTATATTCTTACATATTGTTTACCAAGAAGTTGGAATGATATGATTTCATTTTGATATATTGGGTATTTCTAAAAGAATATTGGAGTTTTAACGCATTAAAGTATTCATTGTACATAACATATTAGTATGATTCATACATCGAATGAAAGAGCAACTGAAACAATTTTGTTTGCTGGCATGTGTGTGCGCGAAACGTATGCTAATTTTTTCCCCTTTCTCGCCAATCAACGTGCTAGTAAAAAAAGGGTGACTAGTAAACAAAAAGCGTTTTGTGTTCTCCTGTTTGCAAAGACTGAATCTGCTATTACTGAGCAACGAGCGTTCCGTATTAAGTTCGGTTGTCAACCTCCAAATGATACTAACATTCTTAGGTGGTTTCATCATTTTGCAACAACTGCTGTCTTTGTAAAGGGAAAATACGGGACGACCAGGGCTGTAACTGGTTCAGTTTATCTTGATGCTCTACAACAGTGCCTAATTTCTTAATTGGAAGAAAGTGAACCAAATAACTTCGTTTGGCAGCAAGATGGTGCCCCACCTCACTGGCATCTCTCAGTATGCGATTGGTCAAATATCACTGTACCCAACCAATGGATTGACCGCAAAGAGCCTCCCAATAAAATTTGTATCGCAAGGCCTCCACGTTCACCTCATCTGATGTCATGTGACTTTCATATGAGAGGATCCATAAGGGATTGTGTGTATGTTCCTCCGCTACCAGCTGACCTTTCAGACTAAAGACACAGGATTGAAGCAGCTGTTGCAAGAATTTCTTCAGACACACTAAAAAAAGTTTGGGATGAACTCGCCTATCGACTTGATGTGTGCCGTGTGACGAATGGGGCTCACATTGAGCATTTGTAAACTTGTAGGTAAAACTCTTTCATTCAATGTATGAATCATACTTGTAACTTATATGAGATGCATTAAAACTCTGGTATTCTTTTAGAAGCACCCAGTATTATAAGTAATATAAATGTTGCCTAAATGAAAAGGGGATGAGTTCAATAAAAAGAATGATTTTATCGGAAATCAAAAGAAATCGCTCTTGGGATTATAACACTAGTCCCATTATTTTGGCAGCAGGTATATGTCTTCACTCTAGAAGAACATGGTTGCTTCTAGAGGAAGTTCTTCCAAGCTTCCCTCACTTCATCGTCAAAATAGATACGTAAAACTGCCTTAAGTAACCCAAAGGCTTAGAAGTCACAGGGTGACAAATTCGGACTGTATGGTGTGTGGTTTCATATTTCCCAGGGTATTTTTTAAAGCCGTATGGCTGGACATTGTCATAGAAATCTGATATCTTTTCAGGATTATATCAGGAACTTTTACGCCCTTCTCGAAATCTTTTACACCAACTGTGTTCTAAGATATTCAACCTTAACAGTGCTCGCGATAGAATGCCACTGTTCATCGATAGATGTCCGCATTAAACTCACCTGCAATCAGAAACTGTACTACTGCCCATTGTTCCGATCTGGACGCATCCCTATATGGCACGACTTTACTTTCAACTAGTTTCCGCGCTACTGCTAACAGGTTTCACTTTTGAACATCACATGCGGTGTACACTTCCTACCGTCCTTCCTGTTTGGTGGCTCTGCTTTGGCTGCACTCCTTTTAAAGCAATCGAATATGTCCGCTTTTCATTTGGACAACCTTTATAAATTGGGATTACGATTCACATGAATACACTTAGTGTCAGAAAAACTTATGCCTGTCAGATTCATATGGAATCAAAGAATCACTGGAATGAAAAGTGGTATAAATTCCATGAGATCCTAGAAATATGTTTTGGGCAATGCACGCCGTATTTCATGCAAAACATTTCACAATTCTGGTGTACTTCAAGATCTGGGATTCCTCTGCTAGGCATCGCATTACGTAACGGTTCCAAATATTTTTTTTGCCATGTTCAAATCTAAAGAATTAGTAGGAGTAGGAATTGCAGAGTTACAAATTCAGAAGAATATTCCTGTAACCATTACAGAACATTTCCAAGACGATATCTTTGACCTCCCTACGTATAATTTATTACACTATTCTATTTTAATTTTGTCCTCAGCATAATGCGCGATAACAGATTAAGTTCACAGGCATTCTTCAAGGAGTCAAAAAGGTTTATTTTATGGAGAATCTTGAATGTGACTGAAACAATATCGCAAGCTTTGTTGAAACATGCCAAAACCATCAGCGCAAATGTAGAATAAAGAGCCTTGCTAAATTCCAGCAAAGTAAACCTTTTTATTTTTACACAATGCTTAGTAGCCAATATTCCTGGTTAGCCAAAAGCTCAGTATTCCTGGTTTTATACCATACACGAATCCTTCCATAGTTATTATAACATCAAAAACTTGAATCGTAAAATCACGCTGTTTGCTTCCAGTCACAAAGTGTGCAGTTTCAATTTTTGTGAACGTTGATCGGGAATTGAGGGTTTCATGCATATCAGTCGCAAAGAACAAGACAGTTCTTTAAGAGCGAGGAGAATTTATTGTAGAAAATCCAATCCTTTAAATACAGGATTCAGCAGCAATATTCACAAAATAAATCTCAGAAGGTCTTCACACCTTCAAAGCACTCAGACACAATTATAGGTGTCTAAAATATACGCATAGAAAAGATTATTCACAAGCAATCACTCGTTCAACATCCGAAGTAATCACTAATCGCTTCAACAGTCAAAGCGATACTAACTAATCGCTAGTCAAAACCAGACTGACCCACTTTCGGCAAGCATCTCTCTATTTATATCCCTGAAAGATAATTCGAGGAAGACCCGCTTGCGTCATAGATCTTGAATTTAGTTTATTTCTCTACTAATTTCTAGAAGAATCCAGAGGGTCCCGAACTCTCCAAAAATGGTCGTCAACTTGGCTCTATCGCCAAGTTCCTATTGAATCACCATTATAACGTAAGGGGCGAAGTTGCTTGTGAATTTTAGAATTTTAAATCTAATTTAGAGTAATAATTTGGATGTGTTATAAAGACTTAACACATCCAAATACAAATTATTTACTCTATTTTACACAAAATTCATAACAATAGTGAAATGCAGTTCTTTGTCAGCTAGTCATCGAAAAGATTTGTTCTAATCGGCATCTCTCAAAGCATATATCTAGTAGTGTACGCTGCCTAATTTGGACGATGAAGCTACGGGGTTTGCAGGAATTCATGTACTAAAGGTACAACTTTTCGATATTTCTTTGTGAAAATCTAAATTTTATTTCTACTTCTGAAATTCTTGTCAACAATTTTTCTTTGCTTGCCGTGATGTTTTTGATACCGAGTGTAAAAATCTCTGCTATCCTTATTGCATAATATTTTCGTACTATAATCAGCGCCGTCAACTGTAAAAGCTGTCTATTACTGTACACGCACGCACACACTCTAGCAGATGCAAAGGGATGTGTGTACTATATATTTTTGTCATTTGAGAATGCATCTGTTACAATCTCAATACATCTACATTATATGAATCTATTACTATTAGTTACAGATTCGAGAATTATGAGGGATGTCTACAAATTTTTGATACACACCAATAAAGAAATATATGCTTAGATGACGCTACATTGCATTTTACAAAATCTCTGTACCAGTTTTTTTGGCATTTGAATTGTTGCAGTGAGACGTTAATAAAAATCATATTGAGCATATACGTATATATCGATGAAAGTACTATACAATATTATTAGTTAGGATATCTCCAAAGAATAAAATAGAACATCAAATGAAATGCAATCATTACTGAATGTAAGGTACATAAATTAATGTAGCCACTGTTAAATAATTACTAGTTATAATATTGATGTAACCACTATATGAAATAATTACTGAATTGTAATCGATATAACTTTGAACATCCCATCAGTCTAACTCTTCATGGTCTCAAAAGCAAATGAAAAGATTAAAAATTGCTCCATGCATTATTTTAACGCACTATTAACATTATTTTATACGCTGTATATTTAGAGGTTAAAAAAATAAAGAAATTAATATTACTTTGTCGATCAAAGAAAAATGTAATAATTTCTCATTATCAAAATCTTTTATTTTTGTAACTTACATAATATTATTTTTAACGTCTAACGAAAAATAAGATATTCCTAAATAATGTGTTTTTCTAATAAATATAAAAAAGCGAACTAGTAATTAATTAACCAAACTGCACTTTAATATAAAAATATTCATCGATTATTCTTACAACTATAGTAAAAGTTAAAATAAACAGAAAAATTTAAAAGTGTTTGACCATTAGATTACAATTCTTGAATCATAATTAAAAAGATTCTAGATATATATTTATTTTACATCAAAGCTTTCCAGGATAACGAGTTAAGATGGTAACAATCATTCGTTATTTCACTCTATATCAAAATTTACCTTGTAACATAATTTGAAAAATATATTACCGTATTTACTTGAATCTAAAAGCCGCAGTATTTTTTTTAATATTAATGCTACCGAAAATCAGATGCAGCTTAGAATCGAAAGCAGACCATTTATTGGATGGGAAAAATTGAGTTTCTGCCCCTTTCAAAGGGAAAAATGTAGCTGTGTGTGTGTATGTTCATTCAGGTCACTTTCATCGATGACTTATCCCATACCACGGGTTATCTCCAATATTCAGTCTATCGTTGTCTGCTCGTATTAGGGAAATCATTTTGTATACACATTCTTTTAATCATCTGACCATCAAAGATATGGGTAATAGCATCAAGACGAGCTCACTAAGACGTAAGTATGATAAGGGAAGCTTGTTTTATGTGCAGGAAACAAAGCAATGGACAGTGAAAATTTGACATAGATGAAATAAATATACGTCGATGGCGTAAACAAAATGATATAATTTTACTTGTAAATGATCAAAAGTCTTTAATAATTCTTTTACTTTCTTCTATAATACATTCTTTAAAAAAAAATGTTGCATAACAAATACATTGGTTGGCACGAAAGACTGCAACGTGTGGTGACCCCGGCACCAGTTCCAAAATGAGCTAGGACATTGAGAGTGACGAATCATTTTCGAAACATATGACATTGACGGTTAGAGCAGTTATAGGTTCATGTATGTATTTGAAAATTTTTAAAACGGGTAAAATAAATATATATATATTATTAACTTTTTTCCCCTTATTAAATTTTTTAAAAAAAATAACTGAAATATCCGGCTTTGCTGAAGTTATTGAGCGATTTTTATTTTTTCTCAAAAAAGTGTAGATACTTTTAGAGTGGCTTAGAATCGATGGTGGCTTAGATTTGAATAAATACGGTGTTTGTCCCAAAAAAGAAAAGACGACACAAAAGTTTCCTTTTTCAGAACAGTACTAATTACTCATGTTCTTTCAACATTTTCAACAGAAAGAAGTACTTTAAAAATAAAACATACTCCTTTGATTATGAATATTTTTTTTTCCTCCACGCCCATTTTAATTGAGTCCAAAATTTCAAGAGAATCTCTATGATGGCAAATTAATTTGGCACACCTATCAATTGCGTGTATTAAACACGATACTCCAAAAATAGTTTCCTAAATTAAAGCTTACATACAAAAGTATTACAGGAAAGTGAGTAGAAGGGGGGATGAAACCTCTTTATATTCCTGAAATTAAATGGACAGACTTGCATGTGTATTTAATTCTGAAAATTGAAACTCGCTTTAGATAAAACTACTTTCGAGAAATGAAGTTAATTAAAAGGCCCAAGGCACAGAATTAACACAGAAAACTGTTTAACATTCCTTTAACAAGTACCTAAAACTTCATTAACATGTTTCGTATCCGAGCTGTTATCAGTTTTGATTAATTTAACACGTTCTGCAATTTTTCTTCAATACCTTTTAAGATTAATTATTGATCATATAGTCGCATAACGTGTTTTGGTTATCTAGTATATGTTGCATATTAGTTGCTGACGGGTTCTTTATGTGCGTAACAAGAGTTACAGTTTCCTTTTTTGTGTGTTTCGGTAATTTTGATAAAGATCATCTATTGACGCGTCAATAAATCGTGTGAGTTTGATACTTTCTTTGTGAGTGTTTTGTTAGGATAATGTAATTTTAGAATGACGATTGTGAAGCTGCCCTTATAGTTTTTGCACGTACTTTGATTTATAATACTTCTTTTTGAATAGTTGTTTCGAAAAAAGCATACTTTTAGCAGTAAAAATATGTATTTTAATTTTGAGAGTAATCATATAAAATTCCTCACTTTTCGTCAGGGTCAGGAGGTATTCCCGAATGTCCACTGGTGTTATTACGATCTAGTCTCTCCTGCAAGTATCTTGACTGGTTTGGATTTTAAAAAGGACGAGGTCCTTCAGGACCCTCTTCTATTTTTGGATTTCCTATAAATTTTTGGATTCATGGAGATAACTGCTAGACAATCTGGGATTAGCAATAACAACATTTATTTTTTAAAATTATTTAAGTGATGACTTCTTAAGGCGAGTTTTTCTGGAGAGTGAACTGGAAGAATGCGTTTTAAAAAGCCAAGCATTGTTATGCTCGGGTTTGTAACGCTCCGAACAATTATAACAATACCACTGAATGGTAACAATACTACTGAATCATTTGGGTTTAATGAGTCATGTATTGGAGAAATTTGTGCTGCGAAATGTAGAGCAGAAAACGGACAAATGATTCCTAATAGTTACTATTTATATTTCGCCAAATCAAAGTGTTGAGAAAATTATCGAATTCATTCACAAAAATTTAGTTGCTTACACTGAAGCCAGATCAACTCTTCTGAACAAATTGCCTATTATTTTAAGTGAGGATTTTAATACAGATTTTTCAAAAAACAAATCAAATACTTTAGTAGATTTTTTAAAATCAAAATTCAATTTAATTATGTCAAATGAACCAAATGAAAGCGCCAGGATGTACGGAACAACGCTTTACGGAGTTTTTTTTAGATATTTAAATAATTTTTAATTTAAAATATTTATAACCTATTTCACAGCTGCCATAAACCTATTCTTTCTTTCTTGCAATACAATTAATTCACAAATATGATTGTATATTTCGCAAAAAATATTTTTTTATGAGTACAGACATATGATTAAATAATTTTATCTGACAATACTAATATCCCCTTGTTTTTTATTCACCTAACTAACCCCTGAAATAACATTACAAAATTTGAAGTTATTACTTCTATCGTGTGGTCATAAGCACACACACTCTTTTTCAATTCCTACTATTAGCTCACACTCTCTCTATATTTATCTTGGTGAAATTTTTAATCGTTAATAAAATTCATTTTAAAGCGCTCCATTGAGCTGAAATTTTATATACATGATTATTTTGGTTGACAATACAATAACTTAATTATAACTAATTATTTAAAGAATTACAAATACAGCCACGTTGACACCCTTTTTGACGACTTGTGTCAAAACTTCAAAAGGTTTTTCTCACGTTTAAAAGCATTTAGTTGAAGTGAAATTTTATAGATACGATTGTTTTGGATGATTATCAGATATTTTAATGACGATGAATAAAAAATGAATTACCACTTAATGTTGTGATTCTGTCATATATGTATTTACATATTTATATTAGTTGTAACTTTTTAATAAAAAGTAGCTAAAATAAAATTTTTCTTTGTTGATCTGAGTAGGAATTGACTTAAAAAAATTTTTTTTTATATATTACTTGTTTTTCAAAATTTTCATTTGTCTGATTTATTTGGAAGCAAAGTGTAGCACGTAGCCCAACATCGCAATTATTACACACGTAACGACTCTTCTTCCTTTGGTGTTCCTTTTAGCACTGCACACAGCGCAATATCTTGTTGTCACTTCTTTTTTTAATGTTGGTGGAACAGCATCAATAGGAAAATATGACGTTCCATCAGTCGCAAAATTTCAGAAGGTTTAGGTCCGCCCAATTTTTTTATATTTGTATTTCTTCGAAAACTTAGCATAAATCTTTATACTATATATATAATCTCTGCTTCCTTTATCTATTTTTTTCTCCTCAATATTTTTATACAGGACATGTTCATTCAAAATGCTGATGTCAAGCAAATGTAAGAATACTTTGTCTTATATTTACAGTAGAACGTCGTTTATCCGAACGTTTATTATCCGGAGCGTCAAATATACAGAGCAGAGTTTTTTTGTCAACTACATGTACTGTATATGAATACGTTTTCGAACAGTGCAATGCTCTACAGTTACTTCGCGTGAGGCCAAAAGTGACGGGAAAATCCAAGGTCAGGGATGTTAGGGGAATTTCAGTTGTGTGATTTGGTAAACATCTACGTGGAATATTAGGTCAGTTTGTTTCCAAACTTGACTCAGGTGATGGGTCGAAGAAAAGGAAAATCATGAGGGAAGCAAACGATGCTGTTCTTGATCGTGCACTCTACTTGTGGTTTTCACAGAGAAGGAGCAAATAGGATCCAATATCGGGCCCTCTGTTGCGCGAAAAAGCTCTGGAACTTAACGAGAAATTAGGCGGTTCAGCTGATTTCAGAGGTATCACTGATTGGTTAAAGTACTTAAAATCACGCCAGGGGATACTGGAACTGCAGATTGAAGTCGAATCATTTTCTCTCGATAAGAATTCTGCCCTCAATTCTACTATGGAGTGGTACAAACAACAATCAGAGTGCTGTCCTACTCAACTACTGCCGCTCGAGAGAAACAGATCTTGCAGCGAAAAAACGAAGGTGTACAATGTTACAGCGAAAATCAAGTGATTATTTTTACACAATAAAGATGACATTTTGCACCTATTTTTGCTTTTTCTTCAAACACGTTTCCCGCATGTGATGATTTTCAATATTCGTATAGTGTCCGGTTTCATATACTCCATTGATCGCATTCGGTTTTCGGTTATCCGAACAATCGCGTATCCGAACGATGTCCGGTCCCAATGGATTCGGATAAACGACGTTCTACTCTATCTAAATTTATTATAAACTTTATCTAAATTTACGACATCACGACCACGGATTGCAGACGGTGATTGCTCATATTCGAGAGTGAAAATTACAGAATCACAAAACACGACTCCGCTCAAATTATCTCAGTTGTGCATAGTTAGGTCATCGTAGTTAACTTGATCGCGAACTTTAAAAGGTTAAGCAGAATTCCCAACATCTAGATTGAATAAAATGTCCGCTTAATTTCAAATGGCAGGTTAAAGAAATTTATTAAACTGAGTTAAATTTCTGATGTACATAATAAAATAGTAATGCACAGGTTAAATAATCTATAAATTCTTTCATGTACGTATTAATTCTAATTTACTTACTTATATAAATGATCAATCTCTTCACACACTGATATTTCTAAACAGAAAAAAAAAAGTTTAAATATGTTCAGATAAAGTTGTCTTCCATTTTTGTTCCATTTCGAAATAAAGGAAGCATTCCTTACTTGTTCTCTTTCCATTATTCAACCATTGACGTCAGAAGACTATCTAGAATGCAAGTGAAATAAAAACATACTTCTGTACATGTTCTATCTGTCTGGCAGTTTATGTATTATTCCTGATCGTCCGAAGCTATAAAACATCCAGAAATCCTTTTATGCTGACAAATCCATCATACTTGAAAGTTTCAAAATGTTCTTTCTCGGGAAATTTTTTATTGTGTGCACGAATGTGTATTTTTTTTCTTTCTTTCAATTTAAAAATGACTGCCAGGCGTGTAGCCGACGTTAAAACATTATGTGATGATACGTTAGTTTTGGGGTACTCTTCTCCATTTCGCCGGCGCAAATCTCGCCAAGTTCACGTTATTGGCGACAACACACAATATACACAAAAAATATAAATAAATATTAGATCCCAATGGTTTTTCATCCGTTCTTGATACATTATGAAAAAGACGTTACTCGTAAGAAAAGCCCCCGACTTGTTTTGAGAAAGTAGTTGTAAGAGGTTACCAGCTGGAATATTCCATTTGGCATCGGTTGCATCATTTTTGGCGATTTTATCGCTAGCGCAGTCGAAGCGGACAAGTACCAGTTTTTTTCTTGTCTTCTAAAATAAAAGCTTAGGAAACTATATGCCATTTAAATTTGAGGTAGATGTTAGGGAAACTATTAAAAGTTTACTAACACAGTAAACTCATTTCAACGTTGATTACTTTTAAATTTTCAGGTATTATTTAGGTGTTTACGTATTATAACGTCAACCCATTTCGTTAGGTTAAAAAACATCGCCAAACCGAAAAACGTCACCAAACGCTGTTCTCGTTTTCGCACAAGTGCGAAGACAAAATACCTCGCGTATTCCTTCCGAATCAAAACATTAATAAATAATTTTGTCAAGATTAAGAAGAATTAATTAACAAATATATATATTTGAAATAAACAAAATATCTAATAACATACACATTACTGAAGCGACCAAAGCGCCGTAATTGCTTTCAAAATCGTGTCAAATGTATATGTTTAGTACAACGTTTAAGCTCGCTTTAGTATTGTGGCGTAGTGAACTGGTAGCGAGAATACGCGCACACAGATGATTGTTAAAATGAAATAAAAATTTATTTTCTCTACTAAACAAGTATCTAGAATACGACATGGAAATATTAAAGGAAGTCCAGTTTAAGAGTCTATCTGGTTGAGCCAAGCCGGGGTGCCGCTATGCGAGGGTCACTCGGAATTTTTTGAAATACTCCTAGGTTTTTAAAATTATGCTTACAAATTTTTAGGAGTGTTCAAAATATATAGTCTCTGCCAGCATCAATGCACTTTTTTGGACGAATTTTTCACAGATTAAATGCTTCACACCATTCTTTTCCCAGAATTGATGAAAACATGCATTTTTTGCCACATCAATCTCTTCTGAATGAAACCGACGTCCACTTAAGTTCTTATTTAGATAAAAAAAAATAACCAAAAGTCTCACATAACTAGATCCAGATAATAAGGAAGATGTTCTATCACTTTTTAATTTTTTTTAAAGAAATTCAGCTGTTTATCCGGCTGTTTGGGAAGAAACATTGTCATGGTGAATCATTAGTCCCTTAACGTTAACTTTTTGGAGAATTTCTAAAAGACATTTAGTGGTATATCAGTTTGCTGTTATTGTCTTCTGTCTTTCTAACTTTGTAGCTTTGATCAATCCCGTACTTCTGAAGAAAACGGCATACATTTTTTTTTTCATTGCTCGTTGTTTTTTCACCATTGTTGGCGTATAATCATTTTCAAAGAACCCCACTTAGCTTTCTTGACGTGTTGGAACGTGTATCAAAAAACTGCATGTACGTTTCATCACCCGTTACAATTTTAGAAATGATGCGGTGGCCACCATCATTTAGCAATTTAAGGGGGTTACTGATTTTGACACGCTCCTCTTTTTGGTGCTCAGTTAGATTATGAGGAACTCAACGGCAAACTACTTTTTTCATGCGTAATTCCCCATGAACAAGTTTGTATATGGCTGAGAATCCAATGTTAAGTTCCACCTGTATCATTTGATAGGTACAGCGATTATTATCCATTAACATTTTTCTAATGGCAGACACATTATCCGGGATTAATCCTGTGTGTTCATCCTGAAGAGAATTGTGACCTCAGCAAAATACTTTAAACCATCTGCACACGGTAGCACGACATTAAAGTTCATCATCAAATGCTAATTACAGCCGTTGAATGCATTCCTGTTAATTTAACCCAGCTTTAAAATCATAGCACGATAATGTTTTTGCATCTCTCAATACCATTTTCTCTTCCGTCTGAAATTTATTCTACGCTAAAAAATTTGAAGTAAGTCATTAAAAAAAGTTGTTTGTTGTGTTGAAATATTTTGTATTTTCAAATTAAACCTTTAATTTTGTTTTGTAACTTCTCGTCTACGCATATCTAAAAAAATTCAGAGTTACCCTCGTATGTCATCCTTCGCATTCATTGGTCATTCTGCTACAACACACCTCTATTATCCGGAGGGCACTTGCTCCACAATTCTTTTTTCGTCCCACAAGATCGGGTAGAAAGTCTCCTCTCACTCGCAAAATCAGCTCTTGTCAGTCGTTTCGCTTCCTCTCTCTTCTCGAATCGACCCATTTAAACTCCAGGGGCGGGTCAACAACACGCCTCTCATTATCTCTCATTGGTAGCCGCAAATGTTTTCACCTTGCTCCCCAGTCTCAGTAGCACTCCACTGGTGCGAACCGAACAATGTCCCTGGTCCCTCTCGAATGCACCCACTACAAAGGCTTGTCCAAACATCTGGTCTATGATCCACCTCATCTCCAGTTCCTCTTTGAAGTATCCTGATGCCGTCCTCCGAGACGCCAGTCTCCTAATACAAACAGGCCTCGTCAATGGACACACAATAGGTCTATGTACCGTCCAATGTTGCGTCGAAAGTCCAGAAGCCAAATAAAGGATAATGACCATGTGTTCTGTCTCCAGCTCATACGGCAAGCCACCTGCTCTCCAATCTCGACGTGTATAAAGAGGTGTTAATGTGCCGTCGTTACAGTATGAATCTAAATGCTGTACTGCAAATCCGCGATGCTTCTTTTACCGTTTTGTTAAACTAAATATTCTTTTGGATGCTTACGCATTTGACCAAAATACTCTGCAGTGTTCTCTTTCGTATAAAACAGATTCCAAATTTTAATCAATTTCACCAATAAAATAAGAGTAGAATATCACAACTTATAAACAATATAATTATTGTAATCTAATATCAGAAATTATAATTTTGGTTTGAAGCATGCGTTATCAAGAATATTGTGTTTTAATATGCAGGGGAACGGTACAGCATGTAAAAACGGTTAATTTCGAAAATGCGCGAGCAAGATTTTTGTGTTTGAATATGCAGCGGAACAGATGTCCACTTTGCCTGTTTATCGCGTCATTTGGCGATGTTTTTTGATTGGACGAAATTAGTCAATGCCCATTTTTTTTCAATGTATGTCAACAACGACTTACTGATGACTCTGTAAACACACAAAAAATAGCAATAAAACATGTCTATTGATGTAAATATAATTGCATAAAATTAGCAAAAAGTCTTTTAAAATTAAATTTCTGCATTTCTGTTGAAAAATACGTTTTATTTTTACTTTTTATAAAAACTTTTCTTAAACAAAATCATAACATTACGTCATAAAAATGCCATAGGATTAAAAATATGATGTTCTGCTAGAATATTTTTTTCCTTTATGTTCGATATTTCAGGAAAGTAGAAAGGTTTTTCTCTCAGATATAATAAATATCAGAAAATATTTCCTTTTTTTTAAATTTCTAGTTTTTACCCATCCTTCATTTTGATGTATGAAATATCAAAAAAAAAAAAAAAGAAATCACAAATAAATTATTAAACGTTGATTTCTTTTTTAAATGGCTGCATGATTATGATGAAAATCTTATGAATGTGTTTTTTTTCTTCATTCAACTTAGTTTTTAAGAAATTTGTAAATTAACTTGTTGTAAGTCAGGAATATATATATATATATATATATATATATATATATATATATATATATATATATATATATATATATATATATATATATATATATAACAACTACAGTACGTTTAATAAATTAATTACTGGACTATCTATTATAAAAAAAATTCGTTTCCAATTCAACTATCCAATTATATTTTACAAATATTTTGGGGTTCTATCTACTTAATAACAATTTTTCTACAGGAATAATTACTTATTCATATCTTTTGAATCATTTGAAGAAAGAATACAGAATGTAGTGGAAATTGCGTTTGAAGTGGCGTATACTTCAGATACTCATAATTTCTTGTGTAGTAATGGATGGACATTTATTATCAGAGTCTGTTAATTAAAACTCCGTATTTGTGGTAATATTACACCATAATTTATATATTATGCACATATTTTACAAACTTCCCTTTAAGTACAATCGAAACACTCTAAATGAATGATTTTCCAATCATATGACCTAGGATATGATGTTTAATTATACAAGAATGCAAACTTTTTACAGAATAGAATTACAACTTATTCTGTATGCACACGGTGTTTACTGCTTAATACCAATGAAAAAATTGTGCTTCTTATATAAGTAAATATTGTTATTCTTAGCATGGTGTCTGAAAGAAATATTTGAATATAAAAAATAAAAATCAGTAACCAATTTCTCTTTAAAAAATTAGTATTTATAAGTCTTGAAATTTAGGGATCAATATAAATATTCGGATGAGTTTTTTATCCTCTTAAACGATATTCAATCATGCAATTTCTTCACTATTAATTTTTATGAAGCTCATAGGAACTGTAAAAAATATATTCACTCACCCAATGGTTGATTTATCTGTTTTTTATTACTTATCTGATGCCCGTGTGATCCTATTTTATATTCATCTAGAATTTTTTAAAGAAAATTTCCAGTTATGCGATGTACTTTATTAGCCAACTGGGGGCTATTGTTTTAGCTGCAAAAAATTGGTCAGCTAATCTCTCTTCGACTTGTTTATGTTATAGTTCACGTCTGATTTATCAACATTGAACTTAGTTTTAAAAACATATTATGCTAAAAAAAATTTCAATGTTTTTTTTTAGATTAAAATGTTTTTTAGGACCGTAGACCTTTCTTTCTAAAGCTGTTTGCAAAATTTTGTATAGTACAATTAAATATGTTGTATTTGAAGTTCTGAAAAAGTGAGGTGCCAGCTCTGTTGCCGATTTCGTCATCTGAGTGCATTAATAGGTTTTCACCTGAGAAATCACACGCTGTTAACATCATAGGGATTTGGAAAGAGGGTTGTGGGTAATGTTGCGAAGTCACCCTTTGAATGCGGCTCAAAATTATTGAATGCATTTTTTGCTTTTCTGGGTGCTCTGATTTTTTTTTATAATATATAGTTTAGACAAAATATTTTGAGCTTGTACAATGGTTCTCACCAGTGGAATGGGGGGGCACGGGTCAGGAGTCACCCCAATCTTTATTTTATAATTGTTTTTATTGTACACGATCAAAATCTTAATTCCAGTGAATAATTTAATCAAGAGAAAGTATGCTTACCTAACTTTTGGACCTTTTAATTTTTCTTTAATAATTTGAGAAAAAGTCCGATCGAACCACCAAACTAACATGTTTTCAAATGTGCGTGACTTTATTAAAAAACACAAATCACAGACACTTTTCACTAACATAACAGAAGAATGATAATTGCAAACAAAGCTGTCATATTTCGTTCAAATTTTTGTTGTTTCACTTATTGTCTTTTGATGATCGATAAATAGCATGATGAACTTTTTCTTGCTTGTGTCTTTTTGACAAGGCGCAGTGTGTTCTGTGGTACACTTGTGATTTCATATCTTTTTGATGGAGTTCTTTAGGTAACATTTGAAAATCTTGCTTTCGACTGAAACGTTTCATGTGTCCATCGTTTTTCTCAAATTTACCTTCGCTATCATGATGAATATCAGTGGTGCACACAAGGGGGCGGCGTTCCCAAGTCCAGACCCCCATCATCCTTGACTTTTTTCGATTGAGTATAACCATATGTAAAATAGCATAAAATTTAATTAAATATTTGTTATTAATAATATTTCATTAATTATTTATTCAATAATTTATTTTTTACTGTTTTTTTGTTTTTTACAATCGACAAAATCAAAAAAAAAAATGTTTATTGGTGTATTGAAACATGATACGAGAATGGTGAACTACCGTCCCTGAACCCCCGTCCCTCTCCTTGTAAAATTCCTCTGTGCGCCACTGTGTTGACAAAATTTTGGCGTACTTCTATTTCCTTTTTTGGTGTAACTTTCAGTTTAGTTGACACAACATTTGCAATCTTAAGAAAAAAATTCTTGCTGGTATCAACTGTTTACTGTTTGTGAAATAATGTGTCACCTTTTACAATACTTTTCTTTTATTAGCATTATATACCATAGTTACCTTAACGTTGTCTAAATGTATAATTAGTTAAATAAAACCTTTTTGTACTATAAAATAGTTGGGTAATGTACTGTATTTTTATTTTTTTTTCCTCTACAGAGTCCGAGTCTCGATTCTTCTAGGGAATTACTCTCTCCCCCTGCTCAAGATGACTCAGATGAAGTAGATACAGTGAGTGTTACAAATATTATTCACAATACTGCTATGTACTGAATAAAATTTTAAGGTGGATGGATAAAACTTGATACCAGAATAATATTTTTTTAAAAAAATAGTTTCTGAGTGGTCTCGATGACCGAGAACTTTTTTAGGAATATTCATTCATATTAAAATACATAATCTAATTAAATATAAAGAACTCAAATCCAAAACTCCAGTTAATTTCATTTCATTTTATAGTATGAGATCAAATCTGGTTGTAAAAACAACTATGTATAGAGAGGATAATCAATTAAATTTGTCGGGTCTCATAGAATTCACATTGAGGAGTGTAGAAATTTGGAGAGTGAAGTATCAGCTGAAATCACTGAACTAGATTCAAAACTGCAAAACTCGCCCCCAAAAGACCTCGTGTTGCTTCATAGGGTGAGCCGAGCCTTACATACAGTCAATCAAATCTGCACTTAAGTGCCTCTGAATTAAGGATACCTATCTAGGCCTCCTCTGGCCTTGACAAGGGCTGCCACATGACGAAGCGTAGATTCAACAAGTTTCTGGATACGTTCCACGGGAATGACTTGCCAATTATTGGCTAAAGATGTCTATAATTCAGTAAGGTTCATTGGTGGTGTGAGAGGGCCTTTCACATCTTGTTCCAAAACATCCCAAAAAAGCTCAATATATTTTATGTCGAGTCCTCTAGGTGGCTAATTTATTACTGAAAGGTATAAATGAGGAATGTTTATCCAACCAGTCATTAGCCAACTGGAACTTGTGAGAGGTACATGTCTTACTGGAAAACTCCGTTACCGTGCGGATAACAGAACAGCATAAATGGATGGAGAGGATCACGCATAAAATCTACATACCAAATTGCATTGAGGGAGGTTGGTACACACACCAAAGATCCCAAACAGTGCCACGAAAAAACACCCCAGACCGTGATTGAGCCCTTGTACAGTTCCAACCTGGCATGCAGGATCCATGGCTTCATGAACCTGATGCCATATTCTCAGCCTCCCTTCGGCGTTAAGTAGTCGGAATCGAGACTCATCATTCCATGCTATTCGTTTACAGTCCTCTACACTCTAGTCTTTGTGCTCTCTTGTCCAGGAAAGACGTGCAGCTCGGTGGCGAGCATTGAGCAATGGTAATCTCGGAGTTCGACGGCTCTTGAAACTCATAGGGTGAAGCGAGCATTGCACAATTCGTTTCCTGACAGTACAATTGGCACCTTCATTCAACTGGGAGGTAATTTGAGATAATGTTTGGCTTCGCTGGTTACGTACAGTACGCCTGAGCCGTCTCTCACCAGGCCTGTTAAGGCTAATTGTTCCTTGCAGTTTGCCCGATTGCTAGTTTTTTGTCCACCCTCCATGTACTCTTAGTATACTCTTTACACTGTTGACCATGAAAATCCTAGCTGTCTGAAGATTTAGGAAATTGAAGGGCCCATGCGTCGTGCACCTACGATCTGTCCGCTATCGAAGGCGTCTAAATCAGGTATATTATCCTTACTGGCAATTCCAACAACCACAGTACGCGCTATATCTGCATTTACCACAGTGCTCTCACATGCGCATAAATAATTCGCAGTTCTACATAATTTGCATAACCCTTGCTATCCCTAATTCAGTGGCACTTCAGTGTAGTTGTAATTTGGGATATTTCCTCAAATTACAGTTTATTTGAATTTGAATTCCGTATTCAATTATTTCTGAGTATTTGTTTTATATGTTACATATCTGTTGTTTGGTAAAATAACTTTTTTATTGTATTAAGTTATAAAGCTCTAAATTCTTGCTTATTCAAGATAAATAATTCTTCATTTCTTATTAAAGACTGTGTATATTTTCTAAACTAGTTCTCGTTTGTCTGTGTAAAAAAACAAAATTAAAAATCAAACTTTGTTTCAGTTTAAAACATCTAAAAAACTATTCTTAAAATGGTTTATAATTATTTTTCATAATCCATTACAAATTTAATTTAACAGAATGTATCGAATTACCCTTAATAATTTCAAATACTCATTGCTGTGCTTTCAACTTTTACAAACTACTCCGCTAGTTGAATGAACCTCCACCTTTTAATTGATTCATTTCGCTTAGATACAGTATGAGCTCCAACATATCATTGGTCCATGTCTTCTTTCAGGTTCCGAGCGAGGCTAATCGCATTTCCCACAGTTCTTCCTCCTCCACGTGGAGTGGGCGAGTGAGAGATTTGAAAAGGGAAGTGAAGCACCGGATCTGCCGTCTGCGAAGCCCCAAATCCTCCAATCCCACGCAGGTGCCAAACTCGTTCTAATCCTTTCTGAAGTTCCAGTTCGCACAGTCGAAAATAATGTATTTATCATCCATTTGATAGGTGTAGTTTTGTATGGGGAGGTTACAAAAATAGTTTGACATCGCGAGGTGAAAAAGTATCACTATATAGATGCTAAAAATATATTTATTTATTTATTTTTCTTTTACATGAAGTAAATTTTGATATTCTATTGAAATATGAATTTTTCTAAGATATATATCAGGCTAATCTTACGTTGTATTACTATTACACCTTTTTTTGTTATCTTTACTATTGTTATTAAAAATTTTACAAGTTTATGAGACTAATACAAGAATAATAATATAGTAGTGCGATTAATATGTGAGATTAATATAGAAGTGCGAAACTGATGAATCTGACAATTAAATTTACGTTAATATACTTTTTCTACGTTGCCAAAAAGGTTTCAGGTCTCCTTCAGAGTCTCTAAATTAATTTTTGGTGGATTTCTTTTGTTTTGGTCGTCGAAGATGCGTTTAAATTTAATTACTCATATTCTTCATTTGATGGGGAAAGTTGTTCAAGAAATGGCAGAAAAAGAAATGATTGATAAGGGGTTTTTTTTCTTGCTAGAATGTATGATTGTGTGAGTGTGTCAAACATACATTTTATATTTAATACAAGGCAATTATATTTTCATGTCAAATAAATTCACTCCATATAAAGGAACTAATGCAAGTAAAATCTGTCGGGATTGAAACTCCTCATGTTAGACAGGTGTGGAAGTTTGGAGAGTGGAATGTCAGTTCATGCCAGTCCTCAACATTAAAATTACGAGGTCCGTCACGAATAGAACCTAAAGCATCTTCAAAAGTGATGAAAAGGAACAATCAATCGGTTGAATTCTATTTTAGTTCATCCTTTTATTTATCGCCAACTTGACATTTTAATGTCACCATATTGGATATAAATCTAATGCTGTTGGTATCATTTCTTATCCGATATCGTCAAAGATGTGAACTGAACTACGATTTCATCCAAGCAATCAATCAAATAAAAAAGCAGAAAATATTCCAAAAAAAAAGCATTTGTAAAAGGATAAAAAATTTACTACTTTGATTTATTTTTCTTTTCTTGTTGGCTTATGTACAACTGAAAGCTAGAGGAAAAAAGATTAATCTTTTTTTACGAAACTTAAACGAGGTTTGTGAATATATAAAAAGTATTAAGAACGTTGAATATTATTTTTTTAACATTCTTTATTTTTGTTTGACATAAAATTTACTTTTATTGCGTATAAATAATAATTTTGAACTTAAAAGGACAAAATAGTGTTACATAACTCCCCAGACTAAGACATTATAAAGTATGATTCGAGAGAAAAGTGTAACATTTTTGCTTGATAAATTATCGATACATTTTGTGTGTGGAATGTTATAAAAGCAGATATATGCTTTCTAGAACCAATAATTAATAAGACATGTCCAGGTACTCCTCCTTTTCGTGATTTTCGATATAACCTTTTATTTCTTTCTGTCATAAAACCGTTGCAATATAAATATCTTATAAATGATTTCACTTCAGTTCAATGATGATTTCAATGCATATTTTTAAACAAAAATGAAGCAGTCTAGATAACTTATTGAAATTAAAAGATGATTATATTATGAAATATCTTAAAAGAACGATTTCTTGTGAAGTGACTGCTTTAGTCTCCTGTTATATTGAACTGTGATAAAATAAAAATTAATGCATAATGATGATATTAGAATAAGTTAAGATGAAATATATATATACTAAGTATAAAAGAGTGCACAGGTTTGCAATTTGGGATTTTTTTTTTTTTTTTTTTTTTGCGTCTTTTAAAATGGATCGCCTTATTACTTTGAGCGCTGCAGGATGAAAAGAAAAAGAAATGTATCGTAAGAATTAGCTCGTGTCATAGTCTCATGATAACTCCAATGACTTGTTTCCAGCCAATCAGTTCATAAATTCCTGTGTCGTCATAGTCACGTGATAAGTACAACCACATGTTTTCATCCAATCAGTTCATCCATTTCGCTGTTGCGAGCTCCTGCTTTTTTGCTGAAGCTTTATTTTAAAAAGTACCTATTTGTCAACGATAACAACGCATTTAGATAAACAAAAGGCACTTGCTTCAAAAGTACACGTGTGCTGTAATTTATTTTGTTTATTTTTGACAATCTTTTTGAAGAATCTTAAACATCTCCATACCCAATTATCAAATTAAAATTTTCTCTAAATTTTACAATAAATGTAAGTCTAATTTCAGTTTTTAATTCGATAGAGAACACGTGATTGCATTTATCACGGGACCTTCAGGAGCTTAGCCCATACACCAAAAAGAGGAACAGTACCTAAATCAAACTATTATTAAATCTAAGTATAGCTATCTTTGGTATTTGCCTCATACTTCAATTTAGTCATAAAACTAATAGTAAACGTATAAAAGTTTAATTCATGTTATCGTGTGTAAAACATTATACCAATGTGTTTAGTCATATAGTGCACTAACCATTACTCTCAAACTTCACTGGGTATTTCATGATGTTATATGAATGTATGCAGTTATATATAAATTACTGATATCGAAGTCCTAGCACTAAACTTTCGATTGTATCGAAAAACATTCTTATAACCCAAACCTCTTGATTTAAAAAGATCAGGACTTGAGAGAATATCTAAATTTGAAGTAGAATTACGCTTCCATAACCCCCTTCTCCAAAGTGGATTTCCATAAAACCTATGTTAAGCGGATTTCTACTCAACAAAATAAATATGTTTGACAAATTTCATCTAAATCTAATAGTTCAAAAGCGGGAATATTTATCTATGAGGCTTCTTAACCCCTCGCAACCCCCTCTCCCCCCCGGAGCGTCGATTTTCGCAAAACTCGTTTTAAGCGAATCTTTACTCCACGAAACGAACACGCTTGAAAAACTTCAAGTCTGTTGATATAATAGCTCAAAAACGGAAATGTTTATTAATAATTCCCGTGAACCTTCGCAACCCTCCACCTGGTGATCAATTTTCTCAAAACCTCTTTTGTAGTAGGTGTCGACTCCATGAAAGGAAAATATGCCTGAAAAATTTCAATTCTGTAGATTTTATAAATATACATACTCATGGACAAAAAATTAGCGCACCAAGAAATAATTGCGGGATTGTAACACAAAACTTGGCATGACAGGTACCTGTCGCGGAGATATGCAAATGATTATAAATGCAGCGTCATGCATAGCCGGTAGAGGGAGTTTTAACATCGTTCTCCGTGGAGTATGAAACAGGTAACCAAAGCTTGTTTGAGTGTGCTGAATCGTTTACAAAAGAAGAGCTGAAGTAGACATGCCTGTGTGAAGACAATATGAGCAGCTGTCGCTGTTTGAGATGGGGAGAATCATCGGCATGATGGAAGCTGGGTGGTCAGCTAGGCGAGTAGCTCGTCTATTAGGCCGCTCCGATTGTGTTGTGAAGAAGTATGGGACCAGTGGATCCAAGAGATGTCATTTACACGAAGACCAGGCTCAGGACGCCCTCGACAGACCAGTCATCGAGAAGACCGCCACATTGTAAGAAATGCACGCGTACAGCCAACTGCTTCATCGGCTGCCCTCCAGGCACAGGTAGCTCCTTCATTAGAGACCTCTGCGTCTTCTCGAACCATACAAAGGCGCCTGGCTGAAGGACATTTGGGATCGCGGCGCCCTTTACATGTGCTGCTCTTGACACCCACCCATCGACACCTTCTTTTTGGAGTGGTGCCGCGCATGAAGAAACTGGACTACAGCAGAATGGAACCAGGTCGACTTTAGCGAAGAATCCAGATTCGATCTCAGCAGTGATGGCAATCGTATTCGTGTGTGGAGACCCCGTGGTGAACGCTTCAATCCTGCCTTAGCTTTACAGCGAACACACCACTCCACATCTGATGTGATGGTATGGGGTGCCATTGCCTATAATACACGGTCTCTCCTAGTATTGATCCGTGGCACCATGACAGCCCAGCGTTATGTCCATGACATCCTGCAACCAGATGTGTTGCCACTCCTCCAATGGCTTCCAGGTGGCCGCGGTAGCCGAGTGGTATAGGTATCGGACCGTGGCTTGCTTTGTCACGGGTTCGAGCCCAGTACCACTAAAGACCCGCCGTGTAGGGCAGCGATGCACGTTAAATCTGTCGAGAGCTGAAACGTCCTCCCGTTGGTGTGGTGTGGTAGTTAGGAGAGGGGGGTGCCAGCTCAGGTGTCGTCCACGTCACTTGACCATGGTTCAAAATTACGTGGTCCGTCGCCAAAAGCCCTCGTGTAGCTGAACAGTGCGACGTTAATATTCAATCAATCAATCAACCAACGGCTTCCAGGAGCCATTTTTCAGCAAGACATTGATGAGCCTCACACGGCAAGAGTGTCACAAGATTATCTCCACACTGTCACTACCCTTTCTTGGCCTTTCCGATCCGCAGATTTGTCTCCACTTGAGGATATCTGGGATCATTTGAGACCGCTAGTTGTGTTTCCCACGAGTTTGAACAAACTAGAGGCAAGGTTACAGAAAATATGGAACGAAGTGTCTCAAGACATCATACAAAACTTGTATGCCACTCTGAAAATAATGTGAATTTTTCAAAAATTCTAGTTTAACCTCTGTAGAGAGGTCTGAGCTATATACAGGTAAAATATTATTATAATAGAATCATTTTTCACAAAAGGAGAACATTTGGAAAAAAGATTATTCTAAGTTAATTTTTTGCCAAAAAAATTTATAATATGTATTTTTTAATATATATTTAAAGGAATTTCTTTTTGTCAAAATGTTCTTAAAACAATTTTATGCATGTATTCTAATCTGAGTGACACTAAATATTGTTAAAATTATCCATTTATGCGCGTTTTTAAAATCACGGTTCCGAACGTAGTCGGATACCTTAAAAAACCTCTTAACTCCCCTTGGAGGTGATTTTCGCGAAACCCTTTCTTAGAGGATGTCTAATCCATGAAAGTAACCTGCGTGCCAAATTTCAAGTATGTAGTAGGTCTTACATTTTCCTGCGATATCGTGATGAGTGAGGGACAAAATGAGAGAATCTCTTTTCTCCTTTATATATAAGGATAATGTACAAGAAAAATATGATGTTGAATTGTAAGATGTCAGAAAATTTCTTTTTAAAGTTATAATAATATATTGAATTCTCTGAATTACAAGAAAATTTTATTAACTTATTCTTGAGAGTGATACTATTCGAAATGTATACTTGTCTTTTTGATGCATTCCACAAACGTCAACGGTTATTAAGATTCAGACATTTCATTAGACACTGATTTGTTCCGATTACGTACATTTCTTAAATGACTTCTAATGTAAATTTAATCGAGTGTT
This sequence comes from Trichonephila clavipes, assembly GCA_019973935.1. Taxonomy (NCBI): domain Eukaryota; kingdom Metazoa; phylum Arthropoda; class Arachnida; order Araneae; family Nephilidae; genus Trichonephila; species Trichonephila clavipes. The sequence goes on from BMAU01019712.1 coordinate 455,661, forward strand.
ACACGTCATTCGAGAATGACATTCTATTTCAAAGCTAAAGTATTCGTCGGATGGTAACATATTCAGATTGTAGGGTAAATCTTGCTGAACGGAATTGACTTTCGACCGCTGTGAATTCCTAGAAACATTGTCTTGAAATCGATTCCGAAAACAGATGTCTGAGACGGGTCTTTGATTCTCTTGTTCTAATCAATATCTTTATGAATTAACGCTAAGGACAAGTGGCTGGAGTGGTTTGAATTGGAGAAGAATTTTAAAAAAAATTTCCAACTGCGTATCCTGTTATGATGACTAACAGAATTGTTCATTGTGATCTTTGAAATGAATCAGAATATCATTTATTAAAATGGATTACATAAACAAATGAAACGATTTTTCTGGCCTAAATTTTACAGACAGTTCACATAAAAACTAGATGTAGAACTGTTTTTTGAGAATTCTAGAATAACGAATACAAATCGGATAGTAGAATAATCTTCTCTTCACCATCCCTGTTATTTTTCAATCAACGTTTTTCTAAATTTCCGTTGAAAATATTGAACACTCTCAAAGCAATTTTTTGAATCTAGAAATCTCCTGTGAAAGAAAGTTTTCCGTATGTTCTCATTTACAACGGTAAATGAACATATCTCGGGAAAATATTTGAAATAAAATATCTGTCAGAAATTTCTTTCTGAATTATGTTTAAATTATGTTGAATATACGTTAGCTTTGTTTTGTTAAAGAGTTATCAGGAATATACGAAACAAATTAGATTAGTTACATTGTTTAAAAAGAAATAACTGAAAATTAGATGTGGCTATTTGTGTGCTACAGATTCTTGGTAATACCAACAAATGGGAATTTTTAGCACATCTCCCCTATCTGATGGGGTAATTCAAACGGTTAAAAGATTTTTTTAAAAAAATTTCTAATGTGCTGCGGATTGGTGTTTTACCGCTGCAGATTCAGTACATTCCTCGGAATCTGGTATCTCTTTATAATGCGGCTTTATATAGGCGGATACAAATCACCGCAGGAAATTTGACGTCCAATTTCCTCCTAGAGAGAGGCACCTGAGCTCTGACTATGTGAAACTATACTAGGATTTAATTTTTCCGAGAACACCCATTCAAACAGACACTCTAGGAATCTTTTACATGCCATGTAATCATACGACATGGCCGCTGTCTATTTTCTGTAACATGAAAACCCACCGACTAGGGCCAGGGTTGAACCCGAAACCTTAGGTGCAGAAGATAAGCGACCAACCAACCACGTCCCCTAGCCGGCACAGTTAAAAGAGAAGAGATTAATTATTTTGTTTTGGATTGTACCAACGATAATTTTTTTGTGTGTGTGATTTATTTTTACTCAATCAATTGTTGTTTGCATTGCATTGTTTGATATCACATTGTTCTAGTAATTGTCTATGTATTATGTAGTTTAGTTTGTTAGTAAAATGATGGGAGAAAATTTTGTAATATTTGTTCGGAATTGAACATGAACCTTAGAATAAGAAAATATATTGCAGGAGATTCTTTTACGGAAGACAAATTTTCACATACATTCTTCGGCTTTTAAAATTAGAAGGTTTTTAGCAATTGATTGATTATCTTCAAAAGTACTGTTCAAGTTTTAATGAAATGTTTTTTTTATTTCTAACGGCAAATTATGAACAGTTAATTAACAGAGTTCATCCATCCACCTAGTACATTCGCCGAAAGCAGGTCTCTCTTTTTAGTGCGGTGGCTACCAATCGCCGCAGGTAATTTTGACGTCCAGTTTCCTCCCTAGAGGGAGGCGCCTGAGTTCTGACGATGCGAGCCTGTACTAGGATTTAATTTTGCCTAGAGCAATCCCTAGGGATCTTTTACATACCGTATAATCATACGACATGGCCGCTGTTGATTTTCAGCATCATGAGAATCCATCGACTTGGGCCGAGGCTGAACCCTCCACCTTGGGTACAGGCGGCCAGCGACAAACCAACCACGCCCACAGTTTTAATAAAATTAGCTTTATAAACATAAAAATATACCATACAGTATCTTGTATATCTATACACCCACGATATTAAATACGGTTCATCAGCTCAGTAAGGTTTAAAAGAGAGGTTGCAAAAGGGAATATTACAATGGGTTAGTAAAGAGCATGGTAACCTTTCAGTGTTATAAGATTTCACAACGTGGATTCATGCTGGAAGTGAGACAGCATATGATTCTGTGATCTGTGACGTCTTTTTACTTCTTCAGCCCCTACCTGCGATCCTGTCGAGCAAATAGTCTATAACATACGTTATCAAATACTCCTACCTACGGCAACTTGTAACTATTTAATGTGCGTTACCCACAATCTCACAAACCGACTCGATCAACTGCCGATTTTCGAATAAATGAGTGGGGATGATGTATGATGGTAAGCCCGCGCCAAATACAGACGACGAGTTTGACACAATAATGCAGTCTTGTAACTGTTGCCAAAGGGCATTTAGTTCGAAATCCCCAGCTTTACGGAGAATATGTCTGAAAAGAATCATTTGATGATTTATATTATCTCTACAGGGGATCTCATTGTGCACGAATCGAGAATGAGATGAGCTTCCCTTTCTCCTGAGGTCCTGGGCCGGACTCAGTTAGCTCATACCTTAAACTGTTCCTACATGAGTAATCAGTCAAAAAATGAATCACGAAATTACAGATCGTTTCTCAATTTCTATGACTGTAATTTAACTGGATATTTCAGCACTTAACATGAATTTGTCTTCTCTTCGTCAGATTGTTTCGAATTCAAATTTTCTTATTTAATATTGCACTTAGACAAGGATATTCAACCTTTTCTCCCGCCAGGCTGCATACACATGATAGGTATTTCGCGTGGGCTCCAACATGCGGATAGTGGAAAAAGCACACTATAAGACCAAATCAACATCGACAGTAAAATTGATCAAAATATTAAAACTTATTTTTTGCTTTTATTTTAATGCTGTATTAACTTTTCTATAAAACACACCCACAAAAATATTTATTTTTATGATTTTACTCAGTTATGTTGTAATTTAATACACTCATGGATAAAAAAAAATTAGCGCACCAAGAAGGAGTCATTAAAATGAAACGAAATTTTACATACGTAATGACTACTTTGATATAAGTAAATGATTAGAAAATCAAAGAAAAAGGATCATTTATTTCAGAGAAAAAGGCAAACGAACGGAGGATTTAATACCCTGCTGAACCCCCTCTAGCGTAAATGCACGGTGCGATACGAGTGGGCATTGAGGCATACAAGTTCTGTATGATGTCTTGAGACATTTCATTCCATATTTTCTGTAACCTTGCCTCTAGTTCATTCAAACTCGTGGGATGTCCAACTCGCCGTCAAAAATGATCCCAGATATGCTTGATTGGAGACAAATCTGGGGATAGGGCAGGCCAAGGAAGGGTAGTGACAGTGCATAGACAATTTTGTGACACCCTTGTCGTGTGAGGCTGAGCATTGTCCTGTTGAAAAATAGCTCCTGGAAGCCGTTGTATGGGTGGCAACACATTTGGTTGCTGGATGTCATGGATATACCGCTGGGCTGTCATGGTGCCTCGGATCAATATTAGGGGTGACCTTGTATTGTAGGCAATGGCACCCTATACCATCACACCCTGTGGAAGCTGTGTAAATCAAAGGCAGGATTGAGGCGTTCATCACGGAGTCTCCACACACGAACACGATTATCATCACTGCTGATATCGAATCTGAATTCGTCGCTAAAGTCGCCCCGTTTCCTCGTGCGTGGCACCATTTCAAACAAGACGTCGATGGGTGAGCGTCAAAGGCAGCACGTGTAATGGGCGCCGCGATCCCAAATATCCTTCAGCTAGGCGCCTTCGTATGGCTCGAGAAGTCACAGGGGCTGGTAGTGAAGGTGTTACCTGTGCCTGGATGGCGGCCAATGAAGCAGTTGGCAGTATGCGTACATTTCTTACGATGTGGTGCTCTTCTCTCGACGACTGGTCTGCTGCGAGCCTCCTGAGACTGGTCTTTGTGTAAATGACATCTCTCGGATCCGCTGGTCCCAACACCTCACAACACAATCAGAGTGACCTAATTGACGAGCTTCTCGCCTAGATGACCACCCAGCTTCCATCATGCCGATAATTCTCCCCATCGCAAACTGCGACAGTTTCTCATATTGTCTTCGAAAACTGTGTAATGGCATGTCTACCTCAGCTCTTGCTTTGTAAACGATTCAGCACACTCAAACAAGCTTTGGTTACCTGTTTTATACTCCACGGAGAATGAGGTTAAACGCCCTCTACCGCATATGCGTAATGCACAATCACGCTGCATTTCTAATCATTTTCATATCTCCCCAGCATGTACTTTCATGCCAAGTTTTGTTACGATCCCGCAATTATTTCTTGGTGCGCTGATTTTTTCGTCCCCATGAATGTATTTTCTTTCATCTATGACCAAGCTTCTTGCTTACATTCTATTGTTAAAAAAACAAATCGATTGTAAATTTGATACATTTGATTACTTGATTGATAGAATTTCCTGTTAAAATTTTGTACATTGTTCTCCAATAATTAAATTTCTTAGTGTAATGGGCCATGACTGGGCCACTGAAAAAAGGCCGTCGGGCCCAAGGTTGAGTATCATTGACTAACTGTCATGTCCTAAAGATAAGTTAAGGAAGAATTAACTTTTGTTACCTAATCGTTGCATTTAATTATAAACACTTGATCAAATCGTGAAGTAATAGTAGTTAATGCATTAATATAACTAACTTTGAAATACGATCCCACTTCCTTTTATTATTATTCTGAAAAATATGCCCTCAAACCATCACGGCTATCGAAGCATTAGAAGGAATGGATTGAAGTCCAGATACATAATTGAATAGTTAGGCAAAATAAGCGTCACTCAAGAACTCAATACTTAAGAAACAAACCCGGTGAAAAGATACCTGAAAGGCAAATTAGATCGACGGTAGATAGATAGACATTCATTACCCTGAGAATATTGGGACTGGGTTAGGTCCCAACTAGCTGCGAAACTGGAATAGCAGTATTACTATCCATAAATGATTAGTCAATGAGCGATACCTTTTGGAACCGCCCTTAAATACCAAATCCTCCCGAGACTTAGGGTTTCGGTTCCGGCTATTATAGGGGATGGTGTAATGTACCCCTTTTAAGCATAAATTATTACCCCTGTTAGAAGCTTTTGGGCGGACGCATAGATTAGAGTGAATATTTGACTACACAGTTGACATCATTGATTATGCATGAACGCACCGGAACTGAATCGGAGCCAGATGGCGAAAGCGAACAATGATTGAACGGTTATGATGCCTCAATTAGCAATATTTTTAAGTTTAATGAGTTTTCTTGATGAATTTCGAAAACTGCAATTTGTGAGTTAGTACTCGGAGGCATTAGCTGTGATGGTAATATGTATAAATGCATGTTAGTAGATAGATTGAGACTGTTTATTAGTGATGGGTAGGATCTTCGAGTTAAGTGGATTCTTCATTGGTTGATAAAGCTAATGGATGTTTGAGTACTCAAATGGCTATCTTTTTCCAATTCCTACTATTAGTTCACTCTCTCCCTATATTTATTTATTTATATATGCTACGAATTTTGTGTAAAATAATATAAATAATTTGTATTTGGATGTGCAATGTCTTTATCTTACTCTAAATTAGATTTAATTTACGTTATAATTGTAATATTCACAAGCAAAGCTGTTCCTTACGTTATAATGGTGATTCAGTGGGAACTTGGCGAAATGTTGGCGTTATTTTTAGTGTGAGTTCGGGAACCTCTAGACTCTTCTAGTAATTAGTAGTGAAATACAATAATTTCAAGATCTATGACGCAAGTGGGTCTTTCTCGAATTATTCACGAGGGATATAAATAGAGAGATGCTCGCCGAAAGTCAATCAGCCTGGTTTTGATTAGCGATCAGTTAGTTAGAATTGCTCTGATTGTTGAAGCGAATAGTGATTACTTCGGCTGTTGAACGAGCGCTTGCTTGTGAATGACCTTTTATATGCGTGTTTTATATGTGTCCGAGTTCTGTTGAAGGTGTGAAGACCTCTTCTGAGATTTATTCTGCAAATATTGCTGCTGAATCCTGTACTTCAAGGATTGAATTTTCGACAATAAACTCTTATCGCTCATAAAGAACTGTTTTGTTCTTTGCGACTGATTGGCATAAAATTCTCGAAACTCCGATGAACTTTTTATTCACGCACTTAAGTTCAAATACACTTTTTTAAACTTGTAGCGGATGACACTTCATGTTAATACAGTTTTTTCAAATACTAAGTCATTAATTTAATTTAATTAATTAATATTAGTTTTATATAGGAAAAAAATTAAATTGGTTCCGAATGAAGGCAATAGATGTTGACGGTATATATTAATTATCCAACTAACCGGAATGAAAGGGTCAATTTTTTTTCAAGTAGGAATTGACTTAAAAAAAATTTTATATTACTTGTTTGTATTTACTTGATGTTTGTATGTCTTAGTTAAACAAAATGATACATTTAGAGGTATTTAAAAAGTATCGCCAATCCAAAAGATGTCGCCAAATACTATTATCATTATTGTTTGGGCAGATGCGCAGGAACGGCTGTTCACACACACACTAATGGCTGTATATCTTGGCATTTGTCGACATTTTTTAAATTCAATTGGATCGGTGGTGTTATGCATAAGTACTCATTTGTGTCTTCAATCATTTGAATATTAATTTTATTGGTGCATTATATGGCATATTTATTTATTGTCTTTATTTTTAAAATTTTCTTTTGAAAGCTAATTTATTACGAGGATAACTCTGAAATTTTTGAGATAACGCAGACGAGAAGTTACAAAAAAAATTACGGTTGGATTTAAAAATATAAAGTATTTTTTAATACCGAGGTGACATTTTACTGACTTCAAATTGTTTAGCGCAGAATAAATTTTAGACAGAAGAGAAAATAGAGTTGACGCGAAAGCATTATCGTGCTATGATTTTCTACGATTTTAAAGCTGAATTAAATCAACAGGAATGCGTTCAACGGCTGCAATTAGCATTTGGTGATGAATCTCCATGTCGTGAGCCTATATTCAGATGGTTAAAAGATTTTTGCTGTGGTCGCAATTTTCTTCCGGATGAAAAACATACAGGAAGGCCGTGGTCGGCAGTAATCCCGGATAATGTGTCTGCCACGCGAAAAATGTTAATAGATGAGAATCGCTGCACCTACCAAATGACACAGAAGGAACTTAACATTGGATCTGCAGCCCTACACAAAATTATTCATGAAGAATTACGTATGAAAAAAGTAGTTTGCCGTTGGGTTTCCCATAATCTAACCGAACACCAAAAAGAGGAAAGTGTCAGAATCTGTAAAGAAACCCTTAAAATGCTAAATTATGGTGGCCACCACAGCATTTCTAAAATTGTAACGGGTGAGAAAACTCTCATGCCGTTTTTTGACGTTCCAACACGTCAAGAAAGCAAAGTATGCGTCTTTGAAGATGATTCCACGCCGACAGTGGTGAAAAGACAACAAGCAATGAAAAAGTAATGTAAGCCGTTTTCTTCAAAAGTACGAAATTGGTCAAAGCCATAAAGTTGGAAGAACAGAAGACAGTAGCAGCAAACTGGTATACCCCTAACTGTCTAAGAAATTCTTCAAGAAGTGAATGTTAGGGGACTGATGCTTCGACATCACAATGCATCTTCCTATACAGCCGGATTAACAGTTAAGTTTCTTAAGAAAAAACAAATTAAAGTGATAAAATATCCTCCTTATTCTCTGGATCTAGATCTGAGTGACTTTTGGTTATTTTTAATATAAAAAAGAATTTACGTGGACGTCATTTTCATTTAGAAGAAGAGATTCATGTGGCTGTAAATGCTCTTTTTCATCCACTCCAAGAAATGAATGGTTTGAGGCATTTAATTTGTGCAAAATTCTACTACTTAAGTGCATTGATGCTGGAGTAAACAACTTTGAACACTCCTAAAATTTTGGAAGTATAACTTTAAAAACCTAGGAGTATCTCAAAAATTTCAGAGTGGCCCTCGTATTCTTTGGTTTGTTATGTAATCTGTATTCTCTGCGACACACTTAATTTTCTTTCACAGGTTGTACTTAATTGTATTTCAGATTCATATACGACGTTTTGTCTTTCAGAGTCATTTATAAATCTAGAATTAATAAAAGAATTGTATCTTTAAAGAAATACCGAAAGAAAAAAATAATAATAGGGTGATTCAAAATGAATTCGTAGTGATTTCAAATAGCTATAAATACTTAATGGTAAAGAATTTGTTATTAATAACTCCAGAGATTGGAAAACGAAATTAAAAATTTTACTTGCTTTCTTTATAAATGCTCTTTCTATCTCATCTTGATAACACAGACAACATCTAAGAGGTAGTCCATTTCCCACCATATATTCTAAAGCAGTTCTGGATTCCCCAACACAAACGCATTAGAAAAACGCGTTTTGAATTCTAGTACTGTTTTCAAAAAAAGAAGAACATAAATAAGTTCTTTAATATAACCCATAGAAAGAAATCGTATGGTGTCAAGCCCGGAGATCTAGAGGGCCAAAGCAGTACACATCTCTAATTTGACCTTGAAAAATGTTGATTTAAAATGTGTGAATCTCCACACTCCGATGTGGGAATGCTCTATCTTGTTGAAAATTGTTATCTGTGGATTCCGTGTCTAACTGTGGCATCAACCATTGCTCGAGCATGTCAAGGTAAAAATTTGCTGCAACATTCCACTCAACGAAGAAAAAAAAGGACTGTACAATTTATGAAATGATGCACGTAGGGTGGAAAATGGACTACCGCTTATAAGTCGTCAACGTTATTAAAGGGAGTCACACAGGATATTTATATATAACATATAAATAAGGTTTTTGAATTTTTTTCTGTTCTGTATAATTCTTACCAATAAATTATTTTCAATTAAGTGCTCCTGCTGTTACTTAATAAATACAATTTCTTCTAATTTCTTTTAAAATTTCTTTTAATTTCTTCTAAATATTTCATTATTATAATTTATCACTTACATCAACACTGCTTGGATCGCAACTTTAAAAAATATTTTTGAAAGAGAGGTTGTAAAAGAAAAACTGAAACTTCTAAAGAGCCATTTGCATAATTCAACAATTATCTAATTTTGTAAATAACAAGTATATAATTGAGACAATTATTATTATTGCTTTCCGTTAACAAGAAAAAACGTAGCGCGCGCACACAAAACTTTTATAATTAAGTATTTCAACACTGTAATAAAGTACTGTGTGTTTTAAATTCAGAAAACTTTGCTAAAATAAGATGTACGTATAAACATTATTCCAAAAGTAATAAAATAATATTTTTACGAATCTACAGTTTCTTCTCCTGTTTTAATTTACGACACTGTACATAACGAACTCTCCTCCTGTACATAATGAGTTCTCCGAACTCAGTACATAAAGAATGGTAGAAAGTGAATTTGTGATTAAACTTCATAACATGTTCATTGTAATCTCCAAGTCTGTAAAAGAGAATATATTATTAAAAATAAAAGTATTTAGCAGGGAGTTGAATTTGCAACGAGACAACACTGATTAATTAATTAAAATCGACCTATGTTTATTTGTGTAAATAGATATATTTGTTTAATTTTATTGAATGGTTGTGGTTAAACACATTGTAATATTTATTGACTAGGTGTATTTTTTATAATTATAAAATCTATTGGTCATCCATTTAATTGAGGTTTTTTTTCGTATTTGCCATTGGCAACCTTTGGTGAATTTCAATAAATTTTTTCTTGCCCCATCCATCAAACATATCGTTTTCATCTTCTGTAAAATAGGTTGAGATAAATTGTAAAATCGTTGAAACTTAGTAACTGGCATGCGATTTATATGAAAACATTTTATTTCGAGATAACTAAATTTAGTAATGAAATAATTTTGAAATGTTTTTGAGAAAAAATAGTGTAATGTGTGGGAGTTGTGATAATTTGAGAAATCCCCCTTTTTCAATTCCTACTATTAGCTCACTCTCTCTATATATATTTATATATTTATTTATCTTGTTCGAATTTCCAATCGTTAATAAAATAACTTCTATTCACCTAATCAAGTTTAAATAATTTTTCTAAACTTGTAATGGATGACACTTTTTTATACAGTTTTTCAAATATTAATTAGTTAATAAAATACTTTCTATTTTTCATCCATTCAAAGTAGAAATTGTCTTTAAAATTTTTTATATCAAACTTTTTCAATTCCTATTAGTTTTTTCCTTATTTGAACTTATATCATTATATATATATATATATATATATATATATATATATATATATATATGGTTATATATATTCAAATTTTAATCGTTAATAAAAAATTCATCCATTCAAAGTAGTAGAAATTGTCTTTAAAATTTTTTTTATATCACTTTTTTTCTTATTTGAACTTATATCATTGATATATATATATATATATATATATATGGTTATATATATATATATAAACAATAATACACAGCTGATAGTATTGCGGTAGATTTTTTCATTTACGCATATCGTCAAATCAAAACCCATCGCCAAATGTCATAATGCCCATTAGCCAATAATAAGATAGTATTCCCGTACATATTCAAACCCAATGCAATTATTCATAAGTTGGGCAAATTCTTATCTTTTTCAGTTTACTCTTCAGCGAATTAATACGAGTACATAGAATTTTTTTTAATATTAGGCAATGCTTAAAAAAAGTTGTTGGTAAGAATAGTCGGCACATAGAATTTATTAATTGTTTATTTTTATGTATATCTGATATTGCATTTTTTATGTCGATAGATATGATTAGGTACACTAGATGACTATTTTTAGAATTAAAATACTACAATTAAAACTTGGGGAAATATTTGGTAAACAATACTCTTTGAATTTGTGCTAAAGAGAATTTTTTTCACTCATTTTGTGATTACCCCATAAGGCAGTGCTTCTCAAACTGTGGGGCGCGCCCCCCCGGGGGCGCGATAACCCTTCGAGGGGGGCGCGAGCATCTTGAAAATATAAAAGGCTTAAAAAATTATTTTTTTGGAATGAAGTAAAACAAATGCTTTCTGACAAAATAAAAATACACATTTACACTGATATAAATTATATATATCATCTGGTTTTCCACTTTTAAAAGATTCCACTTCAAACGCTCATTAGCTATCTTTGATCCCAAACCAAATAAAAAGATATTTTGTTTGCTTTGCTGTAATCCCGCGATGAGAGATTTTTTTATTAAGTTTCTTGTAACCTCTAGAATAGTACTTTTGATTATCATCTCTCTTTGACCTTCAAACTTACTGGTATGCTTAACTCCGTCTACTTTTCTTTTGGGAAAGTTGTAAATAATATTTTTCTGTTGCTTTTCCCCCCATGTAAATTAGTTTTTATGATGTATGGATAAGCATTTGAGCACTTTGAAGGATTAATTGGCCAAGATGTATTTTTATGAGTAATCTGAAATTGCTTTATAAAAAACGTTTTACACAATTATTTTTTATAACTGACATCGATGTTTTTGTATCGAATACATTTTTTCATGGGAGCGGTCGCATGAGGCGCTGAATCACTCCAAATTCTGGTAAAACTGTTTATTCGTTAACAGTTTCTTGACAGTATCCTCCGAGAGATATGACAGTCTTTCCTCCGATATGACAGTCTTAATGGAAACTAAAATGAATTTGTCACATTTATGCCTCTTTTGAGAGTGGCAAACGGTTTTTTACAATCAAGGTACTTGTTTTGATCGAGTTCCCTTCACGACCACTTTTGTTCAGAAATATTTTCTATGAATATGCTATCCTTTCCTCTACGATTAACTTTGTGGTTTTAATTGCTGTGTTGTACAACTTATTATGGTTTATAAATGCAAATGAGCAGAATATAAAAAAATGGGCATCTGTGATCTCTCTATTGAAGGAAGATGAAACTGATCAAGCAATTGAAGAACCTGATGTAATAATGCATATTAATCGTGATATCGAAAGTAAATATGACAAAGTGATAGACATGAAACGTTTGAGTTGAATTGTAATTTTCAAATGCTGCCTAAAGAACTCTATCAAGAAAATTAAGATATCAAGAAAACTAAGAAGCCATAAATGTAACACTTCGCTTTGTCAAAAAGACACAAGCAAAAAAAGGTTACACATGCTATTTGTAGATCATCAAAGAATAGAAAAATTACAATAACGTGAGCCAAATATGACAGTTTTGATTGCAAATAACGTTCTTGTATTGTTAGTGAAAAGTGTCTGTGATTTATGTTCTTTATTAAGGTCACGCACATTTGGAACGGTTTCTTTAGTTTTATTGGATTTTTTCTCAAATCATCAAAGAAAAATTAAAAAGTCCTTTAAAGTAGGTAAGTATATTTTCTCTTAGTTAAATTATTCACTGCAATTGTGATTTTTATCGAGCACAGAAAAAAATAATTATAAAAAAAAAAGGATTGGGGTGACTTGGTGAAGTGATCGTGCAACCATTAACGTTAGTGTGGAGTGGGTGCATGCTTCCGGGTTAAAACATTTTGAAGGTTTCTCGCTTTAAATATTAAAAATAACACAATTATTCTTCATTGGAATTTATCATTCAATTTCCTTATTTAATATTAATTCTAAATGCTAATTCTGTGAGGCTTAAAATTACAGTTCGTTTTAAACTATTTATAATAGGAACATTCATTTAAAAAATCATTTTATATTTTTGTATGCATTGTTGTGCACTTGGTTTTACTCTTCTTACAATTAAGCTATTATATCAAGAATAATGTATTATTTTTAAAAAAATAATCGCAGAACGGGTACTTCAGCCAGTGTACTTATAAATGTATCAGTACTGCACAATGTATTTATAACTAATTTATTAATACTAATTTAAGAGCAAGTTTAATTATTATTAGTGACTTCCATGGGCTTGTCTTGCAGAGCAAAGGTTTTCAAATGAAGGCTTAATATTAGAAATTGACACTCTGAGTTCTTTTTCTATATTTAGCTGAGATCTATATTTTGTCTTCAAAGCAGCCACCGCAGAAAATCCGGTTTCACAAAGGTACGATGTTGAAAACGGTAAAAGTATACGAAATGCTTTTGTTTTCAGTTCAAAAAATTCATCATCTACTTCAGCCCAAAATTGAAAGAGAGTTTTATTACAAAACTGTCTTTTAATTTCGCCACTAGATGTGAAATCTATGAAAACTTTCTTCTTCGGTAGTGGAGAGCCCTTCTGGGGTATTTTGAAATGGATCTCTCACCCATTCGTAACTTGCTATCAAGTTGTCCTCAGCAAAAAAATTTTTTAAATTTTTTGCTAACATAGCTAAATGATATTCAATAGTTTTATAAACAACTTCCACATGTTGTTCTTCAGTTTTGTAAGTTTTTACACATTTATCCGCATTTTCAAACATTTCTAGGTTTTTGCTTTAAATTTCGGCTCCATAATTCTAATTTTCTACAAAAAGCATTAATTTTATCACTCGTGTCAAACATATGTACATTTGATCCTTGAAGTTGAAGATTCAATATATTTAATTTCTCAAATATATCGACTAAGTAGCTCAACTTCATCAGAAATAAACCATCTCGAAATTTCTCAGCTTCCGGTAGGTTTTCCTCTTCTAGAAAAATGGTAATTTCATTTCTTAATTCATAAACACGTTGTAAAAATTTCTCGCGTGATAACCATCTTGCTTCACAATGAAATAGCAACGATGAATGCACTGCGCCCATGTCTTTGCAAAGTCCAGAAAAGATTCGTGATTTTAGGGGTCTCATTTTTATGTAATTTACTACAGTCACAACTGTCATTAGCACAATATTCAGGCCAGGACTAATTTCTTTGGAAGCCAGAGCTTCTCTGTGGATCATACAATGTGTCCAGATGCACAGTGGAGATTTTGTTTCACAAGTGCTTGTATACTTTTAAATCTTCCTGACATTGTACGAGCACCATCGGTGCATATTCCGACACAATTTTTCCACTCTATATTTGCCTCGTTTATAAAATTATTTAAAATATCAAATAATGCTATTGCTGTTGCTTTAAGTTTTATTGGTTTACAAAAAAGTAGTTCTTCTACTGCTGACATACCATCCCAAAATCAAACATACGCAATGAAATGAGCATCTTTATTGCTATCTGTGGCCTCGTCAAGCTGAATTGAAAACAATTTATCACGCAATTTACCGAAAAGCTGTTGCTCTACATCTTCAGCGATATCATCAATTCGACGGGAAACAGTATCATTTGATAGGGGTATGGACTGCAACTCTTTGGCAAAATTGTCTCCAAACATAGTTTCTACAATCTCAATTGCTGCAGGCCAAAATAAGCTCTTCGGCAATAGTGTGAGGCTTTTTACACCTGGCTATTTTATATGATACTTTGTAAGAAGTAAGTAAAGCTTTTTCATTCACTGACAAAAGTTTTTTTTTAAAAAATGTTTTTTGTTTTCCATATGATTTTAATTTTGATTCAAAGAACTCTCGAGGTTTGTTAATGTACTCACCATGAAGCGTTTCGAAATGTCTTTTAAGTTTATTAGGTTTCATACTGTCTGCTGCCAATATTTTTGAGCAAATAACACAGGGGCTTTTCTTTTCCATTTACTTCAGTAATGGTGAATCCAAAATTCAAGTATTCTTGAGAATATTTCCTTGATTTAATTTTCGGAAGTATGCACGTCTGTGCACTTGTTGATGCTTTATTATCGTCGAATGTTCGCTTACGACTTAAAAATTTATCCATGATTTTTTTGTTCCAATTTTCTGCAGTAATACTTAATAGTGTGAATTACAACTAACGCGCAAATTATAAAATGTACATTCAAGATAGATTTGGTAGCTATAGAAGCATCGAATGGACCAAGACTGATTGGAATTGTACGAGGTACAGCATTATTACATGTTTTGCGCAGACGTCCGATAGTTTGGCCAGACTCACGCATACGCCCGCGAGAATGTCAGATGTGATGGATATGAGAGAGCGCAACATAAGGTAGACTATCTTTCAATTTCTACTATAAGTTCACTCTCTCATATATATCTTGCTCAAATTTTCAATCGTTGATAAAATACTTTCTATTCATTCATTGAAGTTCAAATACATTTTTTAAAACTTGTAGTGGGTGACACTTCATGTTAATACAGTTCTTTCAAATTTTAATTCATTAATTAAATTAAAAAAATGAATAAATAGTAACAAACAAAAATTATAGTCCAAAAGCATTTATAGAAAGGAAAACTTTTCGTGCTGTCCCCTGTAACGCAATGGATAGCGCGCTGGGCTTCTAATCTGAAGGACGGTAGTTCGAATTCCATCCGAGATGGCCTAATTTCTAAGAATGTGTGTGATTTCTTCTCTACTTTACTATTTTCTTACACTAATTAAATTTAATTAATGAATAAATAAAAAAAAAGAATATTCAATACCCCATATATAGAAAAGAAAAGGAAAAATGGCAAGGAAAATCGCTTTCTCTTTTGTCGCTTAACATTGTGATTCTGTCATATGTATTACATATTTGTATTAATTGAAACTATTTAATAGAAAGTAACTAAAAAAGTTCTTCTTTGTTGGCCTAAGTAGGAATTGACTTAAAATTTATTTTTATATTACTTCTTCTAATGACATTTGTACTTTTAGAAATGCATGATGGACGAAATAAATTTTTAATTAAATGTCATTTTGCAATCTGTCCCAATTTAAAAAATGAGAAAGGAAAAATAACATAACATTATAATTATTACTTAAAAAGTAATTTGCTTAAAAAGATATATTATATAAAAGTAACGTATAAAAAATTTAATACTCAAAGTGCATTATTATTGCATTAAATACATTATTATTGGGGGGGCGATGAAAATTATAATTGAAAATTGGGTCGCCAGTAGTGAAAGTTTGAGAAGCACTGTCTTACTTAATTTATTTATTTTGCACAAAAAAGTAGTATACAAACTGTAATACTTATGCTATTAATTGGTATGCTTTATAATTAAGATCGCGTATAATAGCTTTAGCGTCAAAGTGCATTATTATTACATTCAGTACATTATTAATGTATAAGGGGGGCGCGAAAAAATTGTGATTGAAAAGGGGGGCGCCAGTATTGAAAGTTTGAGAAGCACTGCCATAAGGTATTATTGTTAAGCGCAAGTGATAAATTACCAAATATTATTTTAACCACCATTATTAAAAGAACTCTTTCTTGTTGATCTGGTTTTCAAAATTTAAGTTCGCAACATTTGAATTGGATGAAATTTCGGGACATTCAAGAAACGGAGGAACAAAACATAATATTTATTTCTAATGGGCTCCGGATTGGTGTTTTGCCATTGCAGTCCTAGTACATTCCCCGGAAGCAGGTATTTCTTTTTAGTGAGGCACCCTATAAGCAGATACCAATTGCCGCAGGTAATATTGACGCCCAGTTTCCTCCTTAGAGGGAAGCACCAGAGTTCTGACTATGCGAACCTAGACTAGGATTTAATTTTGCTCAGAGCATCCATGCCAAACAAGCACTCTAATCATACGACAGACCGTTGTCGATTTTCTGCATCATGAAAATTCACCGGCCAGAGTCCCACCTTGAGCGCAGAAGGCCAGCGACAAACCAACCACGCCACCTAATTAGCACAAACCATACAACATAATAAACTACTTTTTTAGATAAAAATATTTTAACTTGTAATATATAAATTACACAAATGTATGTAATACTTTGGAGACAACATTTAACTTAGATCTATTTGTCGTAGCAAAAGGAATATACGTACTGGAACTCATTTTTAATCATCGAGAAAATCTTTTTTTTAATGTGCTTAAGATTCAATTTCAACAGTAGCATAGAAATTACATCCGTGAAATAGTGTGAGAAGTAATTATACATGAACCATAACACAATTGTAGACTAGAATTACGCCCTTATTACTTCTCAGAATGTTAGAAAAAACTTGCGATTTGATTGTAAATATAGACAAGAATATGTTTACTAACATGAACAATTCAGGATGTGTTCCGTTTCAACACTGCAAGGAGCGAGCAAGTTTCAATTGATGAAGCCTGCTCGCAAGCGAGTGAGTGTTTTGTTGTTCAGATTCTAAACCGACACCCAGTGTATCATTTAAAGCAATTAGGGAAAACATTGAAAAAAATTCCATCAATGTTCTCCTTTTCGGAAAAGTAATAGCATATCCAAATTCGAATATCGCCTTTTTAAACATTTCAATGTCGATCATAAGTTTCGTTTTGTTTAACCAGAAAAAACTTCATAAAGAGAGAGAAGAAAAAAATATTGACAGGCCAAGAGGAAACGTAAAATGGCACTACAAGAAAAATATCGGAACTGTGCCCCATCAACGTAAAATGGCACTACAAGAAAAATATCGGAACTGTGCCCCATCATTTGAATTCCTATCTGGTCAAATATTTATTTGTGAAGAAAAGGAATAACCGACCTTAACCCTTTCGTGAGCTTTGGGAAGAGATTACTTCCCGTCTACATGATGTTACAAAATACACCTGTGAGAAGCCTAAAACCCATTATAATAATTATAAATATAATAATAATAAAAAAAAACCCATAATAATTGGCCTTGCTATTATAATGATAGGAAGACTTATTCCCCTTTCAGTTTTGTGCTATTGAACAGAAGTTTAGAAACAGAACAGAAACAGTAGTTTAAACGAGCTAACATGACGTATAGTATTAGCTCGTCAGATAATAGACGGATATTTCTCAAGAAAAAGGAAAGAAGGTCCTGTAGTTCCGGATGATGTGTGCTTAGCTAGTGAGGGAAATCATATACCAAAGATGGTTTCCAACTACAGACGATATAGAAAATGTAGGAGAGAGAGACGAGAAAAGAAGACCCGCTGCATGTGTCCAGAATGTGATGTCCCCTTGTGTATTGTAACATTATTCTCATCTTATCATGGCAAATAATCACCCTTTATAACGGTGAATGGTTTCTAGGGGAGTATACTTCTCACCCCTAAAATTTACATGCAAACATAAAATTCGGCAAAATGAAAAATATTTCCTTAAATGCTCTTGATTAATTGATAATAAAACAAAAAAAAACTGCGAGAAATTCAAAAGAGAAATAAATGACCTACGAAAGGGTTAAAAGAAATTTTTTAAAGTGATATTAAGACCTTATTGACAACCTTAATGAATTAATGAAAATTGTAACAGCCAAACCATACTTATTTAACTCCTGATTTCTTTAGTTTATTAAAAAAATTTTTTTACATAAAATGAGTTATCTTTCTCTCTTTTTTGCTTTGCTAAAATGAGTTGCTTTGTTTTCGAAATTGTTTACATTGTTGGCTTATTGAGTCGTCGCCAAAACGCAAAATATAATGTTGGCTCAAATTTGTGCCTGGCTAACGGAAAAGCGTCCGCATTTTCTGTGGCATTACTCGAAAAAATTGCATTACTTGCTTAATGAGGTGAAAGAATGTAATGGATCGTAAAATAGAGAAAATATAAATAACATTTCCTTTGATACGTTTGAGTAACGTTTCTTTCGCTGTAAAAACTTGAGAATGACCGTTAGCGTATTAGACATGTTTAAAGTAGGTAAATGTTATGAAAATATGCAAAATAATCTTTAGGAGATCATACTAATGGCCCGGTTAAATACAAAGACAAAATATTTCATTTTCCCCATCTTTTAGACCATTACGGTTTTGTAAATCGGAATCATTTACATGTTGTTGTTTCTACTGCCACCTTATTGACGGTGTCAGATCAAAATCCATGAAATTCATCGTGGTATAGGGCTAAATGGGCTTAATTCATGTGGCGTCATTGTCACATGATAAGGATAACCACGTGTTTTAGCTAATCAGTTCAAAATCTCATGTGACGTCATAGTCACACAATAAAAGCAATCATGTGTTTCCAGCTAACCAACTCATGCGCTTCTTTGTTGCCAACGTTTGATCTTTTCAGAAACTTTCTCATAAAATACAAATTTGCTAGCAACGATAATGTCCATAGGTAAACAAAATGCATTTTATTTGAAAATACATACATAAAATAAGATTTTTTTTTTTAATTTTGAAATTTTTTTTGAAGAGGTTCATTTTTTATAACGTTTGAACATTTTTACCCTATTATAAAAATTGAAATCTTACCCAAGTTTTACAAATAGAACAACAATCATAAATAGTTTGACGTCTGTTTTGAGAATTCAATGGAGAACACGTGTTGGGCACACACGTAATGGGCTCAATTCATGTGACCGAGATGAATTGAGCCCATTACGTGTGTCGTTAGCCGCGAGCTTTGAGTACCATACATTTTGGCTACGTTCCACCCCAGTTTTGAGGGAAAACACCCTGGAGGGGCTAGGGACCCTCTCCTTCGTCTAACCTCATGGGAGGACTTACGACTCCATGAATATTTTAAGTGCCCTATGGCACACAGGTGCTATACTTTTACAAACACCCATGCCTTCTTTCTTCGTGATGCGAACCAACGACACAGCGTCACTATCCTATTAATTTTAGCAAAATGTTAATCATATTTTTCTAATACAAAGCAGTTTTTTTAAAAGAGCAACGTAATTTGAATATTTTAAATTGTTTTTTTTATACAACTGATAAAAGGAACAGATATTAAAGATTTCTGAAATCGAATGTTTTTTTTAGAATTAATAATCTACGCGTTGTAAATTTTTACAACAATAAAGAAAGAATATTTCGCGGGAAGAAAAAGAAAAATTACTATTTTATCTCAAATTACAAAAAAATAAAATAAAAGAAAATACTTTTCACAAGAAAATGTTAAAAGAAAACATTTTTCCAAAAATGTACAAAAGCAGAAAAAAACACTTAACCATCGCTTTTAAAAACTTGTTCTACTTTCTAGATAGAAAAAGAAAAAATGGGACAAAACAAGTAATGAATTCTTCAAGACTCGCAAAACACCAGAACTCATTCCCAGTTATCATTTATGCAGAAAAAAGTAAAACCCTAAATAAACATAAAACAGGAGCTGGTAAATTACGCATGTAAATTTTCCAACTTCAAATCTTTCTCTGACTAGTGTTCCTCTTCTTTTTGTACAATTCAATCATCTCAAAAAGAGCGACTTGATGCTTTTTTTTCCCTTCTAGTTTTGTGAAGTACTTGGTACCGCAGTACCTTATTTCAAAAACTAACCGTCACAATGGATTTCATTTTCTGTCTAGTAGCTTCTTTTCGTCAAAAGCCTTCAGGTGATATTTTCTGTCTTTTTTTTTTCATTCCCCTCCACCCTCATTTTTTTTCTTTATTATTTTTTTCTACATCTATTTCTGAGGTTCTTAAATTACCTTTGCATTTGAATAACTTGCCCTTTTCAAATCGTACAAAGGTTAGAGTTCGTTTTGAAAAAAAATCTGGCCATTTAAAATATGAGGAGCATTACTTTTATAGATCTCTCCTTGAGTCGCGAGATCGAAAAGCTTTTGAAGATGGAAATAGGTATACTAGATATATTTTGGGATTTTTTTTTTAGAATGCACTCTTGATGTCTTTTTTGAAGACCAGTTATAGCGTTTCTGATTTTCATTCAGGCATTTTTATTCTTTCGAAAAAAGGTATATAACCCCATTCAAGAAGAAACTTTTGAATTCTTCTTCTGATTTAAGTGGTATAACTTTTTCTGCTAAAAAAAACTTCGTTTATATTTTTATATATCTAGATTTAAAGGTTTCTCTTACACCATATAAAAATATTCTTTTATTTTAAGTACAGCTGTCTTACACATGTTATAAATGAGTGCTTACTAGGGTTTGCAATCCCGTGTTACATTTTCAATCCTGGAATTTCGGGCTTACATTATCCAAATTCCGGGGTCTCGGGATTAGGATTGGACTAATTATTTAAAATACTTGCACATTAGCATAATTAAAATTGCATAATAAAACTGAAAATATATAATTAAAAATTGGTTTAATATTAATTTTGTTTAAGGTATCCGCCTGCTTGCGACAACTTTTTTTTTTTTTAAAAAAATGGAAATATGAGGATTTTTTGTGATTTTTTTAGATTTATTTAGTATATTTTAAGGAAAAAATCCTATAATTGAAAACAGAAAAAAAAATTTTATTTTATGAAAATATGAGAAAAGACTGGTAAAATTGTACAAAAAATTACATAAACGGGGACCTTTCTGTACAAAAATTTCATGAACAAATTCTCAATTTTGATGTGTTATTTGTTATTCATGTTTGAAATGACCTTCAGGATAAGAGATATTTTAATTTTTACAAAAAGTAGAGTACTTATCTTAGTTATATGAAATTGCTTAAAAAACAGTGATTATATTCACATAAAGAACTGTAAATTTTGTAATAAAACAGTGACTGAAGGTTAACACACTTCTACTGTTATACAGAATATACACAAAAAAATTTAGCAAATTATTCTCAAAACTGTTTGAGCAATCGCTGTCCCCGTTTGATCTTTTCGAAAAAAACACATTTCGAGTAAAACGCATTTTTAAGTTTGACATCTTCTGTAAAGCTATGGCATCTGCTTTTACTAAAACACTTGTAGTTTCTGTTCTAATGAATGGAAAATAAAAAAACTTGGTATTTTTATAAAGCTAATAAAATGGCCTATAAAATAAAATTTAAAAAAATTGTCAATTTTTGAAAAAAATCATGATTTTAGGGTAGTCGCGGATACCTTAAACAAATAAAATTTAATTCATGATAAAAAAAACAAATAAAAATAGTACATAATGAAATTTTAAAAAAAACATTTCATCATTTCTTGTGTTCCTGTACACAAGAAATGTATCCTTTATCCTTGCATCATTTTAAAAAAACGCAGTTCGTTCACCGTTTCATCGTTCAAACGGCTTCTTATTTTTGCTACAAATTGTCCTGCCGAAGAAAATGCTCGTTCGGATTCTTATAAATAGGTGTATCCGACAATTGTCGCAGGGAAACGATGAAATTAGGACTTTCGTCAAATCCCTAACGGAGAGGATCAATTCACGCAAGATGTTTTAAAATAACGTCTCTGATGATTTTTCCCTGTTTTGTGTAAGTGAATTAGTTAAATCCCCGATCTGTTTTAGTAGAATGAAGAAATAAAAAAAGGCCAATTTTTTGGTGCTAGGGGACTGATATTTGGGGGATCGTAATAACTTTTGTAATGGTTAGGATCTGCTGGGACGCATCCCCCGGTGCATTCTCATCCCTCTACAGCTTTTTGGTCAATATCTCGACAGCCAAGCCTCACCGTCCATTCGGACCTAGCTCATTCGATCTCTCTCTAACTGCTCTTCCATTTTTTTATAATTTCATGCTCATGAGGCTATTCCCTGCATAATTTTTAATTGTTTTAAACTTTTTAAAATTTTTAAAATTTATTTAAATCCACAATATTTTGGCTCCTGTTTGAGTCTCGGACTTGAGATTTGAACCAATTGTTCCACTCGTCGAAACCCATTCAGTCATATACTTGACTCCCATTGAGTAGGCGTGGGGAGGGCTTAAGCACTAAAATATCCTGCTCCCGTGTTAATCCTATGGGGTCTGAAAAAATATCACCTTCCTAAGGAGTTGAGCTTGGGACTTGATTTTTGGAGGTCCGCCATATTTTCGTGTATGCGCAAACTTTACGTGGATTTGACCCCCTCCGCTGCCCCCCTACAAGGCTTCCCCATTAATAACTCGAATTCTATGCTACCTTGGTTGACCGCACTGGCTGGATTCAATTGTTCTCCCTATGAGCTCTTCAAATGCGTTCTTTTATCCCAATAGCCCCATTGCTTCCCCCATTTCACGTTTTTAAACAATTTTAACATTTCTTAAATTCCCCATAGCTACGAGGATTTTTGACCTGTATGGTACGGAAGTACAAGAACTCGACCTGCCAGGTGTCTTACCCCCGGACAGCATTTTGACAATATTTTAAAATAACGTCTCTTCAGTGTCATTTCCATGATGAAATTAAGTGATTTTATCAAACTCTGAACTGTTTCAGAGAAATGATGAAATGAGCTAGTCAGGATTTGCATTGGCAAAATGCTTTTAAGTGCTGCTGAATTGGCGAATGAGCCAGGTCCGAATGGACTGTGAGGCTCGGGTGTCGAGATATTGACCAAAAAGCTGTATAAGGGGTGGGAATGCATCGGGGTATGCGTTCCAGGAGATCCTAACCATAACAAAAGTTATTACGATCCCCCAAATATCAGTCCCCTAGCACCAAAAAAAAGTGGCATATTTTTTTCTCATTTCCTAATTTCACTAAAACAGTTCGGGGATTGAACTAATTTACAACAGGGGAAAGACATCAAAGAGACGTTATTCTTGCGTGAATGGATCCTCTCCTTTAGGGATTTGACGAAAGCCCTAATTTTATCATTTCCCTGCGACATCGCTATTAAATAGGAGTATGTTCTTTTCAGGGAGACATTATGTTCCCCTCCATCTTCAAGAAAAGAGACATTTATTTTTGAATTTTTGATGACAGTGTCTCAAATCTAATAGACTGCATTGGTGCTCTTTGATAACTTTATCTACTTCTTCTGCTATACTTAATGGTTTTTGTGTAGAAATTGATCCAGTTGTTGATATCAGAATGTGAATCAATTACAAGTGTTACATTATTTGAAATGGAAGATCCTGTTAGTAGATTTGAAGTGTCTCAAGTCTTTCAAGCAGGTCCGCTATTAATTAACGGCATTGAATTGAAGAAGGAACTGAGAAAAATCTATTCTTGAGCTGTTGCTTATATTATTGTGTAAATATTGCAGTGAGCCACTTAGATCTGTGCCCCGATCTACCACACGAGAAATAAGAGCTGCATCTACTCTATTACTTACGGCACTTAGAAGTGCACAAAAAAATTCTACGTACATATTTCATAAGCAAAACATAAATTTTCTAAGAATCGAATTCTTAGAAAATATTGATGAGAAAAATTTTAAAACGTAATTCAGATAAAAATTAAATCCCAGGATTAGTTATTTTAATCCCGGGATATCGGGATTGGAAACAAACTGGTATCCCGGGGCTGCAAACCCTAGAGCTACTTGAAATCTGTAATACTGATGTTTTGTGTAAGTTCAAAATGTATAGTTCGTGGAGAAAATTCTAAAAAATGTTGCTTTAGAAAGATTTATATTCATTAGGAAAAAAAGAGTTCGATTTTTGTGCAGCTTCGCAATACTAGAAATTAAAATCAGTACTTTATCGGGAAAACAATGTTGCTACGGAAATTTCAGAATTTTTTCGTTTCTTCTCAGAAAGGGTGTTATAGTCGAAAACATCTTTTGCAGGCCAAAACAGAAATTCCTTAAATTATGCGAAGTAAATAAACATGACTTGGTGACAAAGTTGAGGCCAAATTTTGCGATTAAAATAGATATACTCAAAAAAACTCAGAAGGGTTTAGGATAAGATTATCCGAAGAAATAATTCCAGAAGCTCCTGTAATAGCTTCGTTGCCTATAAAGGAACGACGCTGGGATGTAGCATAGGAATCAAACATCTGACAGCGAACTATAATGAGACTTAGTAATTGAAATCCATTACATTTTTTTTTAGGTTACTTATTGTACGATTTTGTTTGAACATTTGTCATTGTTTATACCATATTCCACGGCTTATAACATTCGGTGAAGGTGTCGAATCGGCCGCCTCTCCCGCCAAATTTTGAAAAATCGCCAATTAGGCGCGTTTTTGTGTGTTGCGTTTTGGATTAGCAACCCTACCACAACACGCAACGCCGGAGCGTGAAATTTAAGATGACGGAAGGAAAATCATTAAAAAATAGCATTTTAAAGTTTTGAAACTGAAAATCACTGCAAAAATGATGTATTTGAAAGTGGAAATAGATATTTTTAGAATAGAATGGAATAGAAACTTTTTAGATCTCAAAAGCCATTTATCTTTTATCTCAAGTTGAACTGAATTTTTGCTACCAAGCATCGAATAGTGACGATTTATTAATATTCATTTCATAACATAAAAGAAAAATTATGAAATATTTTTTTAAAATTCACATATTACATAAATAAAAAGCAGCTTAAGTAATTTTCTCATATATATTGGTCATAAATATTTTGAAATGTATAACGAAGTAATAAAATGAGTATGAAATTAAGTTATTAATATTTGACGTTCTCTGTCCCGTTTTTTTATTATTAATAAATAGTTTACCACGCAATATTATTAAAAGGGGCTCCCATATTTAAATGTGATTGCCTCTCTCTTTTATTAAATGAATATAATTATGGCTTTTTTTATTACTCCTTTAGCTGTTCACATAAATATTTATGGCATATCGAAAAAGTACATTACTAGAATGGACTTCGTGCTTCAAAGTACTATCATTTAAGCGTTAACTAAACAATTTTCTCTAAAATAAATTATATAAATCGTTTTAATATTAATTTAAACTAAGTTCGTTTGATATATTCTACATCCCCATAGTTATTACTCAAAACAAATTTCATTAAAAGTTCTTTATAATCTCACAAATGTCGATATCAGTGTAATTTTTACTCGTATGAGTGAGTGAATATTAATGTCGCCCTGTTTAACTACACGAGGGCTTTTGGCGACGGACCACGTAATTTTCAACCATGGTCAAGTGACGTGGACGACACCTGAGCTGGCACCCCCTTCTTCTAACTACCACACCACGCCAACGGGAGGACGATAGATTTAACGTGCATCGCTGCCCTACACGGCGGTCTTTAGTGGTACTGGGCTCGAACTTATGACATGCCTGCCACGATCCGATACCTTGACCACTGGGCTACCGCAACCCTTTTTTACTCGTACAAGAAAGGGGGAGGAAGGAAGGCAGTAATGCGTGTAGAATATTTTAAACAACAAGTAGCCCAGCGGGAATTATTTAAAGTTTTATACGAGTATACCTTTACTTTTTCCCATACACAGTACTATATATTTCCTTATCCGAAAGTCTGTGTTGTTCAATTCCAGATAGACATTGCAAATTTTTCCTCTATCTCTTTCTTAACAATCTACACCACGTAACACAGAGTAACTCTACTAGAACAACAAATATAATATCAGATGATAAAGTCATACACAGAAGTCGATTGAATGCAAATAAATGGGTAAAAAAATTACCGTTGCCATACTGCCAAACGAAATAATTACTTCTTTTTTAGGTGTTTGAATTTCTCCCTTGGATAAGGATGATTTACATAAAAGGAGTAAGGTCGTAGGGGTTAACAAGAGTTTTTGGCACGATTTGCCACACACAGTTTTTATTTGCACATTATGGGGCACATTGCATTTGATAAATCCTTCGCCGCTTCCATTGCAATGAGCAATTGTAATTGACAGAAGAGGAATTTCATGGTCGGGAATATTTTTAATTCTTAGTAAGTGCTTAGGGCACAAAGCAAATTCTGATTTCGCATCTACTTGTTTTAAAATTCCTTCAGAAGTCTCAAGTCGATAGAAACCCTTTTTCCCGCTGGTTACAAGGGCCAATATATTGACATTCAGAAAAAAATCACAAATTTCACAACGCCTTTTTTAAAATAATTTTTCTTTCTTCTGGTTGATTGATTGGTTGATTGAATATTAACGTCGCACTGTTCAGCTACACGAGGGCTTTTGGCGACGGACCACGTAATTTTCAACCATGGTCAAGTGACGTGGACGACACCTGAGCTGGCACCCCCTTCTTCTAACTACCACACCACACCAACGGGAGGACGTTTCAGCTCTCGACAGATTTAACGTGCATCGCTGCCCTACACGGCGGGTCTTTAGTGGTACTGGGCTCGAACCCGTGACAAAGCAAGCTATTCTTTCTTCTGGAAAGGCTCACAAATGTGGATGTACAGTTCAATACTATAACGTGTAACGTTTTTGTATTTTGGCTGAAAGTTCTTTCAGAATTCTATCACGTCCTCCGTGTCCAAGAGCCAAATAAGCTTCATCAAGCACGTAAAATAACTTGGAATCCGCAACGTAATACTGTATAGAAGTGCTTCCCAACCTTTTTATCCCCATGGACTGATTTGATAATTTTACGACTGCTGCTGATGGTGGGACGTTGTTTATATTTTAAATTGTTTTGATTTAATATTTTAATAGTATTTAAACATGCCTTCAGAAGAAAATTCAGTTACTCCAAAAAATAAATATAAAGTCATTTTACATGAAATATAAAGAGTGTTTTTTTACCAGGTATAGAAGTTTAAGTTGGCATTACTTTCCAAGATGGCGACCGATTTAACAGCTATCAAGTGATTTATTCTCAGTTTGGTTTGGCAATTCATCAAAACGATCATCAAGCAAGGCGTAGATACGTCGAATGGGCCCAAAACGAGATGGCCGTTGTTCCCAATTTTCATAAGCGAATTTTGTTTAGCGATGAAGCGCACTTCTGGTTGAATGGCTACGTCAACAAACAAAACTGCCGCATTTGGAGTGGAGCTAATCCACAAGTGTATGTCGAAACACCGTTACATCCAGAAAAACTGACTGTTTGGTGCGCTCTATGGGCTGGTGGAGTCCTTCTTCAAAAACGATGAAGGCCACAACGTTACAGTCAATGGTGATCGGTATAGAGCCATGATTACTAACTTTTTCATTCCTGAATTGAACAATCATGATGTCCAGGAGCTGTGGTTCGAACAAGACGGCGCAACATGTCACACAGCTCGTGCCACAATCCAGTTATTGTAAGACACGTTTGGTGACCGCCTAATTTCACGTTTTGGACCTGTGAATTGGCCTCCAAGATCTTGTGATTTAACACCGCTAGACTATTTTCTGTGGGGATGTGTAAAGTCATTGGTCTGTGCGGATAAGCCACAAACGCTTGACCATTTGGAAGACAACATTCGCCGTGTTATTGCCGATATACGGCCACAAATGTTGGAAAAAGTCATCGAAAATTGGACGTCCAGATTGGACTACATCCGAGCCAGCCGTGGCAGTCCTATGCCAGAAATCATATTTAAAATGTAATGCCACAAGATTATCTTTCGAATAAAAAATATTCATGTGAATCGAATAATACATCGTTTTTTATTGCAATTTAAAGATCTATACCTCTAAAAAAAACACCCTTTAAAAGGATTTCCATGGAAAGTCAAACACTAGAGAAATACATTCGGCAAATAAAATGGAAATAATTTAATACTCCTTGAGTGGCCCGATACCATTTGATCCACGGACCGGTGGTTGAAAACCATTCTGTATAGTACTGACACCTTCTTTAAGAGGTTACATGAGTTTACCTTTCACAACAATGCCTTTTTTTTAAATAATTTTTCTGTTTTCTGTTACATCATAGCTATTCAGCAACCAATAGGCCCTGGGTTCCTTTTTAGTAGTCTATTTGGATTTTTGTACATCATTTATTAACTTCTAGAAAGTAATTTCAATTTTTTTTTTTAACTTTAACTCGAATTTTGGGCAGCTCGGCTTCGAATATTTGTTTCATGCCCATGGACCAAAGGTCAGCAACCTTTTAGCTGTGGCGTGTCAAAAAGCAATCTACCAATTATGATTCAGCGAGCCACACAGTAGGGCATTTTTGAAACGTTTTTATTTCCGCGGTAATGTATGCAGTGTTGGAGAAAAGAGTTCAATTATATAGATTTTTACAGCTTTATCACACATTAAGTTTGCATCAATTGAAAATATTTCTTAACACGTAAAAATATACAGTATAAAATATAACTTTCTTCAACAAAATTTTTTAAAAAATTGGAATTGTACATATATTATGTGTTTTAAACATATTTATTAAAATAAGAAATAGACAACGTAAAATATAAGCATATCCCTTCAATACAGTTAAATAACAAAAATTTTGAATGCTAACCTAGTGCTGCTTCACTTTGACATGATTCTGAGCATTTAGTTGTTAAACACTTTCTTTGTGGACTCGAAATGTTTTTCATATGAGGAAAGATATTTTATGCTCGGCTACGTAGGACTAAACGCGGAATTCATCTCTTTTCAAACAATTAAATATCTCTAGCTATGGCATTTAATAATTTACAAAAAGCTGTAAATTTACCTTTAGAGTTAGCCTTCCAATTTTTTCATAATTTCTTAATTGTCTATAATTCTACACTGATGTTTGCCAAATAAGGTCTATTACAAATTTATCAAGTTCCATCCATTCGAAAATTGACAAATGTGTTGAGTAGTGCTGAGTGCCACTGATAATTGCCCCGTATGCCATAGGTTGCCGACCCCTGTTATAGACCATGACTCCTTCTCCAGCACTACAGCTTGCTTCTCCATTTTCATGCAGCACAGGAAAAAAACAATGTTTTGTTGAACAAGTTTAAGTAAAATTGAGTATTTTGACACTCCAGAACAAACCACAATGTGCAACTGGCAAATTCTAAGCCCAAGGCACGAGTTAAAAGTCTCGTGCCTTGCCTCACAATACTCGAAACGAATCGGAGATGTATGTTATACTTTGCCGATTTCTCATTAGGCATTCTATGAATGTGTAAAATAAGAATCATTTCATATATCTCCGGCTAGTTTTAGGTATTCTATAAAATGCCTAGTCATTCTATAGAATGTCGGATTTCATACTTTGCCGGTAACATATATATGTTGTTCAAACTTTCAATCGATAATAAAATACTTTTTATTCCTCCACTTAAGTTCAAATACATTTTTTTAAACTTGTAGGGAATGACATTTGATGTTGATGGGTTTTTTTTTAAATATTAACTCATTAATTAAATTTAATTTTTCTAAAATAAAATTTTTATTTGTTGACCTAAGTAGAAATTGACTTAAATTTTTTTTTATATTACTTTGTTAAGTTTACATTGTGTCAGTTTCTATTATGATCCATCCCCTAATCTAATCTATCCAATTAGTTACTGGCAAAATGCTTAGATGGAGAATATTGGTATTAACGTGATTAGCTTACAGCGTAATCCTGTCACTGAAACGTATAGTGTCCGTTATGTATCGTGTTAGATGCACGTAATGAAGTGAGAACAATTAGAGAATTGTTGCTGTGTTAAATTCGGCTATTGAGATGGGAAACGTTGTAGCCAAGTGATTAAAATCTTATTAGGCTGCTAAGAATTTTTTTGTTCTACAAATTTGTTGATTTATTGGCGTAAGGTGGGAGAGATTATTCTAAAAGTAAAAGTAGCATTGTGTTGGAATTGAAAAAAAGGTATGTTTTCTGTGAATTTGTATATAAAAAAGTATCTGTCGAAATATTGATTCACTTATAAAAGTGGAATTTTTCCTTCTAAAATATAGGTAAGAAGTTAAATCCTTCTTTTTTCTCGTTAAAAATCAACAAATAAGTACGCGAATATTAATCATAGTCAAAAAACAATCAAGATGGGCAAGCCCATTAAACCTGTCTAGACCAAACATTGGGAGATGGCTCGTTATTTTTATATATTTTTTCGGTAAAAGGTAGAAATCCTTTAAAAAAGCTTAAAATTATTCTTCTATTGAGATAAAATCATCATTTTTCTTCACCTTTTAGTTCATGTTCAACATAACGTTTTTTTTTAATTGCTGTGCGTCTTTAAAAATTTCTTTATAAAAAGTATAAAGAATTTTTTTTCAATAATCTCGAATGATACAGCCCATTTTATTTATTTTTTTAAGTAAAATTTTATGAATTTATTTTAGCTACATTTTGAACACACACAAGACAAAGTTTAATAAAAAAAAGCAAAAGTTTCGATTTGTGTCATTATTGTTTTTAAATTTATAGTTCGAAATCGATGTAAATACTCAGAACATATAATAAAACAGTATATAATTAATTTTCAGGCAAAATCTAGGAGGATTCTTAAACATGTGAAACAGTGTTAGATAAAAAAATACATTAAATAAAAAAACAGCTATTGAACCGCATTTAAGAGTTTATATGTGAACAAATACATTTAAAAGAATATTTAACAAATTTTTTTTTAATCAAAAGTTTGATTTTTCCATCAGATATAATCGAAAAGTGGATTTTTCTAAACATATATTACGTGGTCACTGTAACCAACTGGTCATAGTCGTGAACTCGTTGTCAAATTTGTTTCAATTGAGTCGTGTAATTCATCGGGGCTCGGAAAATTCGCACGTGAACGTGGGGTACCAGCTCAAGTATCGTCTGCGTCACTTGATTGTGTTTGTAATCACGAAACTCGTTGCCAAAGGCTTTAGAGAAATTTCGAAATGCTACGTTAATAAAACATTTAAATCAATTAAACAATTAAAATATGTTCTGGACGAGAAGTCGGAAGTATCAGTGTATTTTTTAAGGAATTAAGTCGACTTTCTTTTATTCAATTCCTACTATTAGCTCACAATCACTATTTATTTATTTATTTATCTTGAAATTTTCAATCGTTAATAAAATACATTTTAAAGCGCTCCATTGAGCTGAAATTTTATATGCATAATTATTTTGGATGACAATAGAATAATTTAATTATAATTAATAAAAATTAATTGATTAAAATTAATTATTTAAAGAATTAACAAATACAGCCACAATGGCGACTTGTGTCAAAACTTAATAAGATTTTTTTCTTACGTTTTCAAGCATTCAGTTGAACTGAAATTTTATAGACACGATTGTTTTGGATGACAATACAATACTTTGATGATAATGAATAAAAATGAATTACCACTTAATGTTCTGGTTCTGTCCTATGTATATACATATTTATATTAATTGTAACTATTTAATCAAAAGTAGCTAAAATAAAAATTTTCTTTGTTGATCTAAGTAGAAATTGGCTTAATTTTTTTATATTACTTGAATATTTATTTTTTTATTTTCTTTTTAAAAATGTGGAATATTTTTATTTATTGTACATTTTTGAATGATAGAATTATTTCTCTTTTACTTTAAAAGCAATATCTTGCATTTTATTTATAACGGAATAAAAAAATACGTCGAATATCATTCAATAAGCATAACATATTCGTCTAAGAATACACCGACTCGTTTCAAGAGAAGAGACTCCATATTCTGCTTATTTTAAAAGAAACTTGAGCGTCCGACGACGAAACGTATGAACTGATTGAATTGAAACTTTGATCCCCGTAAGAACCGAAACGGACTTCAATATATTATCAAGAAAAACTGTCATTCATTTTTTTTCTTTTCAAAAGACTAGCTTTTGATCCTAATACTTCCATAAGATTTGACTCCACTTTTTGATAAAATTGGATATAGGGTAGTAGATTACGGTTTAACTCTTTTTTTATTTGTTATTATTATTATTTTATTCATCGAAAGAACTATCTTCATAGCTTTTTTACCCTTAGATATGAAATATAATACGCAGCATTGTTTAAGGAAAAGAATATGTTTCGCGATCTTTCAAAGAAATCCATTTTAGAGCTATGGAAAGATTTATTGTAGTTTATTTGATTGAATCATATGTATTCATTCGTATAGAATCCTTTCTTTATAAAAAAAACAGTTTTGGGGTTTGAAACGCTTATCTCTTATCAAAAAAATGCAAAAAGCATGTAAAAAATATTTTGATGAAGTTTAAAATCGTTTTATATAAACCTTATCTTTAAGTAGTACGTTATATACAACTGTTTACAAAAAAATATACCAGAATCCGAGTTCTGTAAGACATTGTTTTTAAGATTTTTATCACTAAGAGTTAAACATTTTACCATAAATCGGAAATAATTTCCTGTGCTTTTCCGTTTCGCCGGCCCAAATCTCGCCAAGCAGGTTTTACTGGCAACAATATACGCATAAAAAATGTTATTAAATGCCAATTCTCATTAATTTTTCCTCTATTTTTGATGCATTATGAAAATGACGTTACAGATTTAAAAAAAAGACCACAATTTGTTTTAAAAATGTCAGGGTAAAAGACTACCAGCAGAAATATTTCCTTTGGTGTCGGTTGTATCATTTTGGCGACTTTATCGACTGCGCCGGCGAAACGGAAAAGTACCTAATTTCCTTTAGTATATAATAATTCCTTATAATTTATTTAAAAGAGCAGTTTTGATTATAGATTAGGAAAATTCACATTCATTTCATATGAAAATGATAGGAAATGAATTTCATATCATTATCATAAGAATTTTATACATGGTAAATATACGCTGTGCGTTGCCAAGAGATAGATGTAAGCCAATACAACTGAAATATGAAGCATTTCTTTTATTTGTTTTTCTTATACTTGTTCTAGATATAAAATTATTATTAATAATTTCAGATTAAAGAGGAAATTTATGGCATGCAAACATATTAAAAAGAATATTAACCAGATGCTTGAAAACTTTTAATTATTTTTTTTTAAATTGAATTACACAAAGACCGTGCCGTGTGTGTTAAAATAACTTATAGTGGCTGATACTTGATGTTAATACAGTTTTTCAAATATTAGTTAAATAATTAAATTTTATTTTTTAATTCTAAATTTATTCTGCGTTATTACTGTCGTATTTACAACGTAGAGGGCGCCAGGAGGTTTTTATAATGAAGTAGGAATTGACGTTAAAAAAATTGTTTTGTATTACTTGTTTAAATTGTTATAGTGTATTTTTGTAAACTAAGTTCACTACCGGTAAAAGCAGACACGAAAGACGATGAGACTTTCTACTTTCTGTATGAAATAAAAATAACTACGTAATTAGAATGCGTTGATAGGGTATCTAGAAAATAATACACATTCCTAAAACCATTTTGCGGAAGATTTATTAGTATCAACAAATTAGATTAAAGATAGGTTACATGTAGCATTTTAAAACTTTTAAATATTCTTTATGGGATCCTTCACCTCAAAGGAGGTTTCTCATCCCAGTATTACTCGTAGATATATTAATTGGTGTCTTAATTTTTGGGTTATAAATATATATGGAAGAAAAGTTTACATATATATTTCAGAATTCTGTATTTTTTAAGGGCTTGTATGTCCTTTTAACGAAAAAGAAAGAAAAAATTGAATTAATAAAATTTGACAAATAGTGTTAAATATCAACCATTTGAAATAAAGCACTAAATACAGGGTGAATACAAACGATGGACCAGATTTTAAAAAATCATATTTTCAAAACTACTGCATATATTACAATAAGTGAAATAGGAATCTAAAGAGAAATATTCCAAGTTCTTTTTCTACCAATGATCAACAGCACATTCAAGATCGTTGTGAGTGAAATCCAAACATGGCGACAATGACAGAAAAGAAGAGTGTTTGCGCATTAGAGTATACGTACGGGTTTTTTCAGTTATTTCAGTGCAACGTGCATTTAAAAATCGCTATGGAAAAGAACCAACCAGTCAATTAGATAATTTTGCAATGGTATCATCAATTTAAGAAAACAAGTTTCTTGTGTAAAAAGAAAAGCAGCGTTCGACCTAGTGTCGGAAGAAGCAGTGAAGAGATTGAGGCACAGTTTTGTTCGAAATCTACGAGAATTGTCACCTGTAAACTTAGAATGCCCCAGAAAACGGTATGAAAAATTTTACGAAAAAAATAAACTTTCAAGCCGTGTGATTTGCAATTGACATAACAAATATCAGAGGACGACAAATAAGCATTTGTGCAGCATTACGAACTATTGATAGAGTGATGCTACAAAATGTAGGAAACGAATTGAATTACAGATTGGACGCATGCCTTGTAACAAGGGGGTCACACATGGAACATTTATAACAGGAAAAAAATTTAGTTACATTCATGTGTCACTTTCTGTTATATCTACGGGAGTTTCGATAATAGAATTAACATTAATTTTAATACTTATCATTAAAGAGAAAAAATAAAGAAGAAAACAGCCAATTTTTGATACAAAACTGCAAACTTAACAAAGCTTCAGGGAGAAAAATGGTTTTGCAAAAACATCAAACATGGAAACTGCAAATTAAACATAAAACTTGGAGTTAAGTTTCAAGAATTTTCTATTCCAAAAAGTGAAAAAAATATTTCTTTCTGGCTTTGATTTATTTACCGACGAGAATGATAAGGCTTATCTTCTTTTTATATTGTTATTTTAAATTGTTCCTTTCACAAGTTTAGTTCATTATAAATATAAATGCCTCATTGACTGCGGGATATTAATTGATTTTCCAAAATTCCTTGGTTCGTTAAAAATTAGAAATAGGGCGAAAGAAAAGAGATAAAATTAAGAATTCGTAAAATAAATTTATTGTTTACTTTCTTCTGAATTTCGTGAAATTGATTTATTATAATAATGGAATAAATGACTTATGAAGTAACTACACAGTTTTAGAATTATTTGAATTTATTCGTCATAATAAATTTGAGCTTAAAAACACATTCATCATTTTTTCTTGACATAGAATTAATGTATTATTATAATAATTAAAGTGAGTTTTTTTTGATAAATCACAATGCGTTACTAGTTTAAATTATATATTTTTCATTTTCTTGTGGATTTTCTGTGCCTTATTATTTCTAATGTTTTTTTTAATTCTTCTTTTTCTTCTAATGGCGCTTCCTCAAATTAAAATCTTAAAATGAAATATTTATTTCATTTACAAATTTCTTTATCGTAGACAAAAAAAGAAAAAGTCTTTTTCATTATACTCGCAACTTTTAGTTTTCAAAGTTTGCTTTTAAAAAAATTCCTTACATTCTACGAGATATTTAGAGTTATGGAAGCTATAATTTTTCCTTCTGTATAAGCAACTCTTCCGTGATAATTTTGAAAAATAGATTTCTTTCGAAACTAGTTAAAAATTTTTATTTGAGAGTTTTTTCAGTTGAAAAGTAGTTTGAGAATAAGTTATAACTCCTTTTTTTATTCGATTATTATATTTTTTATTATTTTAATGCCTCTAAACCGATGAAAAAAACTTTAAAATGAACTATTCCATTTCCACTAATCTTTTCCACATTTTATGTGAATGAAACTCAGTTTTCTCTCTCTCTCTTTTATAATTCATGGATGAAATGTAAGAATTTGCTTATAGTTCTGTGGAGTTCTTTAACAGTTCTTATAATCTTCTTCATGTTTCAAATTTTCTGCTTTGAATAGCCCAGACAGAATTCTTTGAAATTTTTAGAGCTTGTTTTTCTCTTAAATACTAAATATTAATTGGAAATGTTCGAATATATATATTTAATAATTCTCCATGTAAGCTTTCCTTCGATGAGTTTTCTTTAATTCATGACTGCCTTGAACTCTGTCCCAGACATCGCGCGGGTGGAGGGGGTAAACCCCTATTTTAGACCCAATTCTATCTCCTCAAACTACTGCCACGTGGACACATTTCAAAGTGAAATGATGCAACATTGCATCAACTATCGAATATGATCAATCAGCATATTAAATACCGTTATCGAAGATACAAGAAGATTCCATTAAGAAAAGGTATAAAAGCTGAGATATCGGGAATGAAAACTAGAAATTTTTTGTCCATTGTCATAACTCCATGTATGTGTGTTAGTCCACTGCAATCAAATAAAAATGTTCCCGCACCACGTTTGATTCCAGCGAAAACACTACGTATATATGTACCTTAAAATCCGGCGTAGAACGCTCACTTTTAACAAAAAATAAGTTCGAAATTTAAGGGGGCGCGTTATACGCCGGGTATAAGAACGATAGCTTTAAAAACAACAAGATATGATCATAAAAGAAAAAATTCGAAATATACACATATCAAAATAATGTTTATTTAAAAGAAATGGCATGTCTTATGAACTATAAGAGTTGTTGTTTTAGAAGTATACTATTTTT
Source organism: Trichonephila clavipes (assembly GCA_019973935.1). Taxonomy (NCBI): domain Eukaryota; kingdom Metazoa; phylum Arthropoda; class Arachnida; order Araneae; family Nephilidae; genus Trichonephila; species Trichonephila clavipes. The sequence continues at coordinate 492,411 of BMAU01019712.1, forward strand.
TTCAAAAGTCTGGCATATTACCTCGAATAAATGACTTCAAAACATAAGAGCATTGAAAACTAACATTTCAGATTTTTCATAAAAAAGTGGGTACGCGCATTATACGGTGAATATACCTTAAAATAAAAAATGTAGCTTGAAAGTATAGGTGCACGTTATATGTATACGCCAGATTTTATGGTATATATATATGTGTGTATGTTCAAGCTTTTCGAATTTCAAATCACAAAACATGAACAATATGCATGATTAGATTTTGTTGTTTTGGGAAGAACAAATTCGATAGACTTCCAAAATCAATTAATTAAATAATTGGCAAAATCAACTTTCTTAGCAATCTCACTCAATTTTATGACGTCATTTCAGTTCTAAATTCGTGAACAAATTTTAAAAAATATTGCAATTACATAAATGTCTTGTTTCTAAAATCGTTATATTTCTTGTCAATTTTGATTAATTCGCATAATATTCATTTAAATATATGTTAAAATCCTTGGTATTGGAAAAAGGTAGATGTTTATTGGAAATCATTAAGAATTTATTATTTTTAAATAATTTTACATTTATTTTATTCATAAATTAATTTTTCCATAGGTTCCTGATTCAAGCACAGCTATTTTGGAAACACCAGATTCCGCAGAAAATGTTTCTAAAGATTGTGATTCATTATCAAGTAAGTCCCCATTGGAATAGATTTTTTCAGGTGTATCATTAAAATTCCTTCTGTCATATCTGAAGTTGAACTGCAGACAAAACTTTTTTATCATTCTTATTTTACTCATAGTTTAAAACGAAATGTTCTTCCAATTGCTATTACTAATTAGTAATGGGGTATTAAATATAAAATTGAAAAAAACTGACATTCTTAGCAGCCTATAGAATTTTTATCGCATCTGAATAAAATTAATACGCTATTTAGCCAAAAGTATCCTGATACCTAGTGGTATGGATTCGAAGTATTAATATGATGTTGGTTCCCTTTTTGCATAAATGACTGTCTGAACACGTCTCCAGAGACTTTATGAGAAACTTCCCACCCGAAGTTTCTCTCTCACCGTCTTGCCTACCTGAGGGTGTGGGAGGAATAAAAGCAGAACCAGAGAATTCCATAATCACAATTATTTATTCAGTCAAACAAACTAACCAGCAACCCTCTATTCCCAAAGTAAATATCAAATGGAGCACGGAGAAAGCAATGATTATTAAGCAAAAATGCGGAATCAACTTATTGAACTCAAGAGATTCCCCAAGAGGATTAGTGTGAAAGTCGCGTAAAGATCCGTCACAACTTTCTGTTAGTTTTGGATAGGGGGCCATACGAATTGACTTCCAGGCTCTCATCATAATTGAAATGCGTACCTGGAATGAGAATGATCACGACTTGGCTAGCTCAAAATCTGCATTCTAATTCGTCTCAAAGGTGTTCAACGGTATTTAGATTGGGACTCTGAGAAAATCACAGGAGTTTTTGAACAGCCATTTCGTTAAACCATGGCTGCGTTAATATAGCAATTATGCTCTTACTTACTTACTTACTTACTCCAGAGAATCGAGCTCACCCAAAGAGTTTAGAGCTGCATCCGACCCTCCGAGAAGTATTTTATTTTCAAATTAAACAAAAAACATGTACAAAAAGGTCCCTTCCCCCAAACTCTTGAGAATTGGGGGAAGAATACAGAAAAAACGCTTAACAATTACAATGCAAATACAAAAAAAAAACACTTAACAAACACAGACAAGAACACACACAGGTGCTATCTTCTAAGGAGAAGAAAAGATCCTGAAACAGACATAGGGCACGAGGTGTGAAAAAGAGAAAAAATAAACAGGAAACAAAATAATATTTTTGAACTATAATTCCAGTTGGCGCCAACACTTCCTGTTGTCGTTAGATTTTTTTCAAAAAAAGCACTGGAAAGATGATTTTTTTTTAGATTTCCTCCTCCAATTATATTTGTAAGACACTAAAAAGAGAAAGAGGGGGAAAAGGTGGGGGGAACATATAAGTTATTGAATTTTATTAAAGATACCATTTTTGCTAAAAGAGAGAGAAAAAAACAAACAAGAAATTACTCTTAAAGTAAACCCAGAATGATGACTAAGGGTTAAAACAGGAAGCTGCAATAAATTATGGGAGGGGAACAAAAAAGATTTAAAAGAATAGCAAGAACCGAAGAGGGAAAAGGGAAAGTTAAGCCAAATTATCACATATGGATTTGGAAATAGAAAAGCAGGAAATTAATTTTTTGTGAATAGCACGATTATTAATAATAGAGTTGACCCAAGGATAGAGAGCGTTCGGGATGGGGTTAACAAGATGGGGTGATCAAAAGTGAAGGGGCAGTGGAATACGTAATGGTCGGCTTCTCCAGGCGATCCACACAGGCAATTTGAGAGGGAAGGAGATTGAACCTGTGCAAGTAAGCGGGGAAAGGCCCATGATTAGTTAGAAAATGGATCAGATATTTAGAAATGGGAAGAATGTTTAATTTAGGATTAGTGAAAAAGCGCTTGACCCTTAATCCAGTATTGCAATCATTCCAAGAGGAGGTCCAAGACTCTAGGATAAATTTATTTAAGAAACTGGAGAGGAAGGAGCGAGGAGCGGGAACACTTCACCATCATATACAGCCTGTTTTGCATAAAAATCGGCGTAATCATTATAAAGGTTATTGTTATGAGCTTTGACCCAGTAAAGATTGTAGTAGCTTCTGAATTGAAACAATTTGAATTGAATGGAATTGAGATAACTGGATTTACTTGTAAGATTATTAAGAAAGAGAATAGAGGAGAGACTGTCAGTATAAATATGAATTTTAGTATTATGATGAACTGCCCCAACAGACAGAGAGACCGATGGCAGAGTTCTCTGCCTGAAAGACCGAGTTAAAATCCTGAATTTTAAAGAGATATGTTTTAATAGCAATTATGCTCTGTGTACTAAGCTTGCTTGAGGACTAAACACTGGGGTTTCCCTTCAAATTGGCCACCTGAACCGGACATCTGCTCATGCACTTCAGCGTCCAATGGTCACGTATACTGAGATGGGATGTTGCGCAACTGAGATTAGTAGAGCACAGCAATTATGTGTGTTTAGTCCCCAAGCAAGCTTAGTACTCATTTACCGACCCACTGGAAGGATGAAAGGCTAGAAATTATGCTGCTATAAAATAAATTGGCCTTCCCTGAAATATTGCCATAGTTGGGATAATAACTTTGTCCAGAAAAAATGCCCACATACATCTCAGAGTTCATGTTTCCAACAACGGGAACTAAGGGATCCAGGCCATACCATGAAAACACTCTCACATCATAAAGCGTCCACCACCAAACTTTAAAGTCGGCCGGGCATTCCCTCAGATGTGTCCATCGAACTTCCAGATTGTAAAACGAGATCCATCTCTCCAGAATTTTTTCCAGAGAACAATTTCCCACATGTCCGCAGTATGACGGTTAGTTTTGCGACATTGCAATCGATGATTCGCTTTCTGTGGAGTGATTTTTGGCCTGTGTGCAGCTACACGACCATCCCTTCTCAGTTTTTTGATGAGTGATTTAAATGAACAAGGACTAGTGACTTTGTTTCACTTTACCTATCTAGAGTTATACATCTGCGCTCACTAACTGCCTCATGGTTTTTCTACTGTGTTTCAGAGCTTCGACGTTTCCACTTCATGATTGCATACCTCACAGTAGATTTTGGCTTCTGTAGAAGATCTCAAAATTCATGAACTAAATTTTCCACAAATGTGACATCCCACTATACTGTAACAAAGTCCCTAAGCTCTTGTGACTCACTCATTGTCTCTTAAACGCATAAATATAACCTGACTAACTACTACCAACACTTTTATAGCTTTTGATTATGCAGCAAATTACATCATCTCCCACATTCACTCCTTTGAAGGATTGTTCGGATACTTTTGATTCTGTGGTGTGTCGGGTGCTTCTAAAAGGATGTCGGAGTTTGAACGCTTTCTAGTATTTATGACAAATAAGTTACAAGCATAAATCATGCATCGAATGAAAGAGTAACTGAAAGAGTTTTACCTACAAGTTTACAAATGCTCAATGTGAGCCCCATTCGTCACGCGGCACACATCAAGTCGTTAGGTGAGTTCATCCCAAACATTTTTCAGGAAACTCTTGTAACATCTGCTTCCATCCTGTGTTTTAAGTCTAAAAGGTTAGCTGGTAGCGGAGTAACGTACACACAATCCTTTATGAAACCCCTCAGATAAAAGTCACATGGCGTCAGATCGAGTGAACGTGGAGGTCATGCGATACAAGCTTTATCGGACAGGCTCTTTGCAGCCAATCCATTGGTTGGGCACAGTGATATTTAACCAATCGCGTACTGAGAGATGCCAGTGAGGCGGTGCACCATCTTGTTGCCAAATGAAGTTATTTGGTTCACTTTCTTCTAATTGAGGTATTAGCCATCGTTGTAGAGCATCAGTTTAGGCAGAACCAGTTACAGTTGATTACCAGTTACAGCCTTGGTCGTCCCGTACTTTTCCCTTCACAAAGGCAGCTAGTTGTTTCAAACTAATGTTACCACCTAAGAATGTTATTATCATTTGGAGGTTGACAACCGAACTTAATATGGAACAGTCGTTGCATAGTAATAGCAGATTCTGTCTTTGCATAACACAAAACGCTTTCTGTTAACTAGTCACCATTTTTCTACTAGCGCGTTCATCGGAAAGGAAGGGGGGAAAATTAGCAAACGTTGCGCACACACACATGCCAGCAAACAGAACTGTTTCAGTTGCTCTTTCATTCGATGCATGAGTCATACTACTATGTTATATGTAATGAATACTATATAAAGCGTTAAAAGTCCAATATTCTTTTGGAAACACCCAGTTTTACCCTTAATACTTCAAAGGCAATTGAATTTCAGTGATAAGGGGGTTATTTACTTAACATAGTTAATTAAATTTTAAACAAGGTTTTTTCATAAAACAATCCAAAACTAGGTAATTACAAAACTAGGTAATCGTCTAAATACCCTATATTCACTTTTTAATAGAATCTACTCATGTTATTTCAAATATTATAGAAAAACTGTTAAGATGCCGTTGATCAGATTGTTTACATCAGGGGCACTCAACCCTTTTTTTTTCCTGCTGGGCCGCATCCATATGTCAGCTATTTCTCGCGGGCCGCAACAGGAGGAGAAATGGGGGAGAGAGAAATGCTTTAAGATCAAGATAACATTGAAAATTTAAAATGTGGAAAATATTGATCAAAATAGTATAACACCTGTTTTGCTTTTTTTAATTATTATTTTTTATACTTTTCATCTTTGCCACTAACAGTAAATTAGAAGCATTTAAGAAGCACTCCTTCACAATTTCTGCATCAGTAAACGGTTTGATATGATTGCCAATATTATAACAAATTTCGTGCAGGATATCTTTGTTACCACTATGATATTACTACTGATAAAACACACTGTTGGTGTTGCAAATATTATTCAAGAAAACCTATTTATCACCTATTGAAAGAGGTCTTCGAGGAAAAGTGACATTGAATGGTTTCTGTTTGTTGGTATTTTTTAAATATAGCACTTACATGAAAAATCAAACAATTTCTGATCCATGTTTGTTTTTCCCTACAAAATAGTCAACCTCTCAATTGTCTTGCAGTGATACATTTTTTTCGAATATTTTACGTTTGCAAGATATGAAAGATAGTTAAAAGTTAGTTCCACTGTTGTCTGTTATCATTAACGGTGACCGTTCCAAATAGAAAAAGAGTATCCATTCGCACCCGTACGACGCCGACAGCAAAAAGCAGAACTGATATATTTGATTTCTTGACAAAGAATTTCCCTCCAAACTTTTAATACAATGTTTTTAAATGAGTGCCTTTTTCTCGGAGCCTCTTCAAAAGGCGGCGGGTTGAGTATATCGCTGGTTTAGATCAAAGCAGCAGAAAATTTATCATTTATTTCAGCCCTATTTTCATTATTCTTTGCTCGAGTATTTTTATTATGTGTAATTTTAAATAAAAATAATTAATTTTGTTAGTGAAAAAATTAAGTTACATATATTTGCTTTTTCGAATACCACTTGAAACCTGTAATTATATTTTTTTAATGAAGTTTGGCGCCCCCTTTGACGCTTATTGGTTTTTGTGAATGAATAAAGCATTAATTACTTCTTGAATTGTTTGAGGAAATTGTGTGAAATTTATAATTTAAGGTTTTATAACGTAAATAGTAATTCAGTTATCTAAAAAGTGATTTCAGTTGTGAACGGAATACGATTATTTTATAAATGCAAGTCAGTGTTTCTCAACCTTTCAATATTTGCGACCCAATATCCAATTATAATTTTGATCGCCTTTTCTCCTTCCTTACAATAACAATGTATTGAAATCAGTAATACTATACTTTGACGTTAAAGGTACAATGTGACTTTTACCTCTTAAGTGCCACTGGCGTATATAAACGTATCTCTCATCCAAATCATTGATTGCCGCGGACATATATATACGTCTTTCTGACGTTCGATATTTTCCGTGAATTGCTATCCATAAAATTACTCCGAAGGCTTTGGATTACAATAAAAGGAACTTGACAGTATTTGCGAAGGATTTACTTATTTCAGAGGATTTGCTTATTTATTCCTTTTCTCCCCCCCCCTCCCTCAATGCATGACGTACGGTGGCACTGGGGAGCGAATCGAGTAACTTTTTATCAGCAGTTAAAGGATTAATAATAAACCGTACAAAGGATCAAGATAAGTGTTAATTTTTGTATATAATTTTTCATATGACAATCCCATGGGGTCACTGGTAGTTATTAAATTTGTATAATCATGGTATTGTTAAATTAGTTATAAAAAATATTGTGTGCACTGATACATTTATAAGTTTATTATATCAGTGTAAATGTGTATGTTATTTTTTTATTATGTCAGAATGTATTTTGTTTGTTTACTGCCAGTAAATTAATATTTTTTTTAAAAAATAACCTTTTGTTTACGACTTTTCAACATACTCTCATCCCCCCTCCCTTGCAGAGTTATTACGCTCCCCTAGGGGGCAGCGCCTCACAGTTTGAGAAACGCTGCTGTAAGTAGTTTGTTTGATCAACACATTTACTCTCTCTGTGGGTGAAAGACAAAACAATATGGAAACATAATGCTGTAATTAATACAGTCTGCATAGAAATCCTTTTTATTTGGCGAAAATTTCTCAAATCCTCACGGTATTTTCTTTCATGTCTGACTGATAAAATACGTGAATATTTAAGAAAAAAAATGTTTTTCCTAGTGTTTCTCTTTTCATATTTTTTTTTAAATCTAGAAATTAAAAAAAAAGAACTTTTGTGTATTAATTTATATTTAAAGCTTTCTACGTGAAGGTAATTTTTTCTTTCTGGTAAATGTTGATTAAAAATTAATTAAATGACCCTAAATAATTGTAATTTTTATTTTAAAAGTTTTCGCTCCTTTTTGATGCTAAATTGGTTTGAAATGTAAATTTTCGTTTTCTCTCCACCTTTATTATACATGAAAGGCGTAATTATTTTTAAATATAATTAGATTAAATAATTATACTCTGTACATACATGCGTTTGAATGTGATGTTTGTAATTTCTTTTAAAAAAAAGGCACCTTTAAAAAGTTTTGAATGATAAAAAAGTATTTGCAAACTGAAATTCAGTTTAACGTATGTTAAAGTTAATACTATTTTTTTTTTCATTCTATACTGGTTAGAATTTTTGGCATATCTATAACTTTTTATGTGCATTTTACTTTAAGATAAAAACAGTAAACTTATTCTTAAAATTTATTGAAAAAAAACTCTTACCATATTTTAAACATTAACCATTCGAAAAGGAAAAGATTTAAGTAAATATTTATAAATGTCTGAATGTGTATACTTTTTAAAGCTTTTTCTCCACAACCAAATCAAATAAGCTCATCTTACAATTCAAAATCATAACATATTTTAATGTTATTTATTAATAAAACGTTTTCCCTCGTAAAGCCTGCTCGAAATATGCCTTTCTACATGGACGCACAATTTTGACCAATCTAAAAACGTTTAAAAACACATTTTTCAACGTTATTTTACGAATTTCTTGTATCGGAATAAAAATAATCTGTTGTACGCTCGATTGCTTTTTAATAGCGTAACCCAAGATTTCCGAAAACAGTTTATTGAATTATTTTTTTTTGGATACAGAGTTTGTAGCGAAATGATGTGGGGAGAATTATTGTGTGTTTATCGTGATATTTTTTTGTTTTGTTTTATTTCAGTTTTATCACCTTTTTACTGGTAAGTAAATGTTAAATGTATTCAATTTCCTTAAATTATTTGCTGTGAGAATAAAAAATCGTGTGACGAGTTTTTAAACGGGAAAAATATATTAGTTTATTCTTAGAACTATTGATTATATAAAATTACGTAATTATTAAAAAATACTCTTAAAATGATTAATTTGAATTTTATTAAAAATTCAAATTCAAATGGATAGTTAAGTTTGGAGAAACTTTATTGATAAGGAAAAGAAAGGCAGTAATTTATGAAGAAAACATAATTTGAGAGGTTGATGATATAGTTTTGAGATATCGATCTCTGATTGGACAAGTTGTTAAAGAAAAAAATTTTAATATATTTAATTAACATTAATGCGGAAATTAAGTTCTGAATTAAATTTATTTGATTGAACAAATGGCCGGAGAAATCAACTGAACATTTGATTTAACTAGTTGAGCGTTTGATTGAAAAACATTTGATTGGACGAGTTGATAAGTTATCCAAACACGTTCAGAATACTTTTCAAAATAAAATAGCATAGTAAAACAAAATAAACACTTTTAAATGATCAGTACCAATATATATTAAGGTTTAATCAGCAAAATTTAAAATAAATTACTTACATTTTACAAAAATTACAATTATGAGGGAAATTTTAGCAATTTCTTAAATTATTTAAAACAGAACAAAAAATAATACATCAGTAAAAGTATTATTAGAACAAACTACATACATTTATCTAGAGATTTATCTTATATATTTATATTTTATTAAAACATAAAAGTTTTAAAACTGATCGAATAAATGTTGTAATATACTACTAGAGTCAAAAAGTTCTCGGAATAGTCCCCTACATTCATGTAGGTTTTCGTTGGTAGTAGGGATTGCAATACCAGGATTTTGAGCCATTTTACAATTTTGTAGTACAATTCACAAGCTTAAATACCGGTTTTTCGGTATTTACTAGAAATTTTTTAAACTGTCTCCACTCTATGTTCGGGAACCTAGCAAAATAGCATACGTTTTTTTTTTTTTTCTCCCTAACGAGCGAAATGAATCAGATTGTGGATATAAAGTTGCATCGTACAATCAAGAAAAATGATACAGTATGTGCCAAGGAGGCGGGCCCCAACTGTTCTATTACAGCTCAGAGCGATACGCGTAAGATTCGTAATCTGATATTCGTATCTGTGTTGTAGCGGCGAAGAAAGTGCGTATTATTTCGATATTTTTTTTTAATTGATGAGTTTGTTATTCACATTGTATTCGCAAATCAAACTTGTATTTACATATCATCAGGATTTTATGAATGAAAATGAAAAAGAACAAAGTATATAGACTAACCAATTCAAATTGGATCAAAAGTTTATAGTCAATTTTCTTAAATTTTTTTACCCTCAAACCTTATTCACATTCAGAAAAAATCGGTGCAGTTATCGAAGATGATGATGACACTAATGTTGATAGGGAAAAGGAATTGTCTCTTGAACAAAAATTAGAATTAGTGATAACTAAAAATATTTCGAACCAAAATACAATACAGAAATCAGTTATTTCCAAAACCATCCGACGAGAAATCGATTTATTTGAAAATGAAATATTTAGAGATAAATATGCTTGGAACAAGTGTATCGCGTATGGCTAACAATACTACCAACTAGCGTGGATGCCGAAAGAGCGTTTTCGACATCTAGTAATGTTTGCACATAATTACGTTCCAGGCTTAATGACAGTACAATTAATGCATTATGTTTCTTAAGATCACATTTTAAAAATTTGCAGTAGTATCGCAAACTGAATAGTAATATTTACACTTTTTTTGAAGTGAAAACTTCTTTAGCCGCGTTGAGCACTTTTTGTTAGGGGAAAATCTTATGGATTCGCGTCACCGACATGCTCATTACTGGCGCACGCGCAGTGTGCTGTGCGCCTTACACACTTTTTGGGTTGATGAAATCTCGTGCGTTCATGTCACCGACATGCTTATAGCAGTATATCTGTAGCTATACAGCTGACGTATAGTGCTCTGTATATCTTATAAGTGAAATTGAATGAATTTTAGTGAAAAGTTCAATGTGTATATACTGTGCATTGTTGAAATAGGGTTTGCAGTACAATAGTGACTACTAAATAAATATACTAATGTTTTTAAGATAAAAAATAAATAACAGAAAATTATTTTAAATACTCGTATTTATTTTGGCGTTTGAAAATTTTGTATTATTTATTTTCTAATATTTAACCTCTGCAATGTATCACACAATCCGAATTAATATTTCACAGTAGCTTAGACGTTTTCTTACTACCGTGATAAAACAGACTTTTAGTTGTTCAATCATATTTTTATTGTGGATTTAAATTGAAAATTTTATAAAATCTAATAATAATTCAAGATTAATGTGTTGAAGTTTAAAATATGATTATTAATGCAAAATTATAGTTTATTACCTTATATCATTAAAATATTTAGTTTAAAATAATGAAAACGGCTCCGACTTAATTTCATCAAATATTTTATTTTATTTATAAATTTAACATTTCGAAATCATTATTTATTAATTTAAATTGTCAAAAATAAAATATGTGCTTTGCTATTTTTTGCAAAATGATTATCTATAATTTTATATCATTCGATTTTTTATTATTAGAAATTTACGAAAAAATATTGTCATGGAATTTTATAACAATGAAATTATAATAGCGAAACGAAAACATTTTCCACTTATTTCTGCTTTGACAATGACTATTCACAAATCACAGGGTGGTACTTATGACGCTATTGTCTACGAATACGATCGCAAACATCCTAGAGAATTAGTATACGTAGCTTTAACAAGAATAACGAGGATTCAAGGTTTATTTTTGGTTACTCAAGAAAATATTAGAAGCAGCTGGAAATTTTGGATTGGTAGAACAGGAACACCCCTAAATGCTTCAGAAACAGGTAAACATCATATAAGATCAACAAGTCATTGAGAGGATCTAACGTTAGAATTGAAAAAGTTACAAAACAATACACTACAAATGGTCACCAAAACTTTTCTAGAATTCATGTCCAACAGGAAAGGTTTATCTATATTTTCATTCGATTCTCAAAGTTTGCATGCGCATGCAGCTGACCTAAAAATGATGCTAACGTAAAAAAATCAAATTCTCTGCTTTTGTCAGAAATTCGTATGAAAAACGAAAAACCACTTGATATTCCGAATTTCAACTTTATTGTAAGTTATAAAAAGCCCGAAGTTCCAGCAGCAGGCAAAGCTATTTATCACAATTCTCAAGATAAGTCACACTTCATTACTTCACACATATGGATATACATACTAAATTCACTAGAAGCACTGTTGTAATGTTTCTGATATAGACGAAATATGCGTTGCTCGTTGCGATTCCGAGAATGGGCAATACATATTGATGGTTGCCGTTTATATTTCGCCTGGAAAATCTATGAGACAGATACAACAATTTTTATTCGAAAATTTGATGATTTATACAAAAGAAGGTTCTGAAATATTCGATAAAAGATTTGGCGAAAAATATATGATAATGTACCGATGATTTTAAGTGGAGACTTCAATATTCACTTTGCAGATGATAAAAATCTATCACTAATTAAATTTCTAACTGAAACAATTTAAATATTTCCAATGATCGAAAACTCAGTACTACAAAATATCAAACGACGATCGATGCGGTTTTTACGTGTTACTAAGATAAATTTGAAGCATTTTCCTTTCTTACTTTAGTTACCATAAGCCTATTGTATCGTTTTTAGAACAAAATGAAATAATTGAAAATACAAAAAGTTAAGAATTGTTTAAATTAATGATGACAATGATGCAAACAATTAAAATAACGTTAAAAATCAAATACGTTGAAATTTAAGTTAATACAAATACAATCCATAAATAATATGATTGTATATTAATTGTTATTTCAATTGAATTGTATTTATATATTTTGTCATGATCTTGAACAGCCCGTAATACATTTGAATAATAAAAAACCATATAAACATGTACATACTTGTTGCTGGAGTGTCAATAGATGTGAAAACCAGATTGATGTTGATAATTTTAATTGAAACATTATGAAATTTCAAATTTTAATACTAAAAGTTCTAAGTTTTCACTTCTATCGGCAGTCTCTATAACTGCCAATTTTTTTGTGATTTAAATAAATAAGATGTTCCTTTACTTTTTTGTGATTCTTTATATACTGTTATAATTTAAAAATTACAAAATAATTTTTTGTGATATTTACGCTCTCAAATAGAAACACCTGTATTTTCTTCCTTTTTCCATAACTTCTACAACCGTTATTAAAACCGGTTTCCCGGTATTAAGATCTAAAAAATACCGAATACCGGTCTTGAACTTTTGGTCCGATATTGCACTCCCTAGTTGGTAGGTAAATATCTGATTCAGTGGCTGGCAGCACTAAGGAAAACACACCGCCATCTGGAATTCGTTTCCTGTACTACTGGCGTTAGCTGCAAATCATTTCTGACAAAGCAAATTTTTCATTCTTCGGATTTTACGATGTCATTTGGATCGATGTTCAAACATCACAAATTCTGTATTTTTCTCGAGAAACCACCTTCTGAGATGCTTTAAATACTGAAAAAAGCGTCCGGAAACGATTCCAGCGGGAAAAGAATTTAACCTGTTCCCGATGATCAGATGAGGTGATCCAAAATGCGACGAAGCAACTGAAAAACCTCTCAAAAAGGAATTCTAGGAGTGTTTGATCAGTTACATGATCGCTGTAACAAATGTGTGGATGCGGGAGGACATTACTTTGAAGGCCAATAAGATTAAATCATTGTTCTACATTTTAATGAAATCTATTCCGGGAACTTTTTGAACCTACCATGTATTTATGAGGCTATTATTGAAATAATAAACCGTAACTCAAAAAATATTCATACAGTAAGAATTATTTTATTACAAACTATAGAAAATAATATAAATATCAGGTTCAAACATTTTCATAGAAATACTTTTATAATATTTTGAGCTATCAAATTCGCCAAGATATATTATGAACGTTTTAAATCTCCAGTTCTGGTAAATTAAAAACCCACTTGGGATATTTGTAATTTAATGTAACTCTAGACCACTATGTAACAAAGAAACAAAATAATATATTGTCTGCCTAATTATCAGAATGTGTAACTCCTTCGGGATGAACTTTACAGAAGCAAATAAAAACTGTCAATTTTTAGTATGCACGGGAATTATTTCAACGTAATTACGAATCTAGTAGTAAAAATGATCAAATAATTTAATTTTACAATTCATTTTTAGATTTTTAGGCTTTAAAATACTCCACGAGATGACATTAAAAGTATTTTGATATTTTGTGGAGTTAACGAATTCTGATAATTAGGCCGACAATATGCTTTGTAAAGCCAGAAGATTTCTCTATTCAATAAAGCAAAAACAAAAACCGAAAATGCGCTTTTTATTTGTGAAAATGCGATACTTATGTACGAGACAGGGACCAAGTTTCACATGCATAAGTTAATACTGGTATTTTATACAATATATATTTATAAAGACTTTTTTTATACAATAGAACCTTTGCTTTTTTTATTACATTCGATTTAAACACTCGCTCATATATCTTTATACTGAATGTAAAATAACTTTAAACAACACCTTAAAAAAAGAGTATTTTTATTGTATATCTGTATATTTCATAGATGAAGTTCAAGAAACATCCTTAAGAACTGATATTAATATTGGAACATCTTTGGAAATAAAGTTCTTTTCTGATCTTCGACAGTAAACAAAGTCAGCTTCACACGTCCATTTCTTTATTAAACATCACAATTAGAACTGGGAAAGCATTGTTTTGGCACCTTAAAAATCCTTTCTCTTCCTGACTAGGTTGACAAGTCCTTGAGAGCCCGCTGTTTTCTTAATCAACGTAATAAATGGTTCAATTATCTGGAAAGGCTCCAAACCGCTTTACGTAATTCGACCATTTAATGAACTTCTCCGTTTTAGATAAACAAAGCCATAAAGTTGATGAATCGCCGCTCCCTAGAATGAAATGCGACCAGTTTCAATTTTAGGATGGAAAAATCACTTTCCTGGAAAAGAAGAGGATACGATAAACGAATTACGACAGGAAAAAGAATCTTTTAATAGAATTTGTTACTCCTGATCTCTTCTTTCGGGCAGTGGAACTTCCGAGTAAATCATTTCACTGAAGTTTGATGTTGGGATATTTGGAATTTTTTTTTTTTAGAATTGATGTGTTTTTGTGTGATGGAAATTGGAAACATTTTGAGTTTGCTGGATTGAATTTTTATCTGAATTTGCTGGGGTTGTTTTTAAGTTAATTTTGTAAAGTGTGAAGTAAAGAAAGATTCAAATGTATTTTTTTTTCAGGTTTAGAAATATTAACTATTATATTCAGTAAAACGTGTCACTTATCCGAACGTTTATTAATCAAGCGTCAAATATCCGGACCAGATTTTTTTTCCAACTACACGTCGTTCGAAAGACAGCCTGAAAAAGCATGGGATAAGCTGTGGCCAGATTTAGAAGGCGAAAAAGACTTCAATGACGACCACAAGGAGGAGATTACCGACTTTGTCCAATCTATCCCAGGATTTCAAGAATGTGACGAAGGAGATGTAGAAACCTGGATGGCATGTGATGCAGAAGACTGTGGATTTAAAATCCTAAATGATGACCAGATTGTGACTCCGGTTCAAAAGGAATCCAACCCTGTCGACGATGAAAGGGATGAAGACGAAGGCAACAACAACGAAAGTAGCAAGGGCCCATCAATGCTGACGCGTTTTCTGCGTTAAAGACAGCTATGGATTGGTTCACAGCTACTGTTGCTCAAGAAAATCAGAGGTCTTGCAACGAAAAAACGAAGTTGCACAATGGTACAACAAAAAATAAGTGATTATTTTGAACAATACAGGTAAAATTGCGACATTTTGCTTTTTCTTTAAGCACCTTTCCTCGCACATGTGATGATTTTCAATATTTGTATAGTGTCCAGTTTCATATACTGCATGGATCGCATTCGGTTTTCGATTATCCGAACAATCGCGTATCCAAACGGTGTCCGGTCCAAATTGATTCGGATAAATGACGTTCTACTGTATGGTGTAGTTTCATTTAAGGTTAAATTATATTGTCGTTGACCGACTATTATCATATAAGGGTTGCCCAGATAAAAAGTGGGTACGTGCAATAGTGTTAAAATGATTGCAGCTATAGTACCGCCACCGAACATGGTATAAAGGGAGGTAGGAGGTGTACACCGCGTACAACAGGCGATAATGAAACCTGTTCGTGGTAGAAGAAATCGATCAAAAGTAAAGTCATGGAGAAATGTGGGGTAGTATGGTTTCCGATTTAGGAAGGTGAGTTGGATGCGGGCATCTATCAGCGAATGGGGTCGGTCTAGGGCGAGCACTGCTTAGCTCAAATAACTGGTGCAAAAGTTTCTTGAATGGTGGCAAACAATATCAGATTTACATCACAATGCCTATCCAAACGTATACCGTAAATCCCGGAGAACCTTAAGAAACATTTCGTTGAAAAGTGTTGGAGCACCCACCGTACAGTGCGGATTTGTTTCCCTGAAATTTCTCGAAACGTTCCACACTTTTTTCTACTTAAAAGAGCATTACGTTTTCATTCGTACGATAAGGTGAAGGAAGCTTTACAGGACTTTTTCTTGAATCAACCGCCATCTTTCTACAGCGAAGGTATAGACCTAATGTCGAAACGATGGGACCTATGTTAGATCGCCAACGGCGATTTTTTTAAAATTCAATTTAAGGTATTATTTTTATTCAACTTGTCCTCTTTTCATATTTGAGCAATCCTTATAACTTAATGAAGTACATAGCAAATTTGTGACAAATCTATACGGAACTTTATCACTAACATTCTGAGTCGTCTTTTTTAGGGAAA
Organism: Trichonephila clavipes; assembly: GCA_019973935.1. NCBI lineage: Eukaryota > Metazoa > Arthropoda > Arachnida > Araneae > Nephilidae > Trichonephila > Trichonephila clavipes. Next base: position 508,643 of record BMAU01019712.1, read on the forward strand.
TTTAATTCCCTACCTATTTCCAATCAGCTCCAAAAAGAGGACAGGACTCCTTGTTATGCAGATTAGATAAAGTATTTAAGTCAAACGGAATCGTAAAGTAAGAGCAGTAGGAGAGAGAGATTGAAGTAAGAAGTTATAATAGTGAAATTAGAAAGATATTATTGGAGATTTCTAGGAGGATAAAATCTCCGAAAAAGCTTAGCTGAACTGCAGTGTGGTAAATATTGATTAAAGTCTCATTTTTATATTAGGAGTGAGATTAAAGTTAAATGTTCAATAGGAACATTATAGAATATAATTCTGGGATCTCTTATCGTGGTAATCTCTGCGCGATCGATATTCTAATTGTTAATTAATTGGATCATTAAATATTTAAGTTAATTTAAAGGAAAGACCCTTATTAAACCTCATAATACTATTTAGATATATTTGTTAATAAGTCTTTGATTCTATTTGGATAAGATAACCAAATAAAGAAAGTTATTTATAAAAATGGCTACTGGCTCTTATATGACTCCAACTTATTCTCGTTCTCAAAGTGAGGTCCAAGGGGACCTTCACAAATTTATTGCAATATCAAAATACATTCTCTTTAAAAAAATACTTATTAATTTCTTTCACTTGGATTATATCAAAGACTTATATTTTAAATTACGTTTGTCCGTGTGATATGTTGACCCGATTAGAAAATTTTATATTGACACAATAATAAAAAATATTTTAGCGATAAGTTACTATGTAACAGCTTCTTGTGAGGTTCTTGGTGTTTGGGGATTCGAGTAAAGATCAGCAATAACTAGTTCAAATTCCAAATTATTATTTCACTAACTTAAATCAAACAACTCAGAATAGTAAATGCTCAACGCTACTAATTAGAAAAGTAATCACTCGGCTAAAGGATACTTACTACATGAGTATAATCTACTCTCGTACTTTTTGGACACTTTGGACTTCTGTGGTATAATTCACCATAATTCCCTTATTTGTTGTTGGACCTCCGGTCGTAATCATTGAACTTAATCTTATAACTTATTCTCCAATTAGCAATAATTGACCATCTAGAGACTGCTCGTCGACTAACTTCCGATTGACTCTCGACTAACTTCACGTACCTAAATGTGTCCACGCTTAAGTATAACAACTTATTCAAGTCTTCTTCAGGTGAAAGTTTTCAATAGAACTTACAGTTAAAAAGAAATAAATTTACCCCAAAATTATTACTTGAAGGCTCGCGAATAGACCCGTTACAACTAGAGTAAAAAAGATGTGAGTTTAGAAAATGTATTAATTTTAAAAATTTCTGATGACGTTCAGTCACATTACGACTTACTAGAATAAAAACGGAGTATCTTGACATAATGGTGTATCGCATAATATAACGTAATTTATACTAACATTTAAAATATCATGTGGACTTCGGTAGTTTTCCAAATATCTAATATAGCCTTTGGTTCGTGCATTAAACGGAAAAAGAATATCAAATCGGTAAAGCAATCATGCAATGAGAGAAATGTTTCACTTATTCGGTTATTTTTCTTTGCGTTTAAATATCAAATAACATTTCAGTAACTGCTTTATGTAAAATCCCTTGTATTTTTAACTTATCATTTTTTTTTAATTCTTTCAATTAATTTAATTTATACCCAAAGTACATAATGTGGACAAAATTCTTCGTGGAAGTTTAATGTAAGTTTCACGAAGTTACATATTAATGTAAGTTCGCAATGCAATGTGAGTTAATTCTGTATTGTTTGTGTTTTTAATGATTTACGAAATTACTTATAAACTTTTATGGGAAATTTGTATTATGAATTAATTTCACATAAATTAATCGAATGGAATATGAATCTAATTGTGTTCCTAGATTATATATATAATCTTTTTGGGCCGATTTATCCATTAAAATTTTATTTTTTTGCAAAAAAGAATTAGAACTATTCAGATGACACAGCGGCATAATAACTATTCATCTCCAAATAAGAGAACTAAGTACTTTAATTAAAAACAATATTTAATTCAATTTTAAAAACTTACAACCATTCATTTATATATATATAAAAAAATAGGTATAGTATCAAAATAAAATTATTTTAAGAAGCATTGTGAAGGTCAATTGAATGATTGATTATTAACGTCGCACTGTTTAGCTACATTGTGAAGGTCAAAAGTTTAAAAGAAACTGCAAAGTTAATTAATAAAAATTGATTAAAACTAATTATTTAAAGAATTACAATTACAGCCACGTTGGCGACCCTTTTGGCGACTTGTGTCACAACTTGAAAAAGTTTTTCTCACGTTCTAAAGCCTTCAGTTGAACTGAAATTTTTATACACGATTGTGTTGGATGACAATGCAATACTTTAATGATAATTTTAAAAAATTAATCACCACTTAATGTTGCGATACTGTCCTATTTATATACATATTTATGTTAATTGCAACTATTTAATAAAAAGTAGCTAAAATAAAATTTTTCTTTGTTGATCGAAGTAGGCATTGGCTTAAGAAAAAATTTTTATGTCACTTGTTTTTAACCAGCATTAAAATTTGTATCGATCTTCATTTAAAAGGTTTTGTTAAATCCAATCACGAAAAAGAGAGAAAATTATGATGACTACTATTCATGCGATGATTTTGAAGGAAAAAATATTCATTTAATCAAGCCAATAAATAATCGAATATTACGCTAAAATGTATCCAAATCTTCATATTACACATTAAATATTTGACATTTAACATTAACTAAAATCTTCAATTTGCAATATATATTTATAGTTATTGATATATTTTGGTGCATATACCGTATTTATTCGAATCTAAGCCACCTTCTATTCTAAGATTCACCCCCAATTCTCTACTCGTTTTTGAGAAAAAATAAAAGAGTTGTGTAAAAGACTTATCAATATCTGATACTTGGGAAATTTTAAAAAAAAAATTTATGAGAAATAACAATAAGTCAATAATTTATTTGTGTTACCAGTATTAAAAAATTTCAAGTACATACATGAACCTACAATTACTCTAACCGTGAGTATCATGTTTAGAAAATCATTCGTCACTCTCAATGTCAATGATAACTTCGGAATGAGTGACGTGTCGTAATTCGTGCCATCCAATGCCTTTTATATGCAGCAGTATAATTAATAAAATGGTTTACAGAAGAATGTAAAAGAATCCTTAAAGACTGTCGAACATTTATAAGAAAAAATTATATCATTTCGTTTGAGCCTTGTAGAATGCTTCCATTTATCAAAAACTCTTCTAGAGATATGGTCCAAACCATATGAGCGTAGTTTATTAGTGAACTTGATAGTGGCAAGTTTGCGCCTGCTTTCTAGCGGAGGCAGGCCGCATTCTTGTTCGGCCTTTTCATTATTGGTTGATGACACTGCTCCAATAATAATTTTGGCAGTTCTGTGTTGTACAGAATCAAGTTTCCGCTTAACAGAAATAGAGGCCGGAGTCCAAATTGGGGTCGCATATTCTAAAACCGGTCTGATAACAGTGCAAAAAGTGCTTTTTATGGTTTGAGGTCTTGAGCCCCAAGAAGTTCCGCATAGCTTTCGAAGAATATTCAGTTTTCCAAGAGCTTTGTTGGTAGTTTGTTCGATGTGCTTTGAAAAGCGGAGTTCGGGATCTAAGGTTACTCCAAGATCTTCGACTCTCCAACTTGATAGTGAAATCAGAAAAGAACTCAGTTTGGATCATTCCTCCTTGGAGTTCCTTCAGGAGCCCCTCATTCCAAAAAACCCACCAAAGAATACCTGTTTCGAATTGGAATTGTTGCAGCCATGTTCCAAAAAAGAAGACCCTGTAACTCTCAGACAAAAAGGATTGGAAACGATAGCAATACTCTCTCAAGATAACTTTGCAATCGCCTACACCGATGGTTCCTCAGACAGATCCCTCAGCAATGGAGGTGCCGGAATCATCTTACTCCTCCCAGATGGTAATAACTACAAACACAAAATTAACACAGGCATAATCGCCTCAAACTTCACAAGTGAACTCGTGACAATTAGAGAGGCCCTTATATTATATCAACAAAACCCACATGTTATTGATTCTACAGAAGGATTAGTAATCTTCTCAGATTCTCTCTAAATCAGCTATAGAAGCCATAAGAAACGGAGAGACTAACATCTCCTGTGATATTATTACCCTTCTAGAACAGCTGCACAACAAAAGAAAATCCTGTATCCTGCAATGGATACCCGCACATGTCAAAATTGAGGGTAATGAATGTGCAGATATATATATATATATATATATATATATATATATATATATATATAGCCTCGCCAAAGAAGCTAGAGACATCGAACATAAGTGCACCACCATCACAATTTGATGCTAACGCAGTAGCCAAACATAGAATTATGAATCACACTTTTAAAAAACCCCTAGTTACGGAATTTGACTGTCCTCGAATTATAACATCCACAATTGCCAGATTGAGAACTGAACACCTTAAGGGCATGAAGATTCACCCAGACAAGACAAGATCTTATGTTCAATGCAAACACTGCCCAGATCTTCAACTGACGCCCAATCACATTTTGGAATGCCCAACCGTCGCAACAACAAAGTTACTAAAAATGGGAATGGTCCCTCTGAGGGACTCTTTGCGGGAGCTCCTGTACAGCCCTGATGCTCCCAGAATAGCAGAGGCAGTGATCAAGACTTTCGACGGAATTTAGTGTAATCTACTGCATTTATTCATGGACACGAGAACAACAACATATCATTTGTTTACGCCATCATCGACGTATGTTTGTTTCATTTATGCCAAATTAGCAGTGCCCCTGCTTTGTTTCCTTTTTTTTTTTTTTGCGAATGCCTTTTTTTTCGTCTCAATGAACTCGTCTTGATGCTATTATCGATATCTTTGATGTTTTGGCGATTAAAAGAAACCGTATACAAAAAACTTTCTTAAATACGAGCAGACGACGATGTGTAGGAAAAACTGAATACTGGGGATAAGCTACGGAATGGGATACGTCATCATTTCAAGTGGCCAGAGTGGGTGGTTGCATTTTTTCTTTTGAAAGGGGTGGGAACTCAATTTCCCCCATCCGACAAAAGTTTTGCCTTCGATTCTAAGCCACCCTATTTTTCCATTTTTAATGCTATTAAAAATATGGTAATTATTAATATTTAAAATAAACGATAAATACGATAATTATTAACATTTGTTCATATCCATTAATAATTACATAAAAAAATTTCCATCGATGTTTATATAATATAATTTGTGGGGGGAATTCTGTGCTGTCTTCGAGCGCCAGTTTTATCATGATTCAATATTACTTTCTTTTACATGTTTAACGCTTGGTAAATATGTATCGCAGGTGTGTTTTGAAGAAGACTGTAAGAAAAAATGTTTCCCTAATTTTCTCTGATTTTGATAGCAACTGCTGAGAGGCCTCAACCTCGTTATTTTAAACAACGATTTGCTGACTAAGTGATTCTTGATCTGGCAGCACGCTTTGCGAAATCATGAATAAAGTTAACTAATACAGGATCAACTTACATTATTATAACTACCACTTACCTCAGACGTAAACAGTGCACAGCTAATGAAACAAGGCTGATTGCGCTAGTTAAGAGGGTGGACATAAAAGTTTTAAATGCGAAGTATATTTTCGAACCCTACGAAGGATACCCTTCGTAGCTGTGATAGATAAAATGCGCAATTTATCTGACTTACGAAAGGGGATTATCGTTGTCTTTCACGCCAAAGGCAGCAGAATATTGATGTGAACTGATAACGTGCTACAGTGAAAGAAAATGTACTGCGATTGGTGCAACGCAATTGAAATTTAATGGAGTGGAAACTGTGGTACATTACGGTTATTTATGGCAGGTTAATATTCGTTTGGAACGATATATGATGACTCATCAACAGGCAACAACTAAACAGCTTTCATGTCAAACGAGCAGGGTTTTTTGTTCGAACCAGAGGCTGTTATGTTTTTAAGACGACAGCAAAACGAATCTTATTACGTGTAAGAGACTCCGACGCAGATGGGTGGTTTCTACAAACATGCTGATGAAATTGTATCAGCAAAATGACATGAATTTGCAAGGCAAAACCAAAACTGAATTACTATTTGCTTACCTTCATCGAAGAGTCATGTTTTCACTCTATCGAGTGAGTGCATGTTTATCAACGTAACTTTTTTTAAAAGCAACAGTAGAGCTATTAGTGACAGATGTAGTAATTGTGAACCATGGTCAAGTGATAAGGACCTTGTGACGGGGCTTTATCGCGCCTTCTAACTAAAATCTCTCTTAGGAAATCTTTGGGGCCAGAATGGCAATTCTTTCCAACCAACTCAGGAAGAGAACGCGATTATGTAGATTAGGAATGTGTATATATTGGAGCTTTAGTATTCGCGTTAAGTTCTAAGAGGTTCTATGAGAAGGTCTAATAGTGCCAGCGGAGTTCTAAGAGGTTCCATGAGGAGTGCTAGCGAGGTTCTATGAGTGTTTAGAAAAGTTCCAAGGAGGAGAATTCTAAGTGGATTCGAAGCCCGAAGATTATCCATTTGCCGGATCTAGTTGGATCAAGGATTATATTGACGATATAAAGACTGTAGCTGTTCACAGTGGATTAGCGGTAATATAGATCATATTAAACTTTAATACTAGAGCCAATTCTAGTAGGTTAGGAAATCATCTATAAATATAGATTCGGGGTTTATTGCGCTATTTGTTAGAATTATAGCTTGTCTCATCCCTCCTGATTACAAGCCTCATAGACTTGTGTTGCTTTGCTGAATATAAATTGAGGTATACTTTTTTAACGAATTCTGTTAGCCCAGCACGCTCATGCCTTAAATTTCTCTGATATGAAGCAATGGTAGTCTAACGTCAGCTCATTAGTATAACACTCCCTGACATTACTTGCCTGGGGATAACACATGTGAGCCGATTCGGAAAACGGCTTTTATGTCGCAACACCTTTTTTTTCTCCGACATCCAGCCGACATTTAGTCTCAACGTTCTGTTGAAAGAAGGCTTCCGTGTATAGTAATTGTGTTGGGTTCCCCTCGTATATGTTATCCGCAAACGACTTGAATAAAGAAAATGTCAACCTGTCGTGACAAAGACACGCCCTTTATTTTACACACCATCTGGAGGGCTATAAATCGCCCTCCAGATGGTGAACAGATACAGCGTCAGAATGGGGATCAGACGTGCCAGCCTATTGTCTCAAAGCACCAATTGAGTGGGATTGAAATGAGGGGAGCCATCTGCAGATGTGTTACGCTTGCCAATCGGAGGTGATTTGGGCGTGAACGTGGGCTGCCTAGGGAGTTTAAATGGTTCTCTCGCAAGTTCGATCACCTTCAATCTTGGGAATTACTTCGTTATTCAGTTTTGTTAGAGTTTTCGAGCCTGGCTATACCTCAGGCACCAAGGGAGATGAACATAGCAGACTTGTGAAAGACGGAGTGCCGGAGTCGGTGGAGCAACGGCTAGAATGAACTAACTTTTATAACTTTTTTACATCGAAAGGCTGTGAACTTTATCAATTTAATAATGAATATACTGTTTTGCTTATTTTATCTGGAATGAAATGCCTTTTTGTGGTAAATAGCTGGGTAGTCTCTCACGCTGTCATGTTATGAAGTAATTTAAAATGATCCCGATGCCAGTGGCGTAGAGTGGGGGTTGCCGAGGGGCCATGACCCCGGGTGGCATACTAAAAGGGGCGGCGGCAAGCACCACGTTATATGAATTCAAAAAATATTTCGAACTCCAAATCACGCCCGCGCGACGAAACTGACGGAAACGAGTGAAAGTTTTAATACACGCACAGACGCAGAAAGTTTATTAGTCGCTATGCAATCGCATTTGTTTTGTGTTACTTAGACTTCTAGCAACCGGTATTATGTGAAGTCATAGATGCTCACACACACACACACACAAAATTATTTGCAAACAGAGGGACGAAATAGCCATAAATGGGCTCAAAACATACGTGATTTACAGATCATATTAGAAGCAAAACGAGAGGAATTCGTGGATGACGTTTTAATATATGCTAAAAGTTTATGTAAAGAGCTTGGAATCTCTTTTGAACCACCAAGACGAATCAGGAGAAAGCATATATTTGGTAACGATGTTCAGTCATCGTACGAAGATGACTTGCGGTGAACAATGTTTTCTTCAATAGACAGAGTAACTGCTGGTTCGAAAAAGATTCCAATAGTTGCAGAATCTAGCGCAAAAATATGCTTTCTTAAGACCTGAAGTGATATTGAGCATGAACGAACTTAAGTTAGATCAAGCTACTCAAGACAATAATATAGAAGAATTCCAACACTTGTGCGCGTACGTCTACAAGCTTTCGTAGCTGCAACAGACCCAAGCTGTAAAAAAGAACTCATTAGGTCCGGCTCTCTGGGTTTATTAAAATATATTATTGAGCCCAAACTTGAAGATGGCTCACAAAACATTGTCATAATGTTGAGAATTTTTTCAACATTTGCCATCAGTAATGCCAGTTGCGAGAAAAGTTTCTCTAAGCTAAATTAATCAAAAATTATCTCATATCGACTATAACCACGTTAAGGCTAACAAATTTAGCTATTCTGGCAATGAACATGACCTGCATATTGATATTGACAATTGTATAAAAGATTTTGCTAAGAAAAAAACCCGAAAAGTGCATTTTTAATCAATAAATAATTTAAAGCTGCTTTTTTTTTACTTTTACTAATTTTCTTGAATAATAATTAAAATAGAGGGGCGGCAAATTTCCGGTCGACCCCGGGCGGCGAAAGCCCACGATACGTCATTGCACTACGCCACAGTAGCAAAGCTTTTGTGAACGTGTTTAAGTATTTAGAATGTTTTGCAAAGGGCTTGCTAATCAAAGCAGCAACACTTTGAATTTCATTAAAATTCTCTTGCAATAACTTTAAAATTGTATGAGTGTATTTATAATTTATATTTTATTCAAATAACACAGGGATTCCCAAAGTGGTCTATATCAACTTCCAAGGGCTTATGACGACCTGCAAGCGGTCCATGTCAGTGAAAAAAAATTGGGGGTGGGTCCATGAGGTGTAAATGGGGGTCTTCGATAGTGTCTCTCATTAAACTAGTTCTTGACTTTAATTTTAAAAGAAAATTTAGTCAAATGGAAGCTAGACTTTATCTATTTAACAGATTGCTTTACTAAATTTAATGAGCAGCTATACTAGGTGACAGCAAAAATTTTATTAAAACAAGGACCATCATTTCAGCGTTTCGTACCAGAATTAAGCTACAGGAGTATAATATTTTACGAAGCGAATTTTACCAGTTTCTCAAATGGCCGCAGACAATCTGCCAGGAGAATGATGTTTCAACCTGCGTTCAACATTTAAATGCCATTTATTCAGACTTTGTGAAACAAGATTTGAGAATGCTTTGACTATGGTAATTACCACAGAAGCAATGAATTAATTTGTTCACATTGAAAAAAATGTCATGCAACAAGAGAAACTGATTGAAATGGGAAATACCAGAGATCTTAAAGTAAAGTTTACAGAACGATGCCAGCAATTCTGGCTTTAAAAAGACATACCTGTAATTTATCTCGAATAATGGAGTGTTGTGAGGAAATTTTTAATTCATTTTCTTCGTGGGAAAGAGTTTCAGCGTGGTTGACAATCTCCAAAAGAACGAAAGAAAAAGAATGGACACTACAAAAATCCAGGAGATTTAGGATTAAACCTGTCAAGATGTTGAAACTTTGTTATTGAGCACCAGATTCATCTCACTCATTATAAATAGTTGTTGATCAGTTATTTTATGTATTAATTAAATTTTAATTTATTGATCATGTGTTTCTTATATTTTAATCACTATACTTCACTACAGTTTGAAATTCAAACCTTTTAAAGTAACATCTCTGTACCATAGCTGTCAAAAAGACATTTAAATTGATAAATTTGGAAAAATTTAATATTAGGTGAGCAGGAGTCTACCTCAAACCGAAAAACATGGCTAGGGGTCTATGAGACAAAAAGTTTGGGAACCTCTGAAATAACAGTACAAATCATCTGATAACTTGTTAAAAAGTGTACCATATTTTATAAAATTTCAAAATTTAGTTATTGAACTGTTTTTCAACCATTTAATTTCTTGAAAAAAATGCATTTAGCAGAAAACGCATTTTAAGTTCTTATACACTGTTAATTTTTAATATCTAATCTTTATAATTTACTTTTTATTAATAAAATAGTCAAAGGAAAATCATTTTTATAAAGCGAAGATTTCCAAAATGTTAACCAAATCTTTAAAACGAACTTCTCTAGTTTTATAACATTTTCATTCTTCCATAATGTTGTACATCCTACATAACTCTTTTGGACATATTAGCTCTCAATTAATCACATTATAATCATAATAATAAAGTTTTGTTAGTGATATCAGTTTCAGAAACTTTTGCTGGTATATTACACTCTATCTTAAAAAGAGTAGAAATACATGATTACTGAAAACTTAATATTTTCTTCCATTTTTTTTCATCTTTATTTACGTTTTTCTGAATTCTTAATATTCGTACTTTTTAGTTTGTCGAAGGAATGGGAACTCTTTATGGTCTTTAAGGAACTTTAAACGTGTTCCTTAAATACAGCACGACTAATACCTTCATAAATATCTCTCAAATTTACTAATGGGGTGCACTCGTTCACGTGCCTTAGTTAGGAAACTTCCAGTAAACAACTTGTCCTAAATGCAAATTCGAATTCCTTTGAAAAATCGTTTTCCCGGATGTTTTAATGAGATATTTTTCGATAAATTTACGGCCAGTGATTTGAAGATAAACTACGCATTCCGTTCTTTAAATTCGGACGGAGCTTATAGGATTGTTCATTATTCGTAGACATTAACCCCTCTAACGACGTGACATTAGACGCGCGAGTTGTACTTGATTTTAAATAACCAATTTTTACTAATGTAGTGAACGGAGACGTCTATTTACCAAACATGGAAAATTCGAGACTGCAAATGTTTCTGTTATCATTACACGTTTATTGTATTTTCTATGCTATTACCAACGTGTAAGACATTTTTCATGTATATTGCACATGGATTTTTGCTTAAGGATTTAAAAAGTTTTTCAGCAAGTTTAAATTTATTTTGAATATCATTATATCTTCTTCATGTTTCTACAACTGGATACTAAATTAATTTGAAACATTTAAGTATTGTTGCAAAATTGATGTGCGTTATCTGCATTTTTACTTACGTGTCATTTGTTTGTGAAGCTTTTATAATTGTTGTTATAATTTACAAAATAATTATATAAATTGTTAGTGTATACCTATCCATTTCGCTAGTTGCGATAATGTGTTACTGTATACCTCTTTTAAATAATTGATATCTAAATCTTAGCATTAAGTTTCCAATAGTATTCAAAACCATTTTCATTGCGCTCAACTCTCGATTTTAAAAGAGCAGGACTTGCACTTCTAAAATGGAGTATATTTGTATTTTAAACCCCCGTAACTCTAACCCTTGGACGTCAATTTCCAACTCGTTCTTAACGAATTTCTTCTAAACAAAAGAATTATGCTTACCGAATGTCAAGTCTACTGGTCTAATAATTCAAAAAAAGGAATTTTTTTTTAACTATGACACCCCTGCAACCCTTCCCTCTCTTGGGTGTCGATTTCTATTTACCCGTTCTTAAATGTTGCTAAATGCAGCAATTCAATGCTTCTCAAACTTTCAGTACTGGCGCCCTCCTTTTCGATCACAATTTTTATCGCGCCCCCTTATACATTGATAATGTACTGAATGCAATAATAATGCACTTTGACGCTAAAGCTACAAAAGGCGATCTTAATTATAAACCATACTAATTAGTAACATAAGTATTAAATTGTGTATGCTACTTTTAAGCAAAAAATAAATAAATAAATAAAATAATAGGATAATTATTATGTTATTTTTCCTTTCTCTAATTTTTAAATTGAACATATTGCAAAATGCGGTGGCTGCTTAGAAGACAAAATATAGATATCTGCTAAATATAGAAAAAGAACTCAGAGGGTCAATCTCATAAACATTCCTTATAAACACTTTGCTTTGCAAGACAAGCCCATGGAAGTCGTTAATATTTATTAAACTTGTTCTTATAATTAAGTATTAATTAATTAGTTATAAAATACTCTGTGCAGCACTGATACATTAAAAGTATACCGGCTGAAGTGACCGCTCTTTGCCCGAGTTCATTTATAAGAAAATAAAACATTATTGATATAATAGCTGAATTGTAAGGAGAGTAGAGCCAAGTGCGCGACAATGTTTACAAAAATGTAAAATGGTTTTTTTTAAGTGATTGCTCAAATTCTAATTAGTTTTAAGCGAATTGTAATTTTAAGCCTCACAGAAATAGCATTTATAATTGATGTTAAATAATGAACAATAATATAAATTCCGATGAAGAATAACTGTAATCTTTTTAATATTTAAAGCGAAAAGACTTCAACATGTTTTAACCCGGGAGCAGGTGCGCACTCGATATGGTCGAGTGGGGTTATTGAGTCACCTCAATCCTTTTTTTTTATAATTATTTTATTGTACACGATACAAATCGTGATTCCAGTGAATAATTAATTCAATTAAGAGAAAGTTTACTTACCTACTTTCAAGGACTTTTCAATTTTTCTTTGGTAACAAATGAACAGTTTTGCCAGAATTAACGATTTCGTAATCTGTGTGTCCCGCGCGTCCACTTCCGGGTAAAAAGTGTATTCATTATGATAATATGTATGTTATTGCTAAAAAAAATGTGTAAAACGTTTTTTGTTATGCTTTATATTTTTGAGAATACTCATAAAAATAAGTTTTGGTCAAGTAGTCCTTCAAAATGCTCTCCGTGATTTTCCAAATATAAAACTCTTTTGCATGGAAAAAAGCGCAACAGAGAAATACATTACTTACACCTTCCCTAAATGAGAAACGCATAAGAGAGGGGTCATAACTAACTGTACCAATAACATAGAAGGTCAAACAGATTACAGCTATGATGTGCAGTATTTCAAAAATAATGACAGTGATGAATTTTTTATGCTCCTAAATTTTTTCAATTCTGGGTCTGGGATCTGTTTTTTCTCTGAAAGAGTAGAATGTTAGGTTTAAAAAGAAAGCGTAATAAAAGAATCTGTCATCATTGGATTACAGCAAATCAAAAAAAAAGTTTTTTTATTTGGTTATAGGATCAAAGATAGCTAATTAGATATTGAAGAAGTTTTTATTTTTGATGACTTAATATCGCGCGCGTCCATAAATTATATCAGAGTAAAAGTGTATTTTTTATTATGTCTGAAAGTATTTTGTTTTAATTCATTCCAGTAAATTAATTATTTTTAAATATTTTATTTTCGACATGCTCGCACCACCCCAGGGGGCGCGCCCCACAGTTTGAGAAACACTGCAGTAATTGTTTTCCAAACATGAGCAAGAACGGGTTTCCACAATTGGCTGCATATCACAGCATTTGGCGACTTTGCACACAGCACACAAACTCTTCCTTAAGCAAGGGCGGAAATTTATATTTAGTAAAAAAATTCTCTAAAAGTACATTTTATTTATTTATTTTGCATAAATATGCTTACAGCTTCTTTGAAAAATGAACAAAGCTTCATGCAAATATTTAGAACGATACGATCAACGCTGTGGATTTGTATACATCCCAAATAAATCTACAATCATTCAAATTTATATATAAGATTATATTGGTTGGTTAGTTTTGAAATGACTTCGTTAATGAATTATACGAGGTAAGATTCAAAAGTTCCCGGGCTGAGTCTATAGCGTTAAAAAATTTTGTAGTAGATTAACTACGATATATATATATATATATAACATTTCTGTCTTACTGCATTCTTTCCCTTTTCTAAAACAGTCTGTCCCAAATCACGTGGTCGGTGGCTTGCCGCGGCGTCGTATTTTGTAGGTGGATGCATTTAGTAGCCGGCGATTGGAAGAAATTGCGTTTTTTGAGCAAAGTTTAATTAAGAAACGCGATTCATTGGTGCAACACCGAGTGCCGGTGACATTTGAGGTGGATGCATAATGTTTCCGCTGATCAGTACGTCATCGCGAAAAGGTTAATCAAGGAGGGTAGAACTTAAACTACCTTATTTTCGTAATAACCACACCTCTCTATTAGATGACTTGGTTCCATTTATAGCATGCAAAATCTTCCGAATATCGAAACTCGCCATGCCAACTAAGCCACCGTAGTCACAGTTTCAATGAAAGACTTACTAACAAAACTTGACGATTACATTTTTGTTAGGTTTTACGAAAGAAGTTCATTATTTCAGTGATAGAACTGACCATATGTTCCATTAAACGATGTACTCATTGTACATTCCTGCGCACAACAGTATTTGGCGACATTTTTTTTGTATTGGTGACATCTTTTCTTTTGGCAAATTTAGTCGACGGTATAATACGCAAGAACCAAATAAAATATCAAGAACTAAGCTATATACATCCACATAGATTATTTACTAAAATAAATTAATCATCATTTTTTGCATCTAATACATGTTAAGCAGGAAATTGTGTGTTTTTAATTAAAAATTCATTTTTTCTGTAATTTACTAACATTGTTTTTTTAAAAGGAAAACTAATTATTTACTTTAATTAACTGTTTGCTTACCTCTTTAACTTGATTATACTATTCTGCAATCTAGCGATTTCAAAATATTTTGAAGCATTTTCATGTTTTCCTAGCGTAATTTTTAAGTAATTTAAATATTCTGTGTGTTTAATATAAACGACCCTTCACGCTTCTGTAATTAATAAAAAAATATATTACCTTTAATGTCGTGAATTTTTATTTATTTATGGTGAAATTTAATTAATCTATTTTGATAGTCTCGTCTTCTAAGCCTCGTGTCCTAAACTTTTTTGATTCTTTCGCAAGAATCAACTTTTAATAATGCATCCAAAGTGCATTATTAACCGAGTTTATATTGATTACTTTAATTATATTGAAACCCTTTTTTAAAAGAAAGCGAGCCTTCTATTTTAGCTAATTTAATAAACATTGAATATAGAATTAGTTTTAAGTAGTACCAGGTCTTTTAACTTTTTATGTGTTAATTACCAAAAAAAATGCATAACGTGCACTTACTTGACTAAAGAATATAAGATCAATGTTGTTTGCATTCGTAATAACCTTAACTATTATAAAATTTCTGGAGGAAAGATATTAATTTTGTACCTCGTAGAAGTTTTTAAATCCTTGTCTATATACATTATGATGTAGTGTCTAAATTGATTTCACTATTGTTGTAATATTGCACGCGTTTATGTTATTAAACTTTATTTTTGAAATTTAAGGCTGCACAGTACCCTAAAAGTTTCAGTTTTACCAATTTTTTTTGCATTTTTGGTGGCCCATATCATTCAGAAGCTTGCAACGAAATTTCAGATCTGTTAGCAAATTAGTTTTTAAGATATTTGAAGTTTTATGAGCTATATGATTTTGGTTTCGGTTTCATTTTAAAGCATTTTTCCCCTCATAAATTAAATTAATTAAAAGTATTTTTGAGCTTTTAGTTTGAAATGGTTATTAATGGAAATTTTCATTACTAAAATCATTTCTGCTTAATTACGTTTTGAGTTTTTTGAGATCTCATAATTAATGAATTAAGATTAATTTCATGGCCAATTTTTGCTTTAAAAATAGTTTAGATAACTTAAAAGCTTTATCATTAATTTTTATTGTAGAGAAAATGCCATGGCAAATGCGTTCTAGTGTTTCTGTGAGAACAATATTTCGAAGAGATGGAATACTACTGAAAATGATGTATATAAAAATCAATCCTCAGCTAATTCTACATATAGACTTACGAATTCAAGTATTCTGAATTCAAATGTTGCAGATATAACTGAATATATTTCCTTGATGAACCAAACCATATTATACTAAACACAGTGTAGTACTATATTTTTTTTAGTATTTTAAAGTCGTACGATAAGAGCTAAAACTTCCTAAACTGCCCCAGTTTAAAACTGAAAAAAATTGAATTTTATGAGCAAACCTGACTATTTTTAGCTTAAGTTAGTATCATTATTATTTTGTAAATAAATGCTTTGTGTTTCAAAATATTAGGTTAAGATCAAGCAGAGTAAACAGTCATTTTAATATATGCTATCAATATTATACAAAAATGTATTTTGAATTAAAAATATTATTTTCAGTTATATTTCAAAAAATAGGGTTTTAATGCAGAACATATATTTAAAAATAATATATTAAAAAATTAAAGCTTTACACGGGCATTATAAAGTTTTGTTTTATGATTTTACAAATTTTAAATGCGTTTTTCTCAGACTTTCAATTTTGAAGGTATAAGTGTTTTCTAATCCCTAAGGCTTTTTTCCTGTTCAAGATAGAGCCTTGAATTTTTTTGTATGTACACCCAAACTTAACGTTCTATAAAAGTTAGTATGGATTTAGGGCTAAGATCTCTACATATTTTTCTAAAAAATGCTAAAGTTGATATTTTAAAAATTTTCGTGTTTTTTCCAGTTTTTTTTAGAAAAATATTTATTAAAAATCAACAAAGGAATAGATTTTAAAATTCATACTAATTTTTGTTTATAATACCATAATAACATAATAATAATATAATAACATAATAAGAAACATATAACAACATAATAAACATTATAATAACATAATAAGAAACATAAATAACTTTAAATGACTAAAAAATTTTTAAAAAAAAATTGAGTACTTTATAAAAGTTTGAAAAAACTTCAAAAATTCCTAATTTTTTAAAATTGTAAGATAATGGCTGATCAAAATGACTTTTTACTTACAGAATCAGCACAATAATATAATCTAAATATAAAACATCAATTATGTTTACTCTGTCTCTAATTTTTTTTTTTTTGAAAAAGGGTACCGTGTAGCCTTAAATAAGAATGATAGTTATGAAGACTCATTAATGATGATAAAAAATACTCGAATAGCTTCAATCAGTTTATTATTATTATTATTATTATTATTATGTTATTGATAGGCTTTCAATGGCAGAAAAGTACACGCGGGAAAAAATAAACAGGCACTTTCGTAGAAAGTCATCATTTACTCTGGAACTCTGTAAATTGTTGTGGATTTTATTCTGATCGAAAACAAATAACATATTCAAATAAATTTCCAATAGTACGTAATCAAAAATCACGCAAACATTGAGCTCAAGCCATTCAAATCTTGAATCACAATTTCGTATAAGGGAAAATGGAATGAACAATCACTGTCAAACGTTTGACTTCCCATTTTGCTTCCTTCTATCGTCTCTATATAGATTGAAAAGAATTTTCTAGAAGCTTCTTTCCACTGTCTCCTTGTCAAGTTATTGTTCTATTATTATTTGAAGGGATATATATTTTTATATTGGTAACTTGTGTGTGTGGTGGCATTTGACGATCAAATTTGTGGCTAAATTCACACCTGCTCACTTGACATTATTGAAGGATATTCTCTCTTGACTTTCAAACGATCTTTCCGGTCAACAATACCTTTGAGGTGGAAAAGCAAATTAAGTTAAAATTTTGCGAGATATTGTTTAAGAAAATCGATAATGATTTACTCATCTGTTTTGTATACAAAAAGAGTTTCATATGCATTGGAAACAAAAAGATGGCTTTGATGTTAGAAAACTTTCAACTCGAAGCAATGTATAGAATTTTCTCCGTGTTATTATGATTTGAATTTTGTAGGCGATGTTTTATTCAGCTATTTCATATGAATTCAAATTTTTAAAAAATGAGTTTAATAATAATATTAATGAGTAAAAGTCTCTAAACTCTCCATTATCAAAGGAGTTTTGAATGTAGGCCTACTACACAGCCATATTTTAACAGAATATATAATGTGTTATATATTGAAAATTCAATACAGCCTTTTATGGCATGCCTTCCAGTTCAAAGACAACTGACATTAATACCAGAAATACTGTAATTTCTACCTTAATGAAAAATGAACTCGCATTTTAAAAAAATTCGAAAGAATACACCTTCATTTTTCAGATATTCATCAGATGTCATACCTACAACAAGTTGATTGATTCCTCTTTTCCACTAGGCGATTCATTTTGCCACGCGCTGTCACATTCCCTCTAACTAATCGCTTTTCCCATTCCGGGCAACAACAATTGCTCCGCACAAAAGTGTCAGGAAAACACAAAATCAAGCTTTTCCCTATCATTTTCGAAAATTACTAGTTCTTCCTTCTGCGCCAATGTGCTTCTTCCATGACCACATTCATCATTTCCACTGTCTCTAATACGTTTCAGATCACCAGAGCGTTCTGTCCAACAGCAATCAGGGATTCAGCAGTACAGGAGAGGAGGAATCGTTTGCAGAGGGTGGACGAGTGCTGGGCAGGGCTAGAGCACTGGTTGATTGCACCCCCAGTCCATATGATAAAGATGGACTAGCTTTCAAGGTAGGTGATTAATTGGAATAAGTTATATATATAATCATTGTGGTGTTGTCTTCGGCATGAATGTTTGTGGTTAATCAATCTTTCATAATCCTTATCAAAAGGTGTCGCTGTTGTATTTTTGTCATTTTTTTCCCTTCATGTGCATTTAAAAATCATTTTACGAAACAAGTTTGGAGAGAAAATGTTCTGCTAGAAAATCAAGGTGCCAGTTTTTTTTAAAGATACTTTATTGTTTTCTTGAAATTGGTATTTTGTTTACATAATCAAACAAGGGAGGCGAGGGGAGGGGTTATCTACAGTGTACAAACAGTATTCTGAAACCTATACTGATATTTATAGTAATTTCAGTAAATTATTTAAGCATTTTAGTTCTATTAATTACATTACGTAATATCAAAAGAACAATCTACAATAAAATAAAAGACACCAGAATTTTTTGTACATTGATGCAGCTGTGACAAAAAAAAATGGGAAATTCCTGCTTGACAAAATAAAGAGAAATCTCTTTCCTGTCTTGAGCTGTTGGAGTAGTTTGTTTTAGATGGCAACTGAGCATAATTACTTATCAAAGCATTTACATAGAATAGGAATCATGGATTTTACCTTGTTGCTCTCTTTGTGACATTATGGTGATATGGATAGAGACCATTTCAAGAACTGCCCTGTAGTTTTAAAGCTTTTAGCTGACAACTCTACCGAGGCAAATTAAAGTTTTTACTCTTGTTTTAATTCTTATCATCGCTATACTGGGCTACTCATCGAATAATGGCATTCCTGACGAAGACGGGTGTAGGTTTTTTAGAAAAAGTTCTATTAATTTATTCAAACAAAACAGTTACATAATTATATAGTTTAAACATTTATTATTGAGATTCAATGATTATTTTCTTTTGTTTAATAAATTATACAAATTGTACATTATTCAATCTGTGATTTTTAAGAAGTATTCGAATCTACGGAATGCATTTAGTTGCAGAATTTTTAATTTAACTTTATAATTTTCATTTTCACATTTCACTTGTATTCTCATAAGCACAGATTATTCTTCTAAAGGGCAAAATGTATGTATACTCTTCGTTTTGTTTTATTTAAATTAAATTTAGCAGTCATGTGTATTTTGTATAAAAAGTTTTTTGTCGAATGTATCAAAACTGGTATAACTATCTTTTTTTCCTTCTTCAATTATGTTGCATAAAAATAACTTGCGCTACTTGTGTGAGCAACTGTCTGCGTGCAACTGTTATTGTGTTTCTACTTGATTCCTGTACTTCTAAACATTAGATTTTTCAATTTCTTTTGTTTTGATTGTTATTTTGAATAGTTAAAAATAATGCTAGATCTTGAGCCGAGCTCTTAAAGTACTGTTTTTGAAATAAACGCTGTGTTATATCCAAGAATTTTGTCCAAATTACGTTTATATCTCAGATGTAATACGGTTTATTTTAATTCATATTTTAGTAACCACATTATTTAGTAAGTATTTTTCACCAGTTTATAATTTAGTTTTCCAGTCCAATGAAGTGAAACACCATCGTTCAGTGTACTTTTGATTAGTTTTGGAAATACAGAGTTGTAAGGAAGTCATTTTTTAACTTCGCGCAAATTAATCTAGAAAAAGAAAGACCAAAAAAAAGACAAGAGGTTTTTGACAAACATATATTACATGCATGCAACTGAACTTTTATTATTTTGTTATTGAATTCACTGTAAAGGAAAATCAATGGTTCATTAGAACTTGAGACATCACTAACGACATTCTGTTTCACGTGGCGAGAATATATGTCTTTATCTTAGTTTTCGTTAATCCGCATTGGTTCTTATCAAGAACTTTTCTTCGTCTGCTGCCAACATCTACAATTCCATTATCAGTTCAGCTTATTTTATTTCCTTACTGTTGAACTTTATCCCAGGATTGCATAAAACTTTCTTTGAGATACCAGGGCATAACTTTTTTTCCAAGGCATCAGCTGTACATTTATCAGTAAGAACTCAAAAAAGGTTAATTCTTAGGAATGTATTACTTTACCACTAAGTAAGGAATTGAACAAAAGAGTGTTCAAATGCTTTACCACAACAAAGAAAAGTTTACTCTTCACAGTGATAGATAATTGTAATAGTTTCTCGTGTTCTGTATCACTCAATTGCTAAAAAAACAAAACAAAAAAGAAGGCATCCTGTATACTAGGAAGGCAATAATATGAGTTGGTTATTCCATTTTTAGATTAGGACTCAATGATTTTGGTGCCAAAAAAAGCAGCGTACTAAAATAAATATTTGGTTAAACAATAAATATTTCAAACCACCAGAAGTACTTAAGGTATCCGACTACGTTCAGAACCGTGATTTTAAAAAAAGCGCATAAATGGATAATTTTCATGATATTTAGTGTCACTTAGATTAGACTACATGTATAAAAAATTTTTAAGGACATTTGGACAAAAAAAAATTATTTAAATATTATATTTCGGCAAAAAATTAACTTAGAATAATCTTTTTCTAAAATGTTCTCCTTTTGTGAAAAATGCTTCTATTATAATAATATTTTGCCTGTATATAACTCAGCCCTCTTTACAGAGGCTCAACTATGATTTTTGAAAAATTCAATTTTCAGAGTTATAACCCATTGAAATAATTATCGGCGTTTTTTTTTTTCTTAAAATTGCTCCCCTCTGTTGTCTTAAAATACGGATAAACTCACTTCTAAGTTATGTATTTCAAAAATTCTAGTTGAGCCTCTGTAGAGAGGGTCTGAGCTATATACAGGCAAAATATTATAATAGAATCATTTTTCACAAAAGGAGAACATTTAGAAAAAAAATCATTCTAAGTTAATTTTTTGCCAAAATATTGTATTTAAATATATTTTTTTTCTCAAAATGTCCTTAAAACAATTGTATATATGTATTCTAATCTAAATGACAATAAATATCATGAAAATTATACATTTATGCGCTTTTGCAAAATTAAGGTTCCGAACGTAGTCGGATACCTACTGATAGGTTGATAGGCTAATACCTTATAGAATATTAGTAGGATAATTTATGGCCCGAAAATTTTAAATGATAGCAATATTTTGTTTGGAAATACCATGGATATTTTTAAAATTATTATCGTCCCAAACGCATTTTTTTTCTGCATTATAAGAGTTTAAGAGAAATAGTCTGTACAGGTAAACATGGTACCCAAAAATTCTTTCAACTGAAAGATTAACAAGTACTTTGAATATATAGAACATTATATGGGATTAAGGAGTTTCCCACATATAATATTCTTTATATTCAATTAATTCTTTATATACTTATTAAGGATAAAGAGCTATTAAGAAATCTTTATCCTTAATAAGTATCTTTATAAGTATCACGTGCTATTAATTGTATCATTTGAATAAACTCTATTTCTTTTTCCTTGCTGGATATTTTAATATTACGATAAACAATTTGAAAATATTTTGTATTTATTCTTGTTGTATATGAAGAAATTTTGTTCTTTTTATCTAGAATCTTTTTTTAAGTATAATTAATTTAAGTATAATTAATATAATATTTTGTAGTTATATCTATTAATTGAAACGATCTTACCAAAATCGTTATTTAAGTTTTGTACTTTTCAGTCACACTGGATACATATTTATGATGTAGTTGAAACAGCTAAAGTGATTGGATAAATTTAATTATTTTAAAATTATTCAGGAAAACATCATTCGCAATTAGTTTTTATAATTGAAAAGTCACAATTAAAATAAGATATTTTTCATTTTTCCTTTTACGTATCAGATACAATTTCATTCTTTTTCAATTCCTACTATTAGATCTCTCTCTCTCTCTCTCTGTATATATTTATATATTTATCTTGTTCAAGTTTTCAAACGTTAATAAAATACTTTCCATTCATCCTATTAAGTTCAAATATATTTTTTTAAACTTGTAGTGGATAACACTTGATGTTAGTATAGTTTTTTCAAAAATTAATTATTTAATTTAATTAATTACCGGTTTTCTACGCCAACTTAGATTCGTTTCCATTGTTTTAACAATTACATTGTTAAAACAATGATAAAAGTTGGAGTCGAAAACCGGTTTTTCAGCCAAACTAACCAAACTGGGGAGAGCATTGTTACTACAATGAAGACAAATCATGCTCTTTTTTCCACACAATTCCTACTATTTTAGTTCACTCTCTCCCTACATGTATATATATATATATATATATATATATATATATATATATATATATATATATATATACATCTTGTTCAAATTCTCAATCCTTCATAAAACTCCTTCTATTCATCCTTTCAAAGTTGGAATTGACTTTAAAATTTTTTTATATTACTTGTTTTTTATTGTATTAAACAAAATCATTATTGTATTGCAATTGTTTTTTACATAAAAATATTGCTTTGATGTTTGAAAAAAATGTTTAAATAAGTTTTCTATGAACTTTTTTCCCCAGAAAGGTGACGTCATCGACATTTTAGCCAAGTCTAGCTCTGGTTATTGGGTGGGAAGGTTACGGAATCAAATAGGACATTTTAAGTTCATCAATGTGGAAGAAATTCAAAATGGCGATAGGAAAACATCGAAGAGACGTCTTTCATCCTTCGAACAAAAGTCGAATTTAGCGAAGACGTTGGAAGATCTTCTAGAACATCTCGGACTAGAGGTAAGAGTTTTATTCCAATAGCAATCTGTCCTTCTATTTGACATATCTATCATACTGTATATTTACCCATTCTTCCTCTTTCAAAGGAATTTGAAAGACAGCTTAAAAATTCCATTTCCCGGTTTCGATGTTATATCGAAAATTTAGAATGGTTATAGAATAAATCGGTTTTCGAATAGAGTTAAACGTAAATGTTGGAGTTAGTCAAAATATTTGAAATAATGTAGAATTTATTGGAAAAATGATGAGGGAAAAAATGACATGATTTTAAGCTATCTACCTACGTAGCAAGTATTTAATGTAAACTGTTTTGCATTTTTTACGTAGGTAGCACTATTTTAATAACATTTTGATTATTTAAAACCATGTAATAATTTTAATAATTATTCTGTGCTTTAATATTTTATTACTATTTTATTTATAATACTAGCCGTTACCCACCCGCTTCACTGGGTATTTCACGATGTTGTATATATGCATACTGTTTACATATATATTAATTATTGATATCTAGCATTAAGAATTCGATTGTATTGAAAAATATATTTATAGCTGTTACACTCTCGCCCCTTGATATAAAAAGAACATAAATTATAATATCTAATTTCTATTTATATCTAAAATAGAAGGAGAAAGATTTTTTTCGCTCACTTAACCTAATAATCAAGTGGATTTCCACCAAAGCAACTTTTCAGTGGATCTCTATTCCATAAAATAAACATGCGTGCTAAATTTCAAGTCTAAATCTAACAGAGCAAAAACGGAATTTTTATCATCAATACCTCGTTGACAGCATTCTTAGCGGATTCCAATTCAACAAAAGAAGCATGCAAACCAAATTTTCTTATTATAGTCTTAGCAGTTGAAAAACGGGAATTTTGTCTATCAATACACCCCACTAGCTCTCCCCGCTTCCCCCTGGAGTTGATTTCCGTAAAATCCATTCTTAGTGGAACTCTATTCAACTGAAGAAAAGTGCTCAACAAATTTCAAGTAAATGAGTTAAATTCAAAAACAGAGGAAATTTTCTATAACACGCCTTAATCCCACGCAACCCCACTCCTTTGGGGGACCATTTTCGCAAAAATCTTTGTAAAAGGAACTTTATTCCATGAACGGAACATACCTTCTAATTTTCAAACAGGTGGTTCTATTAGTTGAAAAGTGGGAATATTTATCTATTATATACGTCCCTTAATCCCCCTCAGTGACCCTTGGGGATCAATTTTCCCCAAAACTATTTTGTAGTGGATCTCTACACCATGAAAGGAAATCGCTTACCAAATTTTAAGACTGTACGTCTAATAGTTTAAAAATGGAAATAATTATCTATAACGCCTCTTAAGCCCCCGCAACGCCACTTAGGAAACGATTTTCACAAAGACCATCTTATGACAGATCTCCACTCAGTGAATGGAATCTGCTTACTCAATTTCAAGATTTGACGTCTAATAGTTTAAAAAAGGAGTTAATTGCCTATAACGCCCCTTAATTCTCCTCAACGCCACTTGGGAGTCGATTTTCACAAAATCCATTCTGTAGGGGATCTGTACTCTATGAAAGGGATCCGCTTACCAAATTTCAAGACCGTACGTGTAATAGGTTAAAAATGGAAATAATTATGTATAACGCCCCTTAAGTGCCATCAACGCCCCTTGGAGGTCAATTTTCGCAAAAATCATTATGTAGGGAATCTCTACTTTATGAAAGAAATCTGTGTACCAAGTTTCACGACTGTACATCTAATAGTTTAGTAATGGAAATAATTATCTCTAACGCCCCTTAAACCCCCGTAACGCCCCTTGGGGTTCGAACTTTGAAAAATGCCTTCTTAGCTGACGTCTACTCCATGAAGGGAAACCTCCCTATCTAATTTCAAGTCTGTAGGTTTAATAGTTCCGGAGATATCGTGATTAGTCAGTGAGTGAGTCGCTTTTCTCCTTTATATATATAGATGATAATGTATAATATTTTTTTTTACAATACTGTAACTTAATAACCATTTAAAAGCAATTAACAATTTAATACTGTATTTATGCTTCAATTTTCATGTTTTGTAATTTATGAAAAGTTTTGAATTTTCATTACTTGTGTGATAAACAACAATTTGCAAAAATTTACTTGTTTTAATGATGCCTCAACTATCAACCAGTTTATGTTCTGTCATATCTCGCCAAATAAATCCAGTTACTTTGATCAAAGGTTACTGATTAGTTGGCGTTTGCAAAACTCTTTTGCAATGTGTGTCATTCTTGACCCGATGTTTTATTCTCCTAACTTCTATACAGCGCTTTCAAATGACTTTCACTCCCAGATGAATTAAAGCTGATCGTGATCGACCAGTGGACCGCTAAGACATTTTGGGGTGACCGCCTGCAGATTTTAGCAGTTAGTAATTATAAACGTAAAATTCAAGATTGGTTGACAGTACGCAGACTGTTTTCTACTGAATATTATAACGTAAACTAACTTTAGATAAAAATGTTATATTTTTTAATGTGTTTTGAATTGTTTCATAATAAATGCATCATTTGATATAACTCTATTTGTGGCTATTATTATTATGTTTGTATCTTGCGCTTTGCTTTAAATGTGGTTTTTTATTTTAGTTTTCTAGGCAAGTACATATTCCGCATTTATTGTTAAGTTACAATCATAACCTCACCACAGCTTTGACATTGGGCAGTGGCGCACACAAGAATTTTTCAAGGGGGGTGAGGGTCGAAGGACTAACATTCTCGTATTATACCCGGATAGGTAGCCAATCATATTTTTATTTTTATTTTGTCGATTTTCCGGAACAAAAAACAGCAAAAAATAAATTACTCAATTAATAATTAACATTAGTTAATAAAAAAGTACTAAGAACAAGTACTTAATTAAATTTCACGTGCATGGGATTATAATGAATCGGGGGAAAATGCAGGGCTATGAGGGAGGACCCGTAGTGCCCTCCCTTAACACTGGGTGGCCCGCAGTACCTTGGAACCTATCTCTAAAAGTCTGCAACCCCTGAATTAAAGGGTAGAAACCACTAGTTCACATCTCTCTTGGATTTCGATCAAGTGGGGCTTTGTTGATGTCGCTCTTTAGGATCACATTTGAGCTAGAGCCGTGCGTGGCCTAGTGGTTAGAGCATCGAACTACAGGCCGGAAGGCCTGGGTTCAATGCCCGAAAAATACCCTCCGAGTACACACGGAGTACGTGCTCGTTAAATCATTTGGCCCGAAAGTCTTGTGTGGCCGCGGTAACCGAGTGGTACAGTGCGACGTTAATATTCAATCAATCAAACAATCAACCGAAAGTCTTGTGGGCTGAATTACGAGTGCAGGGGACTGGAGAATATTTCCCTCCCCTTCAGTTCCATGTCTAAATTGTGGAGGTGGAGATAGGTGGTGTCGCCATCTATCGTCCCTTCGGAGAATTTCGCCGAGCTTATTCGTACTATCACCCGTATGGTGCTCAAGGCCAACGACAGGCGTACTTCTAGCCCCTTGCCACGGTGAATTTCGTGGGCCTCGTTCTGACTACGTCAGACAGGTGGTATTAGCCATAACAACAACAATAACATTTGAGCTGCCGATCTGCTGGTCCACGATGGTCGCGGTAGCCTAATGGTTATGGTCCAAAATTCGTGGTTGGTATTTCACGAATTCAAGCCCTAGTGCCATGGTAGACCCACCGTGTAGAAGTACTGGTGCACGTTCAATCAATCAAGGCTCAAAGTCTTCATGCTGTAGTGTTTGGAGAATGAGTGAGCCAGCTCCGTGTCGTCCTCGTCACTTGACAGAGTTCAGTAGCCTTCGTGTTACTTTGAAGCGAGACAGTAACAAACGATTAGTTTTTAAAGTGCAAAATAATAAAAGAAACACTGGATACTACACGAATTTTAATTCATCATACATTATTTTACTGAGAATTCATTCTTTATTCATTCAAAATGGCTAAATTCCTATAATTTGCATAAAAACTGGTTCCTTCATATTGTTTATAGCTAAGAATATCATTTTGAAACAAAGATTCAAATAAAAACACAGGATTTTTATTTGAAATTCTATAATAGACTTCATTTTCACTCTTTCATTTTAAGCGTCCCAGCTCGCCCATATTTTGAGAGTGGAATTCTTTATAAAAATCCTTATTTTTCCCTAACATATTGCGAAATTCGATTACGATTTTTTTTTATTATTATTGAATAGGGGAAAAAACGATTTCTGGGATAAAAGTGATATGATTGTAAAAGAAGTGATTGCGAAAGCACAATCTCTTTCGGTCCATGGCACTGAATACTTTTTAACGTAATATTTTTCTCATTGAGCTTTCATACTAAGTATACACAGTCCTTTTCAATTAGTTTATAAAATTTTAGCTGCTAGAAATAAAATTGACAAGACGCTTTTCGTTTTAAAATTCTTTGTCTAAACGTTATTTCCAGAAAATTTAGATTTTGTCTTTTTTAATGTCACGGAGAATAAAGTAATTATGAAGTAACGAAATAAATTGAATTTGTTCGGAAGAGTAATATTTCCAATAGCAAAAAGTGCATACAAAAATTTGATTCATGGATAGATGTTTTTTTGTGTAAACATTTTATGCCGGCTGGGTGGCGGGGTTGGTTTGTCGCTAGCCTTCTGTACCCAAGGTTGTCTATGGATTTTAATGATGCAGAAAATCGACAGCAGCCATGTCGTATGATTATACGGCATGTAAAAGATCCCTAGGGGGGGGCTCTCTAGGAAATATTAAATCCTAGTACAGGTTCACATCGTCAGAGCTCAGGTGCCTCCCTCTAGGGGGAAACTAGGCGTCAAAATTACCTGCGGTGATTGGTATCCGCCAATATGACACCGCATTAAAAAGAGATACTTTAACACGGAAATAAAAAATGTCAGCAATTCTTGCCACATATAACTCAAGACTTTTATTTTCCAAACTCAATATTCCATCTCCTTATCTATTGCCATCAAAAGTTCCAGAACTTTCCATAATTAAAATTACAGTTAATTTTTATAAATAAAAGCACGCGCGCGTGAGCATTAATATAAAGCATTAATAAAAGCATTAATATAAAGCACGAGAGGAATAAAGAATTACAATTTGTTACATCCTCCCCCTCTGGTTCCGACGGCGTCCCGACGAGGAACCAGGAGTCTGTGGGACCTTAGGTGGACGGCCACGTTTACGAAGAGGAATAAGGGGTTTTACTTTGTCATTATTACAAGGAGTTAAAGCAAAGGTGTGGTAAACACCAAGAGGTTCCCCCGGATTATCAAAACTAGCAATCTCGTAAGATGATGGTGATCTTTGTGTTAAAATCACGTAGGGACCGTCTCCGCGTGGCATTAGTTTTGCACTTCTTCCTTGCGCAGCGTTTCTCAGCGGATGTGATGCTACAAAGACATGTTCTCCAGGTTGATATGTTGAAGCAGCTTTTCTCTTTTTATCTGCGTAAAACTTCCTACTATCCTGTTGCTCTTCAACCACCTCTCTAATCTGAGTGGAAAACTTAGCGAATTTCTTGAGATAGGGAGTTATCTCTGGCACAAAATTATCGTTCTGGATGACGACTCGGATATCATTAACAACTTCACTTGGAGTGCGTAACTCTCTACCAAAATTCAGAAAGGATGCCGTCTGTCCTGACGTTTCGCATTTGGCTATGTTGAGAGCAAAGCGGGTGAAAGGTAGCTTCTCTGACCAACAGTCATGCTTGTCTTGGACGAGAATTGCCAGCCGTGGTTTCAGATCCCTATTCTTTCGTTCAACTGGGTTAGCTTGTGGATGGTATACAGGGATCAGGGATTGATGGATGTTTAATAGGTATCATATTTGTTGCATCACTGCTGACACAAACTGGGTTCCATTGTCACTGATAAGGCGACGAGGAATACCATACATCAGTAGAACCTCTTCAATCAAAGTAATGACACATTCTTTAGCTGTGGCATTGGGTAGTGCAAACAGTTCGACACACTTGGTGGTACAATCCTCAATGATGAGGATCCATCTTTTACCATCTTTACTCTCAGGTAGGGGCCCGAAGAGATCAATGGCCAAGGTTTCAAAACGTTGGGCTGGCACAGGTGTCTGTAATAGCCCGGAAGGCTTCTGATTTGAAGTTTTGTATTTAATGCAGTCAGGACAGTTCTTTACAGGAGACATTCTGTATGGGGGTACAGAGATAGGAGGACTATTTCCCGTGTTAATGTGGTGCTCCAAGATATTTGTTGCTTCTCTCCCTGGTTCGAAGACATTTTGGAAGGATTCCAACAGGAGGTTAAGTTTCTCCTTCTGGGCACACACACACACACACAAAGGTCAAACTTTCACCTTCCCCTTCTCTTAATTGGCAGGTGTGGCTGGACATCTTCTCAACTATGGACGGGGTGTCCAATTCTTCACCAAATGGGTACTTGTGGGTAGGATTGTCCCAGAAGTACCAACAAGTATTCTTCACATCTGGAACCAAACCAGCAGAACTAAGGAAATCTGTTTCTAGAAGTGTTCTATTTCCCTTTGCCTTCGGGAGAATAATGAATTTAGTCAAGACTGATCTCCCCTCAATTTCTATCATTACTTGGGTTGTGAGAGCCTGACCTGTGGTCTGTTGACCATCTGCTAAGCTCATTGCTAATGTGGTATCCTGGAAAAGGAGTCCCTTATCCTCTTAAATATCTGAAACATCCTTTCCCCAGCAATTGAATGTGAAGATCCTGTATCTGCACATACACGTCCCTTTATTCCACAGAAAGTTATGTCGATTAGAGTCAATCGAGGGCTTCTGGTCTGAGCTGTGTAAGCATTGATGTGATTGGTTGCTACGTCTGTTCTTTGTGAGGCGTTGAGGTTGCAGGTGGGGCACCTAGATTTTAACACTCCTTGTTTCCCACAGCCATAGCATCTGAGAGGGGATCTCTCATTTGGTACCTGATGGGAATATTCTCTTTTGGGAGGGCGTTCAGGTTTCCTGAATGATACCTGTCTTCCATCATTTACGGTTGCACTTGCCTTCACGTGTCTCCTAGGTCCACTGGGTAGGGAACATCGCGGATGCTTATCTGCTAACATTTCTGGGGAGATAAGTTCTTCCCAGATATCCAGGTAATGTTCCTTACACTCTGGAGAGCATCTCTTTTTCATTTGATCGGCAATCATCAAATTCTTCAATCCGTCAAATGAATCAATTTTAAGCTCATTGAGCCAACCTTCAAAATATGCTCGGATTTCAAAATAATAATCCTTCCACGTCCCATTTGGGCTTTTTCTGTGACGTGAAAACAGCTCCCGTAATTTTTCAGCGGTTAATTTGAACCGTTGCAGAAGCATTCCTCGAATGTGGGAGTAATCCCTGTATTTCTCCTCAGGTTCACGGGCAATGAGGGAGGTTACATCACTAGGTAGGGCACCAATGAGATAGGGTACCCACAGATCTTCACCAAGATCTAATAGCTTCATTTGCCGTTCGAATAAGGTGAGGAACAGGTCCATGTTATCAACTTCAGGATTGAATGTTGGTAGCAATTTTTTTAATTCAGTTTTTGTTTGGGGTAGGGTTTGTGGACCTACGACTCTTCGAGTCTCATTTTGCAGTCGTATTTTCTGCAGCTCAAATTCACGCAGTGTTTGCTCTTTTTGTTTGTTTTCCTCGTCTATCCTATTTGATTCGATTCCCTCAAAGATACATTTCACAAATTCAGAGTCTTCCTTATAAGCATCATTTGTTAAAATTTTTGTCCTTAATTCAATTATTTTTAGCTCTTCCCCATTCGACTCACATTCATCTAACTCAATAGCAAGCTTAATGAGATCAGCTTTTTTCCCTTTTCCCAGAAATGACATGACTGAGAAATTTAAGAGATGCAAATAAATAAAATAAATAACTAAGGTCCAGGCCTTATTGTCCACCAAAGCTCTTACAGATATGGGAATGCACTTTAAAATATGGCTAGCTTTAAAATCTTATAAATTATTATGCACTTCAAAATACAATTAAAATAGGTACATAAATTAATAACATATTCAAAATACCAACAAGGAACATTAATTCAAATAATAAAATAATATAAAGAAAATAAATTTAGGAATCATCAGTTGTAATGATACAAAAATTCAATGCAATGAAAATACTAAACAAAACTAAAATAATCAGGCATGTAATGCTACCTAAATTCAATAAGAAATCAGTAAAATATCCAGCAAAATAGTAATTATTAATGTGCAATTCACAAAATATTAATCAGGAAACGTCATCTTACAAGAAAAAAATTAATATACAGCAAAATTAAGAATTATCCATTGCATAATAATACCAAAAAATCAATGAAATAAAATAATAAAATTATTCCTAGCACTAACACACTGTAACAGGATTGCTATCACTTGTATATGAAAAATGCACAAAACACTATTGAAAAAACTTTTAACAGGAAATAGATGCTCTTTTTTTCAGACAAGTGAAGTCAGGATGATTCACTTTCCCTCTCGATTTCCAGGGATTTTCTCTTGCTTTAGAAGGATTGCGGCGCAATACCAGTAATTTTCTTTCCGGGACAGTAAGGTTTACAAAGCCGGTTAAATTTTCATTTTTCTGCGGCGTTTCGTCAGAGCGGCGGTTTCTGTTTCTACGGGATCGTAGTTCTTTGGCCACGGGTGTGGGCGCCAGTTTTAACACGGAAATAAAAAAATGTCAGCAATTCTTGCCACATATAACTCAAGACTTTTATTTTCCAAACTCAATATTCCATCTCCTTATCTATTGACATCGAAAGTTCCAGAACTTTCCATAATTAAAATTACAGTTAATTTTTATAAATAAAAGCACGCGTGCGCGAGCATTAATATAAAGCATTAATAAAAGCATTAATATAAAGCACGAGAGGAATAAAGAATTACAATCTGTTACAATACTAAATTTCGGTGATGTACTAGGTAGATTGATGAACTCTATAATAACTGTTCATAATCTGCCATTAGAAATAAAAAAAAAAACCTTTTATGCTTTCTTACAGAAAAGGCTGATTGATTGATTGTGATGAAACAGAGGAATTTTTCTAAAATAAATTGAGTCATACGCGTTAGACTCTTAAGGAGCGTACTATTAATTGTACATACTAGGTACAGGTATAGAACAAAACAATAGAAACATCTGTGCAAAAATGAAAAAATTTTATTAGTAAGAGATTGGGCCACGTTTGGCCTGAACGACAGCTTGCATTCGACGTGGGATTCACAAATAAAGGTCTCGAACACGGTACATCGAAATTCGCACTTGTTGCTCGGACAGGGTAGTCTCGAGGTCAGATAGTATACGTAGAGGAGGAAACGGAGCACGCGCGCGAGGATTGGGTTCTCTAAGACACCCCACAAGCACTTAATGATGTTGAGTTCATGTGACTAGGGCACCACGTTCGATCTACTACTTCATCATGCCCATGTAACCATGTTTGAACACAGCGAGACGTGTGAACAAGGACGTTGTCTTCTTGGAACACAGTACGATCTACCAGAAAGTGGTTCTGAAGCATAGCGTGAAGATGATCTGTGATAATGCTTCGATAATGGTTACCTGACCATCTGGGTGGCTTAGTTGGTTGATCACTGGCCTTCTGCACCCACGGTTGCTGGTTCGAATCCGGCACAAGTCTGTGAATTTTCTTGATGCAGAAAATCAACAACGGTGATGTCGTATGACCTGAAAGATCCTTGAGTGGCGATTTGGCTTGGGTGCTCTCGGCAAAATTAAATTCCTAAGTATGATTTCGCATCGTCAGAGCTCATGTACCTTCCCTCTGGGGACGAAACTGGCAATTGGTATCGTCTTAGGGTGCCACACTAAAAAGTGATGCCAGCTCCTGGGGAATGTGCTAGGTCTGCAAAGGTAAAATACCAATCCTCAGCCCCATTAGAAAAAAAGTTTAAAAAATAATGGTCACACATTCTACGCAAGACAAAGAGATTCTCCAATTCAAAGAAAGATATTGCACTCAACACCATCACAGAGCCCCCTCCATGTTTAACAGCTGGATCCAGACAGTCGACATGAAATGTTTCTGCCAGTGTTTGTCAGGCGAACACACGTTTGGTGGTCTGGAATAATGTAAAGGAGGATTCATCAGACCAGATTACTTGTTCCCATTGCAATTGTGTCCAGTTTAGGAGGTCTCGGCACCACACTTTAGTCTCTTCATCATCTAGTCTCTTCTTTCGCGCTGAAACTTACTTTTTTGGAATAGTTATTCTGCCATAAATATTCACAGCATGCAGCTCCGGTTAGATAGTTTTCATGTATACGGGGTTCTGAAGGTGGATATTCATCTCGGACTTTATTTGCGGCAGTGTAGTCTTACGTTTTCGGGCGACTATACAACATTCGTCTCTCACGGTACTTCGACTTTCGCCCACTGTTGTGTTCAGACGACACCTTACCCACATTTGTGTCGATTGTTATAACCCATCACACCGTGGTCCTTGAACCACCCACAAGGTTGGCTGTTCTGGACACGGACGTTCCAGCGAGGCGAGCTCCAACTCTCATGCCTCTTTTCATGTCGGAGAGGTCGGATACAATTACGCTTTGCTAAGAACAGATTTTTTTCATACAACACTCACAGTGCCATATGCTTAACTGATGCCTTCCTTTTCATCGACAATAGGTAGCATACTGTGGCGGCAAGTAGTGGCCGTTCATATGAATGTCGAAGGATGACTCATTTATTTTAACTTAAATCTGTTCAAAAATAAATTTTACAGTTAAAAAAACAAACAAGACGTTAACTAATTGATAGATTTTTGCTTCGGACCTCACAATTTGAGATGAAATTATATTGTGTAAATGAATTAGTTTTATTAGAAGATTTCTAGACATTTCTTTCCCTTAAGAATGATTCATAGTTGTACGAAAAACTGTTATGTCAATGGTATTAATGGAAGATGTCTAATCGCTTTTATTATTTTGAACTGAATTGAATGAACTAATGAATTATAAATGTGTTAAAAATATATTTACTATTTTAATAGGTTTCTTCTCTTTTCTTTCAACATATTGGCTGGTATTTATTAAACATATAAATGTATATTTTATAAAATTTTAAATTTTTCGACATTAAGTTTATATACATATATCAGTATAAAGTACACTTTATTATAAAAAAACTTTATTATAAAAAAACTTTATTATAAAAACAAAATTTTCAAGAACAAATTATATAATTTTAACCATTTATCTTATTTAAATATGATTCCGCTAACATCTTGTTGACTATTATTCGAGCAATATTTGTTGAAATATTTCATTCAGATCATCATATAAGCATAAGTAGTACGTAAACAAAATTATAAAAGGCAAGGGTTATAAGTTACTAGCTTTAATTTGATTAATTTGAACTGCTCATAATATTCTAGAAACCTGACACTTACCCAAGATGGACTGCGGACTGAATAGGGTTTTTTTTTCAATAAATGATTTATTTTTATAGTAAATTATAACTAATTGGGAATCAGAACTCTATTGTGGTCGATTTATATCGTAATGATTTCGATAATTGTCTGATTGTAATGCAACATCTAATTCCAGTATCCATTTATGCTTAAGATATTACAAAATTAGCATTCATTTGTGAGATAACTTTCTTTGAATGTTGTTTAATATAAATTAAATATAGAAAAAAATGCTGAAATAAAAATTGTTCGAAATCTAATTACTATAAAATTGAGAAGAAATAATAAATATGAAATTCATCCCCATTTCTTTAGACCGAAGTAGACCTTTAAAACGAATTTTAAAAATGATTTTCAAATTATAAAGTTAAATTTGAATCAGAACATTTTGTATAATTAAGTTTGTAATAATATTTTTGTTTTTAAAACGGAATAAAACATATCAATAAAAGGGTTTGGCCTATGTATAATTGGCCTTGTCATTTCAGTTAATAATATATAAAAACAATTTAATTTAGATAAATAAAATTTTAGGAGAATAAAATTCTCTATTCAAATCACTTAAATAAAGGGTGCCTTTTCAGCTAAAAAATTTTAATTTAAATAGCAACATTGTAAGATTCGTTTATTTTTACAGCGCTCTTCAGTTTTTATTACCTGTGGTTTAATCCTCTCGATTACTTGAGCGTTAATATTACTTTAATAGTCTTGGGAATATTATTTTCTCTTCATTTTTATTCATATAATTGCATCTACAACGACTCTAATCCCAGAATCGATTCGATAACCTGAGAAAATGAAAGAAAAATATAAAAATACAATTAGTTTTGAAAAATATTTACCTTGTATGTACTGTATGTCTTTCATTTAAAACAGTCGTTATCTTGTGTAAAGGTGGAAATTGCTTTTTATTGATCTTCAATACATCCATTCACTGAAACGGAAACTAAAGCACACAAAAAGGAAGACAAAATCCATAAACTAACAATTTTGTTGCACAATGTTTAAAGTGTAACGATTTAATAGAGGAGCTAATTATTGCGTTTAAAGTTGAATCTTCTTAGATATTGTAACTATATATAAATTTAGAGAAATTGATCCTTAAAACAAATGGATGTATTATAAAGAAGCAGAAAATTGTGTGTTTCTATCGAACTTTTAAAAATAATAATTATAGTTTCATTTGAAGAAGAGCAAATAATAAACGGGTAAGCACTCTAATTAGTTTTAATTATTGTCCTTATTACATATTTTAATTGATATATTGACTCAATCGAAATAAAATTCACATTTAGGAAATGTATAACTGGAAAATGCTTGTGAAATTATAATGCATTTTCTCGGGGTTTTTTTTTATTTTGTACTAGCCGTTATACAACCGCATCCCGGGGAATATCATAATAAAGTACCATACCATTCGAATTAATTGGGAGAAATAGGAAAAAAGTGATTTTTAGTAAAACCTTAGCTTTTTATCATTACATACCTTAAATAAACTGAAAAATCTGTGTATTAGTCCGAAGTATGTCTTCCTTTAGCAGAAATAACCTTTTCCACCAGTCTTGACATTGACTCCACTAGAGTAGCACACATGTTCTAGATTTCATCATCTTTTGGAAACACACTAGTCTAACCCTTTTTATCATGTGCTCTGTTGTCGTGCGATTCATCTTAGCGAAACGATTCTTAAGAATATGCCGTCAGTTTTGAGTAGAATTTATGTCTGAGGAATTTTCAAGCCAATTGAGCACTTTTATTTTATTTTACACATAAAAGTGGGAAGTAATTTCGAATTGTGGCAAAGAGCCGAGTCATGTTGAAAGGTTCCATCAAATGTTTCTATGAATGGAACAATCCTACTACATAATATTTCTATATATTTGACAGAATTCATCATATAGTTAAGAGGAACTAACTTTCAGGGCCATTTGTTGTAAAAATACCCCAAACATTTGTTTAGAAGGGTGTTTTACGATCTGCTGGATATGATTTGGCGACGAATTGTGTCAACTTCACTTCGTCTAACTACACTTGATTTATGTCCCTGTACAAATAAATGTTTTATCTCTCAAAATCCCCTCCTTCCAGTCGTTAACAGTCCATTCTAAACGTTTTTTTATCCTTTTTTGAGTTAGAAATTGTCTTTTTCGTGAGTCTTGTTGCCTTAATGCCACCGTCCAGAAGCCGTGCAGTTGAGGGACTCACTTGAACACCATTTTCCTCTAAATCCCTTCAAAGGTCTTTCTTGTATTTATTTTGCTACTTCTTATTAAAATTTTATCAATTCTTGGAGTAGTTTTCCACTTACGCCCACATTTTTCTTTTCTTTTCGGAGACGATGATCCAGAATTCTGAAATGTTCTTAAAACACTTCATTCGATCATACCAACTGCCATGGTTCTATCCCTCACAGTCATAGAAGTGTGTTCATTGAGAGCGATTTATTTTAAAACGGTTCCTCAGAGTGATATCCATCTTTGAACAAGTAAAAGGAACTCTTACACAGAACGCAAAATTTAAATGACCAGCTGCCCCACTGAAAGGCTCACAACAGAGCTCTCGATACATTAAAATGAATCATTTATATTCAAACGCCATCTGTCACACTACCTGAAGGCAGATATAATGAGATTGAGGTAATTCAGGACATCACTAGTAATCACATGCCAACTCAAACAAGAAAAACGTTTGTCCCAATTAATTCAAACAGTATAGTATGTATATATTACATTATTGTTTTCTCTGTTTTTGCATTAAGAGTTTTCGAACCACCCTTCCGGTATTGTAGGTAGCGACGCTGACAGTACTGTGTCGTTGGGCCTGTGTTCGAATCCCGGACAAGGCATGGATGTTTGTAAATCAGTGCTTCTCAAAGTTTCAATATTCGCGACCCAATATTCAATCATAATTTTCATCTCGCTCCCCCCTCATAAAATAACAATGTATTGAATTCAAATAATACTATACTTTGACGCTAAAGCTAAAATACGACTTTAACCTCTTAAGTGCCACCGGTGTATATAAACTTCTCACTCAGCCAAAGCGTTAATTTCCCCTGACGTATATATACGTCTTTCCGAAGTACGAACTTTTCTGTGCACAGCTATCCTTAAAATTTTTCCGAAGGCTTTGGAATGCAATAAAAAGACCTTGACAGTGTTTGCGAAGGATATACTTATTTCAGATTATTTGCCTCTTTATTCCTCTCCCCCAATACATCGCATACGCGTGGGTACGTGGAAAACGGTTAGCATTCGAAAGTGAATCGCGTCGCTTTTAATGGGCATTTAAGGGATTAATTATAAGCAGTACAAATGATCAAGATAAGAGTTGTTTTTTGTATATAATTTTATATATGACAAGCCCATGGGGTCACTGGTAATTATTAAACTTGTTCTTATCTTTGTACCATTAAATTAATTATAAAATACGTTGTGTAGCACTGATACATTTATAAGTGTAATATATCAGTGTAAATGTGTATTTTATTTTTTATTATGTCAGAATGCATTTATTAATTTACTGAAAATAAAGCAAACAAATTTAATTTTTGTTTTCGACTTTTCAATATGCTCGTAAAGTTGTCACGGCCCTAAAGGGGGCGCGCCCCACAGTTTGAGAAAGGTTGTTGTAAATGTCTAGTGCCTTTGTGGTTTCCCTAAATAGCCGTCGAGTCTCTAGTGAGGTTGGTGGAAGGGGAAGAGAGGTAGGGAACCCTGGTCGATCAGGGTCCTCTCAAAATTGGAGTGGAACCGAGCTAAATCGTACTGTCACCTGTATGGTGCTCAAAGCTATGGCAAACGACAGGCATAAATCTCTATCCGCGATGAATTTCGTGGGCCCCAATCTGACACCGTTATACATGGGGCATTAGAAACAACAGCAACTTTTGATAGTATTCACAACCATTTTGTGCAGCCCTAACCTCTTGATTTAAAAAGAACAGACTTCTGAAATAGAATCGATTTATCTTTTACACGCCCGTAGCCCCACAGGAGTTTATTTCCACAAAAACCCGTTCTTAGAGAATTTCTACTCAACACACATCTTTGCCAAACTTCAAGTCTGATGAGGTTTAATAATTAAATAAAAATGGATTTTTTTCCTATTTATAACACTCTAAAACCCCCTTCGGGTGTCGATTTCCAAAATCCCTATCTTAAATTTTGCTAAATCAAGAGATGTCGTTAAATGCTGTAATCACTTTATAAAAACATGAGTGGGAATAGTTTACCAAATTATTGGCTGCATATCGTTGCATTTGGCGACCGCACATACACACATATATTCTTCTTTAAACAAAGGGGTTTTAGAAAAAGTTCATTAAAAATAAATTTTATGAAAAATATTTTAAAAAAGGAAAATAAAACTATTAGAGAAACTCTCTGCCAAATTTTGGATCCATACGATAAGCGGTGTGCCAGTCTCTCCCGTAAATAAACATTCAAATTTATATCTTTAAAATCTGATTTGAAAAGAATTGATAATATGTATTGATAACAGTTCTCGAACTGGCGACTTCTTTAACCTCTTATCATGTAAATGTATCTCATTTTCATTATTGCAATGTGCCATCTCTGAAAATATTTTTTAATATCAGTAAAATAAAATTTTGCAAGATATTCATTAAAAGAATTCTTCAAGTCACTGTGCAAATCTGAAGAGTCACAAAAAACCAATAACAAAGCAAACATTTAACTATTTCGGCTTATACAAAAAAAAGAAAAAAATTCAGAGATAACCTCACCTCAGACTGAGTGATAGAGGGCATGCTAGATGGATAAGAATCTTAGAACGAGGCCAGCGTTTAAATGACCGGAGCTTGACAAATCTTGTGGTATAGAAGTATTAATGTTAAATTATCTTTGGGTGGAAACTAGATTTCAATCCTTGGATAACACCTCATTCTTAGTATTGAATCACTTTTAAAGATTTAATTCATATTTTTTATTAAAAATTTTGTTTCATTTTACCTGTTTCCAATATTTTCAGCTATCTGTATCGAATTCACATAACCTGCTTAATATGTTATTAATTTATTCGGATTTCAATATTACCCTATTATTAATTTGTTTCAAAAGGGAACTTATTTTAACAAAGACACATAAAGGAAATAAATGTATTTTCCAAAATTCCACAAGGGTTTTTTTTCACTTGGCAGTCTGTACACGTATATGTCGTTTTGAGTAACTATCTTTAGCTGCTTTTGAATAAATAATCACCTTCATTAATTTCGTCTGGAAAAAACTAGACCTTCAGACAATGGTTCTAAATTCAACCTGCGTGACCAAATGGTCAGTAGGGCTGTTACTTAAAATGAATAACGCGAAATAAAATAAGTGTGAAATTATGTTAAACGGTTGAGTGTTTGATTGCACTTCGTAGTAGACTTTTT
Organism: Trichonephila clavipes; assembly: GCA_019973935.1. Taxonomy (NCBI): domain Eukaryota; kingdom Metazoa; phylum Arthropoda; class Arachnida; order Araneae; family Nephilidae; genus Trichonephila; species Trichonephila clavipes. The sequence goes on from BMAU01019712.1 coordinate 548,624, forward strand.
CTTACCAATTTCACTGTAACTAAGGGAGTAAAATATGGTTTGTTTTACCTTCAGAAGTTTTAATTTCTTTTATAATTTTTTATGTTTTAACATATGAAAAATTAAATTAATGTGCATTTATTTTAAATAGGGTGAATGTCATAATATTTTTATGCATATTTGTGTAATATTTCTTGTGTATTACAAATGAGCCGTTTCCCCTATCAATCTTCATTTTAAATAAATAAACAAATAGGTGGTAGTTACAATAATAAAAACTGCTACTGTAATAAAATAATTCTAAAAGTGTAATATAAAAACTCATCGTTATTTTATACGGTAAAACATTATTCGAATTAGACAACTACAACTACATGGCCAGAGAAATAATACTAATTTCATCGTCATCTATATTTTTAATTATTATTCCATACTTAATTCCAAAGCCGCGATAGCCGAGCGGTATAGGTATCGGATCGTGGCTTGCCTTGTCACGAGTTCGAGCCCAGTACCACTAAAGACCCGCCGTGTAGGGCAGCGATGCACGTTAAATCTGTCGAGAGCTGAAATGCCCTCCCGTTGATGTGGTGTGGTAGTTAGGAGAGGGGGATGCCAGCTCAGATGTCGTCCACGTCACTTAACCATGGTTGAAAATTACGTGGTCCGTCGCCAAAAGCCCTCGTGTAGCTGAACAGTGCAACGTTAATATTCAATCAATCAACCATACTTGATTCCGACATGCGCATTAGTATTGAGGCATTTTTAATATCACAAGCTTATGATATTTACCAGTTTAGTTTTTAATATCTTTCTACGAACTCCCGAACATATTATGTTTTAAATGCAAAAAACCGAGAATTAATCTTTTAACTAGTTAGTGATCGCCTTATAACTTTTCTAGTTTTATCTTGGATCGTTGCAGCAAATTTGAGATAGTTGCAGTTCATTAGGAATACATTTTCTTTTTTAATAAACGTATTTCGATATATATAGAGGTATAATTTTTCTTTATGCTCATCTCTTTCTTTATTTTAAAAGCTCCCATTTTCATACCCTTGTAAAGGGTGTTTTTTTAGAGGTATAGAACTTTAAATTGCAATAAAACAACGATGTATTATTCGGTTGACATGAATTTTTTTTATTCGAAAGATAATCTTGTGGCATTACATTTTAAATATGATTTCTGGCATAGGACTGCCACGGCTGGCTCGGATGTAGTCCAATCTGGACGTCCAATTTTCGATGACTTTTTCCAACATTTGTGGCCGTATATCGGCAATAACACGGCGAATGTTGTCTTCCAAAGGGTCAAGCGTTTGTGGCTTATCCGCATAGACCAATGACTTTACATAGCCCCACAGAAAATAGTCTAGCGGTGTTAAATCACAAGATCGAGGCCAATTCACAGGTCCAAAACGTGAAATTAGGCGGTCACCAAACGTGTCTTTCAATAAATCGATTGTGGCACGAGCTGTGTGACATACTGCGCCGTCTTGTTGGAACCACAGCTCCTGGACATCATGATTGCTCAATCCAGGAATGAAAAAGTTAGTAACCATGACTCTATACCGGTCACCATTGACTGTAACGTTGTGGCCTTCACCGTTTTTGAAAAAGTACGGACCAATGATTCCACCAGCCCATAAAGCGCACCAAACAGTCAGTTTTTCTGGATGTAACGGTGTTTCGACATACACTTGTGGGTTAGCTTCACTCCAAATGCGGCAGTTTTGTTTGTTGACGTAGCCATTCAACCAGAAGTGCGCTTCATCGCTAAACAAAATTCGCTTATGAAAATCGGGAACAACGGCAATCTCGTTTTTGGCCTATTCGACGAATCTACGCCTTGCTTGATCATATTTAAAATGTAATGCCACAAGATTATCTTTCGAATAAAAAAATTCATGTCAATCGAATAATACATCGTTGTTTTATGGCAGTTTAAAGTTCTATACCTCTAAAAAAAACACCCTTTATAACACGCACCTCTAAATTTCGACCTTATATTTTATGTTCAAAGAGCGTGTTATACACCGGATTTTACGGTAAGTTGTCTGACTCCATAATTATGATAAATACGCAGCTATGTGGCTTTGAAAAGCATCAGTAGAACTAGGCTTAACAAAATAATAATCACGAATCTATTAAGTAAAGCAGAATATTACTATTGAACTCGCGAGGTGAATAAACAATTTAGTGCAGTTGACCACGTGATCATCTTCAGTCAATGGGCTCGATTCATGTGACGTCATAGTCCCATTATAGTGAAAGTCACGTGTTTCTAGCCAATCAATTTAAAAACTCATACGACGTCATTGTCACACGATAAAAACCGTCTAGTGTTTCCAGCTAATCAGTTCACGCGCTCCGGTGTTGCCAAGTTTTGCTCTTTGCAGAAACTTTGTCTTAAAAGTGCATATGTATACTAAATGCATTTTATTTAAAAGTATAAAAATAAAATTTGATTTTTTTAATTTAAAAAAATCTTTTAGAAGAATATTTTTTTCCTGACATTAAAACATCTTTACCCAAATGTGAAATTTGAAATTTTATCAGAGTTTTACAAAAAGAACAACAAGTACAATTAGTTTAATGTTTGTTTTGAATTCAATGGAAAACACATGTTTGTTTTTATCATGTGACTTCATGAATTGAGCCCATTAGCCACAAACTTTTAGTTTAAATCTAATGTAACAAACTATGGTGCATTAAATTAAAGATTCTTTGAAGAGTTGTGCAGTTTAAGACTCTAATAAGAATTTGTATCTCTATCAATTTATGTGGTGGAATTATGGAGACTTTTGCCTGATAAACTTCGCCGAGATTTTAATTCTCTATATGACATAAACGTAAAAAGATACCAGGAGAGATACCAACTAAATTACAGCTTTCGTCGTTTTATCGCGACTGAATGTTATGAAGAAAATTGCCTTTTTTCAATTTGTAACCTTACCCGAACGTAAAAATTGAAAATTACAAACTGAAGTCTTTTTCGTCGTAATGTCCCTACTTGTGAAATATATTTCCATCATCAAGCCCATTTAGATATTCAATGCCGTGGGTAGCCCTAGTGGTTAGAGCAGCGGACTCCGGACCGGAAGGCCTGGGTTCGATGCCCGTACCGCCAAGCACCCTCCAAGTGCAGGGAACTGGAGAAAATTCCCCTCCACTTCAGTTGCATGCCTAAATTGTGGAGGTGGAGATAGATGGTGGCGTCATCTTTCATAATGTTCTATAATCCCTTCGGGAATTTCACCGAATTAAATCGTACTGTCACCTGTTTGGTGCTCAAGGCTAAGGCCAACGAGAGGTGTACATTTAGCCCATTGCCACGATGAATTTCGTGGGTTTCGATCTGACTGCGTCAGATATGTGGCATAAGCAAACCCGAGGGCTAATCTTGCAGTGAACTTATTAACTTAAAACTTTAGATTGATGAAGGTGGCACTTGGTATTACTATCTTTTAATTTTGTTCTGCTGAATTTCCGAATAAGTGCTTCCATTTTGCCTACAGTTGGCATTAAGAGTTGAGTTATTTAGTGTCTCAGAGAATTTAAAACCTTTGATTTTAGCCAATACGCTACGATGGCTTTAACGAGTGTAGGATATATTTTTTTAAAAAATCCTTTGTAACTGCCCTTGAAATAATAACTGTAACTCATTAACCCCAACCGCAGAAGTGCCCTCTTTGACCATATATCTTCAGTATAGGCAAGGTAAGGAGAGAATGTGGTTGCTAAGAAAAACTTTCCATGCTCTTTATCCAATATTTTTGTTAGCGATATGTGTTGCCTGAAAGTAATAAATGTTACACTAAAGAGATACTATGCTATATCCAACCCTAAATTTACCACTTTTAGTTAATTATTTAACGTCCAATGCTCTACCTCAGAGGTCGGCAACCTATGATATGCGTGCCACATATGGCACGCGGAGCAAATCTCATTGGCACTCTACACTACTCTACAAATATGCCAATGGGGCGTAGCTACCATCGTATCAGCCGTATCAATGATACGGGGCACCCAAGCTACAGGAGCCTCAACATGTGTATAGCTACAGTACCACTAAAAAGGCTTCAATATCTAAAAAAGGGCCCCGAAGGAATTTTGATACAGGGCCTACGCCAGTGCTCACCACCAACATTACAGTCACAAAGTTTGGATGGACACAGGTTAAATCTGTTGAGGTACACTGTAAAATTTTCATGGCCAGCAAGGAATTGTGTGATTTTTTATCATACAGTGAAATTTTTCAAGCTTGAAAATTTGATTTTCAACATTATGGAATTTTGCAATAAAGTACCGAAATAAAAAAAAATTCCATAGTTCTTAGCTTTTGAAGGAAAGGAAAATATTATTTTGTGTAAAATTTTACTTTTAAATGTTATAAAAATTATTATCTTGATTGTGTTACCGCAACCGGACCCCAACTTTCTCTCCAGTTGTGCATACGTACGCATAAAAATGTCTCTTTGATACATGAGTTCTGACAATTTTTCTCTTCTCTGTCAGAAGTTTGTCAACCCCTGGTATAGTATGATGAGTTAGTTCTCTTGACAAAGGCGTCATATTTATTTACGATTTACACAAAGAATAGATAGAATAGATATGGGTTGCACAACTATGTGCAACATCCCACACGTACCTTCATTGACATAGAATTGTAGTTCAACATTTTTTTCCTACCGCTTTGCTGCGCTACGGTCACCACAATCAAACAGGGAGCGTTCCATTTTATATTTATCATTTTAAAAATATATGGGTGTCAAACCATTTTTTTAAATTATTTACTTTTTTAATAGTTTTGTTTTTTTTTTTCTCTTATATAATCTTACAAAACATATCCTTTACAAATACACTATCTGGCCAAAAGTATTCGGACACCCAGTGGTATGGACTTAGAGCGTCCTGGGGCACATATTAATATGATGTTGTTGGTCCCCCCTTTTGCATGGATGATGTTGTTTCCCCTTTTGCATCTACGATAACCTGCACACTTTGGGAAGACTTTACACCAATTTTTGATAGGTGACCATAGGAATTGCCTTCCAGGCGTCCATCACAGCTGAAGTGAGTGCTTGCACTGAGGATGGTCGATTTGGCTGGCTACGTAATCTGCGCTCTTATTCGTCCCAAAGGTGTTCTATGGGATTTAGATCGGGGCTCTGAGAAGGTCAGTCCAGTTTTTGAGCACCCATTTCGTCAAACCATGTCTGTGCAAGCCTCGATGTGTGAGTGGAGTAGTTATCCTGCTGGAAGATAAATGGGCCTTCCCTGAAATATTGCCATAGAGTTGGGAGTGCAGCATTGTCCAGAATGTTCCCATACATCTCAGAGTTCATGTTTCCAGTCACAGGAACTAACGGACCTAGGCCAAACCACGAGAAACACCCCACACCATTATGCTTCCACCATCAAACTTAACAGTTGGTCCAATAAAGCCCTCGTGTAGCTGAACAGTGCGACGTTAATATTCAATCAATCAATCAACAGTTGGTCCAATGCAGTCACTAAATAAACGTTCACCGGGCATCCGCCAAACCCAGAAGCGTCCATCCGACTCCCAGACTGTGAAGCGAGATTCATCACTCCAAAGAACAGTTTTCCACATGTCCACAGTTCAATGACGGTGAGCTCTACACAATTGCAATCGATGCTTCGCATTCTGTGGAGTGATGTTTGGCTTGTGAGCGGCTGCACGACCAAGGAATCCTAAGTTTTTTAACTCTCTCTCGATGGACAGTCCTGCTGCTAACACTAATTCCGGATGAACTTTGGAACTCCTGAGAAATTTCCACCAACGAGGACTTGCGATTTTGTTTCACTACCCTTTTCAGAGTTCTGCGGCTGCGCTCACCAAGTATTTTCGGCCTACCGGTTCGTTTTTCTGCCGTTTCACTGCCTCGACGTTTCCACTTCACAATTACACCACTCACAGTGGATTTAGGCTTCTGTAGCAATCTCACGAACTGATTTCCCCCACAAAGGTGGCATCCCACTGTACTGCCACGATCAAACTCATTAAGCTCCTTTGACTTACTCATTGCCTCACAAACGCATAAATACAATCTGACAAACCACTACCAACACTTTTATAGCTTTCAATTACTTATCAAATTGCGTCACTCGCCAGAACCACTTTTTTAAGGGGTGTCCGGATACTTTTGGCCAGATAATTTATTACAGAACTTGAAAAAAAAAGGTTTCCTATTTTTAAATTAGTTTTTCAAATATTTGACAATAATTTTTTCTAATCGCTCCTTTTTAGATCTATATGCACGAAATGATTAAAAAACATTTTATAGCCCTAAAAGCAATGAAGAACAGAAAAAAGTAATGATATAGCGAAAAAGTAACGAATTTTTAAATAAAGTTACAAAAAAAATTGTAATGCACCAAGAATTTTATTTATTAGGATTTCTGGCGTCATAAAATCCATAAATTGAAATTTTTGTTCAAATTTCTCCAATGGTTTGGCAGATATTCAACGCCAAATCCTATAATCGTAGATCACCGAGTTTTTGAGGGACCGTAAACAAGTTTATAAATCACAATATTGTCGGTCCAGCTTTAAGAAACAAAAGACGTAGTTTAAAATGCTTACGCAGGCGAACTTTAGCGAATGCTGCCTAATAGATTTTCGGAAATATTTAATGTGGAACTAATAATTGGATTCGTCAGAAACTTGGAGCATAAATTATCGAGACCATTCTCTATCTAATTCTGTAAGAAATCAGATTACATGACGGGAAAAAAAATATGAGGCTAATTAACTATGTCAATAAGATTAAATAATCTGTTAGCATGATAATTTAGTTTTCTTTGTGCTATTAACTTTGAGTGGCAGAGATAGACTTATGATCATGGTCATTAACTGCGGTTCAGCATTGTTGAGTCGTGTGCTCTTGTCCTAATGCCATCGAAGATTTACGGTGTAGAAGGTCTGAGGCACGTTACATCTGCCAAGGCTGAAAGTCTCCGTCAGCTTGGGGTGGAAGTTAGGAGAGTGGAGTGCCAGCTCAGGTGTCACTTGTCGGTTCAGAATTACCTACAGCCTTCGAGTTGTTTTAGAAGACTCTCGAGAATAAAGAATAAACACTCACTCACGCCATCAACATCGACGCCTATTTTATTCAGCTATGAGGAAAACATTTTTTTTCTTTTCTTTCTAATGGGCTGCATTTTGGCAGTTAAGCTTTGCACACACGGTAAGTCTTCAAGTGTGAGGGCAATTTCGTTGGTGGCTCCATCTAATGGTGGTCCCCGCTTCCAAATTTTGACTCTTGAATTTATTCAATTCAAATTCTCGTCGGATGCTAAATACTGCCGTGACTTAATTTTGTCGAGAGCTCCAGACAGTGGCATAATGAAGAATATTAGAATCTCCAGCGAAGACAAATTTTTGGGCCCAAAGGCAAATCTTACAAAGGGTACGTATTTGGCGTCAGTCATGCTTTGGGCCACCTAGAATCCTGCTCCATCCCTCGATGCGGGGGTGTACATTACGCCACTGATACCAGAGCCAAGTTGATACTCAAAGAATTTTTTACATGCTATATAAGCATATGACATGCGTGCCTACGATTTTTGTACCCAGAAACTCTAGCAACTCCAGCCTGGATCGAACCCGGAACTTTGAGCTTATGAAACGGACCCGGAAGCTGTGATTAAAACTATTAAGGATTGGTTATTTCTTACAACTTTATATCATTTGATATATGTGGATTGTTTTCGTTCAAGTTTTCCTGGACTTATTTTCAATCCACACTTGCATACTATCTCTAGCTAGAAAGCTTTTAGGAAATACGTGTGTATGAAATTGTACACTTTTATTCATTTTTTAATGTCTATTATATTTAACAATGGTTGCACGTAATCAACGTTTCTAAAGCAGCTACACAGTAGAATTGTTTAATTGTTGCCTTTTAAGAAAGAACAGCTTAAAATAATAGAAACAATAAAACTCCAGAATATCTTATGATTCTAAAAAGGAAATGTCTCGCTAATTGCGTCTCCTTTCCAATTTTTCCTCTTTTCATTCTGTAAACAAAAGCGGAGTCAGCTAGCTACATGTAACACATTACTTTCTCGTCTCACGTTCTCAGAGAGCAAACACCATTCCGTTTTAAATTTAATAAAAGCCATTCTTCATTTTGTAATATTAGTTTTAAAAGATCGAGGGAGGAAAAACAGAACGTGCCTGTGTTCTCTACCCTTTCGAGCAAGATTTTACTCCACCATCACACCTCTCACACGATTTGTTAAACAAATGTTTGTCTTCCCCAAAGATTCGAGCTCGCTACACACACACAAGCGATGTTTTCCTTCCATTGAACTCATTTCACAACCGAAAACATTAGCCTCTCCCACTGCCACCCCCTGTTTAATTTAAGTAAAGTCTTCCAAACTGTATTAAACTAGATTATACGAACTAATAGAACGATGGAAGACTTTTAGTAGACGAGGAAAGGGGGAGGAAGGTTAGAAAAAACAGGCAGGTAAATAAATGGGTTTTAGAAGAACTGTTTACGTGCTTTTTAAAGGCTCCCAGACGTGCAGCCTTATGAAGGTTTTGCACGCAAAAATTTACATTCAAATGTTATCCCTTGCGTATGTGTAAGTCAGTGCTTAGTGAGGAGGACTTTTTAAGTTTGTATTTTTATAGAGCAGTAAGGCTGCGTAAGGTGTGGAAAGAGGTTAATAGTGTTATCTAATTATGGGGTGTGGGAAAGTATTTTCAGATAACATTTATCTTAATTGAAATTGCATTTTTAGTAGGCGTTTCAGTGTGTGTTCAATGTCGGAAAACTTATAAAAATTTTCTTCTTATACAAAAATTTAAAATAGCTCTTTGGATGTGTTTGAAAACTTATATTATATTTAGGATTTTTAAAATAAGTAGTAGAATATTTCTTGGAAAATAATAAAATATAAACAAAAAAACTGAAAGAACACATCAAATGTGTGTACTTAAATTTTTTAATTTCCCTCCAAGCTCATGCACTGTTTTTTTTATTTCATCAACATACCATACACATATACATTTACACTTGTAAAGTTGAATACATTTGTATGAGAAACTAAAAATATTAAAAGCATTCCAGAGAAATACATTTAATCGTTTTTAAAACTAACACGTGATGTTTTTGTAAATTACAATTTTCTAAATTAACAAATTACTTTTAATAATGGTATTCAATCATTCACAGATTTCAGGAATCATAACTGTATTTCTTTAAAATAATAAATAAAATCTATGATCGAAAAAAAATTTCATTTTATAACATTAAATGTAATTTAATTAAAAACTAATATTATTAGAAAGGCATTAGTTACTGTTTGTTCAACCCCTCACTGATAATGAACTCAAGCTATATTCTTTTAGTGCAAAGATCTATTTTTATTTCAAAAAGGGTTGTTATTTTTTTCGAGGGGGGATATTTGTGTTATATTTTGTAAAAATGATAACAAATTAACCACTCAAAGTATTAAATATCGCAAGCCAATATTTTCCCCATCTTTCTGGGAGCACACGTTGAAATAACGACTGGTCTATGGAGGCAATCCAAGAATCAACCCATTTTTCTCTCAATTCCTACAATTAACTCATACTCTCTATATATTTATCTCGGAAGAATTTTCAGTCGTTAATAAAATACATTTTAAAGCACTCAATTGAGCTGAAATTTTATATGCACGATTATTTTGGATGACAATACAGTGATTTAATTATAATTAATAAAAATTAATTGATTAAAACTAATTATTCAAAGAGTTATAAATACAGCCTTGTTGGCATCATTTTTGGCCACCCTTTTGACGACTTGCGTCAAAACTTGAAAAGGTTTTTTTTCTCACATTTTAAAGCGCTCATTTGAGCTGAAATTTTCTATACACTATTGCTTCGGGTAAAAATACGATAATTTAATTAAAATGGATTGACTGAAGCTAATTATTTTAATAATTACAGATACAGCCACGTTGGTTTCATTTTTAGCGATTTGGGTGAAATCTTTAAAAGATTTTTTTTCTCACGTTTTAAAAAGCATTCAGTTGAACTGAAATTTTATAGACACGATTGTTTTGGATTGCAATACGATACTTTAATGATAATTAATAAAAGTAATTACCACTTGATGTTGTGATTCTGTCATGTATATTCATATTTATATTAATTGTAACTATTGAATAAAAAGTAGCTAAAATAAAATTTTTCTTTGTTGATCTAAGTAGGAAAATTGGCTTAAATTTTTTTTATATTACTTGTTTACATTCTCGTAAGAACATGAATGCTGCTGATACAGATCATGAATCATTGGTCGAAAAAAATGGTAATTTGAAAGAGCAATGTGTCTGGAAAATATGGAGGGTGGAGGGGTATCCCATTTTAGTGTTCCTAGTAGTTTTTGACCGACATTTTGCAACTATTTATCTAGCATTATCGTTTTACAAAATCGCTTTGTTCTGTCTCTGCTCATATTCTTCTAATGCTCGCTTCAAACTCGTCGATTGTAGATAGAAGCAATCCCGGTGATGATTCATTCGGTTTTATCCGCAGTTTGTCTCTCCGATTCCTCCAAATACTGAGCATGAGCTTTGATCTAAGAATATTTGATTTCTCTGTTGAAGTTAATGCATAGTTGGCATCAACATCAACTATCACATTTGGCATCATCCCTGCGTATCCCCATGACCTATGCTTTGGATTGTCTTAATGGATCAACTTTTCTTGACCAATTACAATTCGATGTTCAAAGGCTTTCTGTTTTTGCCTTTGGAGCCACTGTTCTCGATTGAAAGATCTCCTTTACACGTGTCTTGGCTTTAATTCGTATAGCCATGAACGTCTTGAGACTTCTTGAGGCTCTAGCTTCTGAGAAATCTTAAGCTTTTTTGAGGCCTTGTGCTTTTACACAAAAGTAGGTCCTTCCTGTGATCTTTAAAAGTAGACACAGTTAAATACTCTTACAAACGGTAATTTCAAACAAATGTGTACGACTCACAATATCACAAACTGGCTTGATCTATGATCACATTACGACTCAATAAGTTGATTGATTGTTTATTTAGACATGGACAATGGACTTCACATAAAAATGCACTCTGGCCACTTTTGTCAATTGACTTGTAATTTGAAATTCCCCATTTTCCGAAGAATATGTACGGAAATAATATCTGGGCATTAAAATTATCCGGATCATGATTTTATTAAGCTTGAGTAGAGAACAAAACGAAGCTCTCGCAGAGGTCAAAACCCTGGGCCCCGGGCCCAGTTGGCCCATGCCGTAAGACGTCCCTGCGTATGGCACTCAACTCCCTTGGTTTGGAGCCACTCCCATGGCTTTGAATAAGCATACTGAAAGTGCTTATTAACTCCCTCCAAAAGTTTCTATGGATTCGTCTTGCTTTGACACAAGTCTTCGCTTAGTAATATCTCCAACGCTGCATCTTCAAACTCTTTTTTTTTTACCTTTCTTCACATTCCTTATTTTCTGAGACGAAATCACCTTTTTTGAACAACATTCACATGTTTAAAATGATGGAGCATGATTTTTATGAGCCTCGCACAACAAACGATGACTTTCAGATCCTTCGTTCCTTAAATGAAAGTAGAACGTTGTAACGTTTTCCCATCACACAGCTGAAAGTCGGTTTCTTTTTGTGGATAGGATAACTGCGTTTTCTATGCACACTTGCATTCTTAAAATGGTACGAGGTCTTGTCATTGGTCATCGCCCCGACAGCCTTTGACACCGTGGGAACCCCTTACTCCGCCCATGAACTGGATGTAACTCGAGGGTAAAGAGGCCGATTGCTACCATCCCGAAACCCTAGAGAGGGTTGAGAGAGAAGACGGTTTGAAAATTTCGCTGAGAATGGATGTGACCTCCTCCCTCATAAACATCAATTTGGGACTTAAATGATATAAACAATATTTTTAATAACTTCAATGTATACACTGTAATTAATAGTTAAATATCAATATAGTGTTATATAATACAAGAAACTAGGTATGGAGCATATTTTAAGTAAGGAAAGGGGATTTATACTAACAGGAATCAGTTGTATATTAATGCATGCTTCTCTCTGAAAACTATGAACCTAGTTTCTAAACTGTTTTTTAAGAAATTTTCTTCTACTCTCTACTTATTCAAACTTAGAACACATTTCCAGAAAGAAAATTTTAAAAAATATTTTTACATGAGATGATGTTATTACATCTTCATCTTTTTATTATGCAACATTCTAAAAATTACAAACATTCCAAAAAAATACGCAGTTTTTTAATTCAGCACATTAAGTTTAAAACCAATCTACATTACAGACAGTATAGAAGATGAAATTTCGACTTTCTTGCCTCTGAAAGAAAAAAAATTAACTCAAACGCAAATGGACTATATTACAATATACATTGTACTCTGAAGAATATTAAAGAAAGAATGTAATACTATTATTCGAGCGTTGTTTTATCAAAGAAATTTTTTACGAAGTGTTCTAAACAATGTAATAATTTTTTTAACATTATCGGAAGACAGCTTTAAGAAATTATTCGAATGGGCAATTATGCTTCAAACTACCTTTGTTATTCAAGAATAATTCTAAATTTTAGGCATCATATATAGATTCTTTACGTCAAAACTTACCCTATCCCTTCCCCTTAAAAAATGAGAATCGTTGGATTAGGGACACAGAAATATACAAAGGCTCGGAAGACATGGTCTGTAAGCAAACCCATTCATTCTTTTTAAATTCAAAAACACATCACGTTTAAGCATTGGCACAATATCCCCATCCATCCAAAATACAGATTGTGAGCAAAAAATATCAATAACCCTACTTCTTGCTCCAAAAACAACATCGAAAAGAATCGCGACAGCATTAGGGGCGCTACCTGGAAAGTAAAAGAGGGTGGATGAAGAAAAAATGCAACCTTAAAACCCGATAAAGGAGGAATATTCTTTTTCCTCTTCCACCAAAAAAGAATCTCCCTCCCTTTACCTTCAATTTATTTTCGGTTCATAAGAAGCCCCCTGCAAACGACGTTCTGTTGGTTCTTGCGTCCCTTTCCCTTCATGTCGTTTTTCATGACAGAAAACTAGAAAGGAAGGCGCTAGTAGACATTTCTGTAGTGCAGACGACCAGGGGGTATATCGTCTGCGATTTTATTCTCCTCGAGCGGAGAGGGATGGATTTAGAGCGACATGTTCTAGGGCGATAAAGAAGAAGAGTAGAAAATGCGTATGGAATACTAAATTCGCTCCTTCCGAAGATTTGGGGTGGAAAAGTGAATTGTTGACTGAAGAAGTATGTTTTGCTTACCTTCGGCAATAAAAATGATGGGACGCCTCGTCCGAAACGAGATTCTTATTAAAAAAGTAGTTTCTTCATCTTGAAATACAAGGTAACCCCCTTTGAGTCACATGAGGATATTTACTTTATAGACTCATAGTATGCGGCACACACAATCGTTCTTTTAATATTTCATTCTAAAATAAAATGTAACTACTTTGTGGAAAGGATCAGGAAACGTTTTGGACCCTTAGAACCTCTAGTGCAGGGATCTAGGGCAGGGGGTGGCCCACAACTAGCATTTTCGTGGCCCAGTCAATATATTGGTACACTATTATATAGAATAAAATATCAAAATTTCTCCAGAAAGATAGCAGAGAATCAGTGATAAATCAGAACGTAAATATTAATTTTTTTTTTTGCTTTTTATATGTGTTTATTATAATGTATGATTCGAAATAAACCTACGTTTCTATGAATTTTGATTTTCTTTGCGGCCCACCTTAGATTAAAACATATTTATTTAGTCCAAGTCAGCCTTTGAGTTTGACATCCTTGCTCTAGTGAGTCGCGTGCTGTCATAGTACACATATGGAGTCACAAATTACTTAGTACATATATGGATACAACTTTTTTTTGGAAATACAATCAGACCCCGATTTAACGAAGTTTTCTTTTTCCCCGATCAAAATGAAAGCCCCAAACCCCTATACAACGAATAATATACTCCGAATCAATGAATTATTTCAGCAGCCGAAATAAAAATTGTTTTATTAGTTTGTATCAGAAAAAAAATTATGCCATTAGGGAAAAAAAATCTAATTTTTTTTGTTCGCAACAGAAAAAGCACTTTTCTTGTTTGCAGCAAATTTCAACGAGAAAACGCGAAGACCATTATTAGACATTATAGGTGCAGATGCGTCAGGAGCGCTACCTATCACGTGTCCTGAATAGGACAGGAAATTACTTACTATCTCATCCCAATCCACAACGCAGGGGATATTTGAAGTTTTAAATAACATCATTTGATGACAGATTGTCTATCTGTGTAGCTGGATAAAATTGTTGGTTTGTTAGAGCCTATGAATAGCGATTCTAATGCAGAAGTTGATAATGAAACTCTTATCAAAACTGTTTTATTTTCTAAAGCTTTACATTGTTTGGAAACACATATCTCTCTCGTATGAAGCCGGATGTAAATGATGCGCGCGCAGTAATTATCTTCTCTGCATAGAGTCGCGAAAAATCTCTTTCGAGTCGGGAATAATCTCTACCTATTACTCAGTAGTTTAAAGTGTCTTATTAATAATTCATTAATAGCATTTTTAGCTGTTGAACAAAAACTGTGTAATTTCCCAACTGATATTTTTTGTGTATTTGCTTACAGAATTCACGGAAAGGTTATTGCAAAAAAAAATTTTTTTTTATTTGGACCCCGATACACAACTAGCAAAATGCTCGGTCCCGCTGAATTCGTTTAATCGGAGTCCGACTGCATATAATTTTTAACGAAATCTAATTTACTTATGAATGAATAAGTACACTCATGGCCAAAAAAATTAGCGCACCAAGAAGGAGTCATCAAAATGAAACGAAATTTTGCATGCGTAATGACTACTTTGATGAAAATGATGATGTTTAGAAAATCAAAGAAAAAAGATCATTTATTTCAGAGAAAAAGGCAAAAGAATGGAGGATTTAATACCCTGTTGAAAACCCTCTAGCGCGAATTCACGATGCGAAACGATCGGGCATTGAGGCATACAAGTTCTGAATGATGTTTTGAGACATTTCATTCCATATTTGATGTAACCTTGCCTCTAGTTCGTTCGAACTCGTGGGATGCCTAACTCGCCGTCCCAAATGATCCTAGATAGGCTCGATTGGAGACAAATCTGGGGATCGGGCAGGCCAAGGAAATGTAGTAAGAGTGCGGAGACAGTCTTGTGACACCCTTGCCGTGTGAGGCCGAGCATTGTCTTGTTAAAAAATGGCTCCTGAGAGCCGTTGCATGAGTGGCAACACATGTGGTCGTGGGATGTCATGAGTCATAGTGCCATGGATCAATACTAAGGGTTACTATGTATTGTGTAGGCAAAAGCACACCATACCATCACACCAGCCGTGGGAGTGGTGTGTCACTGTGAAGCAAAGACAGGATTGAAGCGTTCTTGTTTCAATCTATTATTTAAAAATGCATTGTAATGGACCAAGTTTTCCAGATGTTCGTACTCCTGATGTCCTAAAATCCCTATATTCAAAATATCATTTAATTCTCTCTTATTAGAAAAATTTTTAAGGTCTATCTAACAATCAGGAATCGTTGAGATTTGAACTAGATCGTATGCTAATTTCTGATGCTTCATTATAGGATCTGTTTCGTAAATGGTGTGAAGAAAAACAAGGGAAGTATTAAAAATCGTTCGCATAGAAATGACTTCATATACAGTCTCCTAACGGTTTTTCCCGAATATCTCTAAAAGTATTTAGATTCGAATAAAATTGAAAGCGTAAGCATATTTTGAAAAAAAAAAGAATCGGATAATCAAAAGAAATTTTCAGAAATTAATTAGTTTTATGAATTATTAAGAGTATATTTTTTCAAAATTATATAGTAACGAATGTCCAAACAATACCCAGTTTACATGTGTTAAGATAATTTTGAATTATTTTACTTAATTTTTTTCTATCTCATTTCAAACTATTTTGCTATCTATTCCTAAAAAAAATTAATACATAATTTCTTTTATTAATTTACACAAACATTTATATTCTAATCTCTTTAAACTAACTAGATTTCTCTGGACGCTTAAACTGAGCGGTCGTTGTCATTTTTTTCATTTATGGGCGAGGCTTGAAAGTCAATTTATTTCAACCTTGTCATAAACTGGAAACTGTAATGATGATATTATTTTTTACCCCTCTCCAATTAGGTATTCACGAAAGATTTTGCTTTTTTTTTTAAAAAAAAAGAAGAGTTTTTCTCTTAAACTAATGAAGATTATTTAATTAAGTTTCTTTTACCACTAGTATTTTCATCAAAAAATTCCATTTTTACTGCTATTTTTTTCCTTCTATTTTGTCATAAATGAGGATGAAGTAAATCTTATATGTAGTCCCGTATTTAACCTTTTTTAACTATATACCTTTAAAGGTTTTTAGGGATTTTTTTGTATAATGCGCTCATTTTTTTTTCATTATGAAATTAAGACTAAAACTTAAATAGATTAATCAATATATTTTCCCCCTAAAATATCCTCATCCTTCTGTGCATTATACATTTTTATGAATGACTAGGATAAAAATATATTTGAACCTTTTCTTTAATCCAATTGTTAAATAATTAACATTTTATACAACTTATTTATATAAGCTGTTTTAATTGTGTGTAAAGTTTTCGGGAATTATGTTTAAATACGAATATAGTATTTACGAAAATTAATTTTGCAAATTTTCGTGAGTGAAAAAGCAGCCGATGACCCCAATGATTTAAATAACAACAGATTTGTTAATGGGAAAGAACCAACAAATGACTACACGAAGACAAATCGACTTATATACACTGAGAAATAATATTATAACAGAGCTGAACTCACACGTTATAAGCAAGCTTTAAAATGTTCCAGAAACAGCTGGTTAGAACTTTTCCACTTGCAGGAACTTAGACAGATTAAGTCTCTCTCTCTGCCTCTTTTATCACAGTCAACGCACAAACAGATTCTGATCTCAACTTAACTCTTTTCAGAACTGCAGTGATCTTTGTTTCAAACGTTTTTCATATAGCTACAAGAAAATTTCTAGAAGGGGAGATTCTAGAGTCTTCTTGATAATTCCTTGTCCATATATTTTTTACCAAATTTGTTGCCAATCTGGTGACCCTGGTCACATCTTTAGGGTTGTCGTAATCTTATAATTTTTTTCCTTAAATTCACGCTGGAAAACGAACTTTGCCTATATAACTCATTTTTCCCACAAAAAGAGTGTTGCTGCTGGAGAAATAACATACGTGGCGTGTTTTAATATATTTCAGTATGTTTCTCTCCGTGTTTGTATGCATGAGCAGGGTTTATGTTAAGCGAAAAAGAAAATTTTTGACTATCTTAAAACATCAAACAGCGATATTATTTTCGTTTTCTATTTTCATGTACACGGTGTGCCCAAGCACAAAAGGTTAATGGTCATTATGGGAAAAAAATTGTTTGATTTTTTTTAAATGGGAAAAATATAGGAAACGAACAAAACATGTTTTTTTTAAAAGTATAATTTATCACATGGCATTAAAATTTCTCAATCAATAAACAAATAAACTACGCAGTCATAAATGTATTGTACGTTTTCTTTTCTATTCTTAAATTCATCTGTATCACTTTATAAAAATGATTATTCATACATTTTTTTTATTTATGGAAAAATTATATATTAATTTATTTTTGTGAACACTCATATGCTCATAAAATATGAAGAAAGTATAGAGTTAAAGAGGTTGGTGTGCAAGCATATTACAAGTAAATTATTAATTAATATGAAGAATGGTTAATTGACAAAGTTTTTACAAATGTTGCTAAAAGTAATTTTTGTTAGAAAAAAACGTATATATGTGAAATATTCCAAAATATTGGTGTAAAAATATTTATTAAAACAAAAAGGGGGAGGTATATAAAATATATCTTAAACATTAAGTAATTCATAGTGATCTGTCTGTATATATAATGATATTCTTTTTTAAAAGCCAGTAGATAATTTCCCGCATTGCTCATCTGTCATTGCTTATTACACAAAGGTATTCGTATTCTTTATTTGAACGAAACCTTTCTAAACGAACTAAATGTAGTTTTAAATTTCTGAAAAATGCCTCCGAGTCGTTCAAAACTTATTTTTGAAAATAGTGTCTTTTTTTAAAGAAAATAATAAATTTCATGCGCTAAGTGAAAGCGAAATATTTTCTGCCCCTGCACTTTCAGAACATTCTCCAGTTCCTTTTTCAGTACACTTCGCAAAACATTTCACAACCAATCATCAATGCGGGAAAACGAAGAACGGAAATTCATCGATTGGTGGGCTTAACAACGTATCACTTCCAGCTGCTGCCAATCAGGTCATGTGAAGTATAAAAAAATATATATTTTTCAAACTCATTTATTTATTTTTCTTCCTCTTCTTCGTGTCATCTCTAGTTCTGACATCACTTCAGTTCGAAAAAGAAGAAAGATCTTCCAGTTAGCAAGTTGGGTCTTAAAAACTTCCCTCGCACGCGTGTGATGTGCTTCAGTGATATTGATCTGTTGTGCAACCCTGATGACCGCTCCAGTGGTCACCTGGAAACGCCTTTTGTGTGTCCAGGGGTGGGCGGGAAAAAGAGATTTGCTCTACAGGGTGGGGACGCGGAGTGAAATAAGTACCGGGGATCGAAAGCCATTCGTTTTTGTTTGAGCCATTAATCCTGCCACTATCGCGGGAGATAAAAATATGGGACTCTTCCGCCTGGAAAGCGATTTGTGTTTTACAACGTCTTTTTTTATGTCATTTCGGCTCAGTTTCGAAAAATGGAACATTTTTCAGGTGGTGTTTGATTAGGAGAGGAAAAAAGAAATCATACGTCTAAGATTACATCTTTGTGTTGGTGGGATGCAAGAATACATACAAGTAATTTAGCAAATCGACAGTTGACAAATTCTGTTTTTATCAGTGTAATATTTTACAGAACTTATCTGATAGTTAAAAAATTACTGTATCAGACAAGTGGATCTCTCTCTCATTATAAGATATTTTATATAAAAACTAGCTGACCCGGCCACGCGTTGTTGTGGCTTTGTTTTAATACGTTGGTTTAATATTATTCTAAGCTATTAATTAGTCAAATGAATTTTTGCTTTCTTTTTTGGAGAGTTGAAATTAGCATAAAACAACATATTTTTTTAATTTTGTATTTTATTCATCTCTTATTTGAGTATATTGCATAATACATGACTTATTTAATAGTGTAGATTTTTATCAATTTTTAATGTCTAATGGCAGCTGGAAGGCTGAATATGCAGTTCGTTCACCGTTTAACAAAGTTGCAGCAATGCCTGAAGATGCAATTGCCAATGCAATTTTCTGTTGATCTTTTTTTCGCAAAGCTGCGCCTGAAAGTTTAGTAACTATCAGGAATACAAATACGGACAGAGGACTCGAACGCAAAGCCATATTACCTCCTTCCTACAATATCCAGAAAAATTAAGTGAGTTTATGAAATCCGAATCAGGATTCTCGCTCCACATTCCGAGACGCGTCTGGTACCTCTGATTCTGCAAGTTCCCTCCCTGAAGGGGGAGGACAATACTATCATCCGATATTATCTGGCAAAGTTACCGGAGTTTCTAAAGCCCGATTTCAGATTCTTGTTCCTCACCCAGAAAAATACCGGGAGCACATTTTGCACACTCAAAGAATTTTAAAGTAAGCCCCTGCCATGGTTCGCTTAAAATACAGTTGCCTGGCATTATTTGACATAGTAACAAGAATTTCTCCAATTGGATTGAATATTCGGATCGGCCGTCTCAAAATACCTCTGGGACCCACTTTTTGCGTCCCTACGTTTTCAAGTTAGACTACCACTGTCCGAGCATATTACAGTCGTCCGGCATTATTCGATAAAAAGTTACGGAAAACCTAAAATCTGATTTTAGATTCTCCTTCTCCGCTCCGAAACACACACGGGACTGAATTTCGGTGCCCGTCTTTGCCTGTCCCAAAATACGCCAGGGATCAAGTTTTCAAGTTCCATGGCTTTTAAGATAAAGTCCTGCCAGGAAGTTTCTAAAATACAGTCATCCGACATTGTCCGGCGAAGTTACCGGTATTTGAGGGATTCAATTCTAAATTCGGATTCCACGCCCCGAAATACACCAGGTACTGACTTTTCATGCACCTTGGTCCACAAAATCCGCTACCACAGGCACGCACGCATTCCGACATTTTGCGAATTTTTCCGTTTCCCGGATTCTATGCATTTCCAACAGTAAAGAAATAATGACGTCAAAAATTGAGATAAAAACTATCCTCTATTTTTTAAGTTGGACGATAAGCAAAATTATGTCAGGATCGGTTGAGTAGTATCGGAGTCCATCGCGGTCAAACACTGGGACACGGGATTTTTATATATATAATGATAATACTTTTTGAAACACACATCCGTTAAAATTTCGACACGACCTTATATACATTACAAGTAGATATTTTCATTATTTGTAAAGATTATAAGCAAAAATTAATCTATAAAAACAAAAGCTCGTTCTTTCTGTATATAATTATATGCGTTAATTTAGAAAATATCATTATTCCATCTGTCAATTAATTTGGCGTGGAGGGGGAATTTCGAATGATTTGTGTTCTGATTAAAATTATCGCTAAAGAAAAGCAAGGTTATTACGAAATTATTCTTTATTTGGAAGTATTAAAAATCAGTTTTTAAGAAATAAAATTATTAAAAACAAAATTCATTAGAATGTTTAATTCTGTTGAATGAGTAATTGTGCGTTTAAAATTATGTTTCAAAATCTATAGGGTCTTAAACTATCAAGTTTCCTCTTAAGTCCAAAACCTAACTTGAGCCTTTTGAATGAATTCGAATCATACAACATAAAATACAGTCGAACCTCTATATTGCGAATTTTTCTATAGAGCTAACTTTTTCCTGGAACCTTGAACATTTCACGATTTTCTTCATAAAATAGCCTCTCTATAGTGAAGTGCATTTTCTATATAACGAACTTTTTCTTTTGCGACACAATTTTTTCTCTCTATTTTTAAAGTATTTCTGAACATTTCAAGTTATTCTCTCTTTAACTCATTGTATGGTGTTCATAAATCTTGAATTAGTTTTATTAGATCCTAACTCGCCGACATCCAAAAAGTGCAACCTTTAATCCCCATTATACAGTTCACTAGAAACATCTTCGAATTACCCTTTCACGCTAAGTGGAATTGTCCCGTGTTATAAAATAATGTATGTTTAATATAACTTGTATGCTTTAAATTAGAAAATGTCCTGAAAATTCATTAATTTTAATATAAAATTATTTTCTTAGTATTGAAAATACATTCTTTTTCTTATTTTCTTTGCGGTTTTTCTTTTTTTTAATGGGTAAGATATATAAAATAAATATATATTAATTTTAAAAAAGGTGTGAATTTTTAATTATAGTGTTTCTGAATTTCAAATTTGTTTTATGGGGGTTTATAAAGTATATCAAAAGATGAACCTCTATATAACGAATTTTCAATGTAACGAACTTTTTCCCGAGATTTAGCGACTTCGTTATATAGAGGTCCAACTGTATTTTAATTTCTGTCCATCCCCAGTATGTTACCGTATTTATTCGAATATAAGCCACACCCAAAATTATCAACAAGTTTTGTGAAAAGTAGGGTAAAAGTGTATATCGATATCCGATTTAAGAAACTAAAATAGATTTTAAATGAGAGGTAATAAGAAGTGAATAATTAGTTATTTTACCAGTATTATAAACTTTCATATCCATTCTATGAACCTGTAATTGTTTTAACTACTCCATCTAACAAATTTTGTTTCTTTCGATTCTAAGCCGCGCCCGATTTTCAGTACCATTAACAATAAGTGCAGCTTAGATTCGAATAAATACAGAATTTCATTCTAAGCACAATTAGTTACATTATTTCACTTAATAACTACTCTGCTGTCTTTAGATTTGCTACATCAAGTAGGCAACACTCAACAAATGTAAAAATTGTACGAAAGATGCAACATACTGGGATATGCTTATCATTATCTTTTCACTTTTTATTTTGGTCTTAGCATTTTACACCCTATCCTTCTCTATATCAGGGGTTCTCAATTGCTTTCGCAAATTCCCACTTCCTGACACTAGATTCCACCTTGTTTTCAATTCAGGGTTTCTCATTAGAAATTTTTTTTTCTTTTGTTCGCGAAAAGAAAGAGGAACTCCTTTTAATGCGAGTCGGAATTTGATCGCGGTGAGATAGTGCATTGCGGTCCATGATATTTTGCTGTTCACATTTGGCGTGATTGTCATGCGAATATGAAATCGATGGGCTCTGCCCCCATCATTAACACCGGAGAAGAAATATATGTTGTTATGGGATAGTACCTTACCAGATCCCACGCGAGTCAAGAATTTAGCTTATGATAAAGAGTACGACATCGTTTGTTGCACCTTAGACTTCCAGCCCAATGGCTGCTTCTCTTTTGGCGTTGCACTGACCTGAGTTGATCCTGTATCCAAATTTCTTGTGGGCTCTTTTTAAGGTAAAGGATCGCATTGAGATAAAACTTATGAGTGTCCGAATATTACACGAATTGGGGTACCGCTTCATTGACACGGCGATAGCTACTCCCCTGACTGAAAGCCAATCATCTCTTTCAGGCGAATTCCGCAATACTGTTAATAATATCCAAGAATGTTACACCTTTTGTGCAAATTCGATCCACTTATATATTCTACGTACTGCATCGTAACGGTCGAATCCTTGCGTGGAGATACTAAGAAAAATAGTTGGTGTGGTGGTTAGGAGAGAAGGGTGCCAGCTCAGGTGTCGTCCACGTCACTTGACCATGGTTGAAAATTACGTGGTCCGTCGCCAAAAGCCCTCGTGTAGCTGTTTCAATGATGACCATTAAAAGTGCAGGGATCAACCACCTCTCATTCTCACAGCTGGTACTTTAAAACAGCCGCCTTTACATTTCATATATGTTATAATGGGTACTATCTTTACTTCCTCCTTAAAAATGTTTCAACCAAATGTATGGCCCCATATTGTCCTAATCTTTCTTGATAAAAGGGTGCCCACACACACACAACGGTTGCCCTCGACTTCGTCATCTTCAAAATGTATTCCATTAAGAACATCTTGTGTGTTGCCGAGAGACTGGCATGCGAGCAAACGCCAGTCACTACATTTATGAATTGATATACCGCTGGCGTAAACCATATGGAAAATATACTACTTGCATGTGCCTTTAAAGTTCATTCAACTAGATGCCCAGCCAAATTAGAGCTGTTATTGATTCTAGAAGATACATCTGGGTGCTAAATTCTGTATTCCCAAAGCTCATGTACATTTAACCACGTCTTTTTCCCGTTGGAATATTTATGTACAAACAAATAATTTTTTTGGAGTAAAATTTTAAATGGCTATCAGCTTATTTGTATTTTGATATGGTTGTAAAATGAAAATTTTTCAACTAAGTATTATAGTAAAAGCTGCGATATAGTGAAAAATTATCAAAAACATCTATAATCAAGGATTGTATTTTAGAATTCGTTTTTGGATCATTTTTAACTCTATCGCAGCTTTTACTGTAATACTTAGTTGAAAGAGAGAGTCTTTATTACGTGAAGAATAATTTAAAAATAACAGATTTTCGTTGCTATTGCTCTCTTATCCTTAAAATCACAGTTACGGAAGGCTGTGACGTATTTACATTTGTATCTCACAACTGTACCGCCCCTCTTTTTAACACGTTCTTCTGCCCTCCCCTGTCCCACTGTCTATCTATAACAAAAATTCTATCTAGCAAATGATACTTAACTGTCATAAGAAATAAATATTCATACATTGAATGCTGTTTAAAAAATGTTTCAGAATTTTTTTATTTCAGTATAAGTATTTTAATTCAGCACTTTTAGTCGGTATATCAATTAATTGTGGATAAATAGGTTGATCAGTTAACTGTCCGAATGCCTTCATGTTTATTGTACTTTTCAATGTCCTAATCTATTACTTTATACCGGGTATTTCTAAATGAATATCGGAGTTCTAACGCTTTATAGTTTTAATTACATGTAATTCACAAGTACGATTAATACATCTAATGAAAGGATACATACACGCAATTCTTAATGAACCCCCACATATGAAAATCACATGGCGTCAGATCGGATGAACGTGGACATCATGAGAAACAAGCTTTATCTTGAGGCCCTTTGCGGAAAATGCATTGGTGGAATACAGTGATGTTCAACCCATTGCGTACTGAGAGATGCCAGTGAGGCGGTGCACCATCTTGTTGCTAAATGAAATTATTTGGTTCACTTTCTTTCATTTGAGAAAATAGCCATAGTTGTCGAGCATCAAGATAGGCAGAGCCAGTTACAGTTGGTTCTCCGAAAACGAAAGGCGCATGCACTTTCCGCCGAGATATATTCAATTGAGGTGAGTCTCGATACGATTCTAGCACCTCGTGAGAATTTTCTAAGCTCCAGATGTGCGCATTATGAGTGTTCACATGTCCACCGGAACGCTCGTGGCACAGATTCTGTGTTTGCAAACAAAACGCTTTCTGTTCACTAGTCGTCATTTTTCTACTGGCACGCTGATCGGCGGGGAAGGGGGAAAATTAACATACGTTTCGCGCGCATGCGCCCATATGCCAACAAACAATACTGTTTCAGTTGGTATTTCATTCGAGGGATGAGTTATAACTAATAAGTGAAATGTAATAAATACTATAAAGCGTTAAAACTCCGATACTCATTTAGAAACACCCCGTATTTTTGCTAACTGCATCCAAAACTTATTCTGACTTTTCATTTGCATAGGATACTAGCCGTTACTTTTCCGTTTCGCTGGGTATGTAATGATGTTGTATGACTATTTATTGATTTTAAGACATCCAAGTCCTCGCATTAAACTTTCGATTGCATTGAAAAACATTCGTATGGTTCTTTTTTTAAAAGGGCAGGACAGGAATTTCCAAAACAAAATTATCTTTTACTCCACCGCTCCTCCTTTAAGTCGATTTCTGCACAACCCATTTGTAGCGGATGTCGACTCAACCAAAGAAACATGCTTACCAATTTTCATGTCCGTAAGTTTAGTAGTTCCGAAACGGAATTCTTTATCCATAATACGGCACCTGCAACCCCCTTAAGGAGTTGATTTCTGCAAAACCTGTTTTAAGCGGATCTCTACTCAACAAAAGAAACATGCTTACACATTTGAAGACTAAAGGAACCTAATAGCTCAAAAACATGAATTTTTTATTAATATGCACCGTAACACCCCCTTGGGAGTCGATTGCCACAGACCCGTTCTTAATGGATATCTTTAATAAAAGAAACATGTTCGCCAAATCTAGTCTGTAGGTGTAATAGTTTAAAAACGGGAATTGTGGTCTAGAGCACTCCCATAACACTTCTCGGGGGGCAATTTTTGAAAAATGCGTTCTTAGTGGATTTTTACTCAACAAAACATACATACGTCAAATTCCAAGTCTGTAAATATAATTCCAGAGATTTCTTAATGAATCAGCGAGTCAAAATGAGTCATTTTTCAGCTATATATATATAAATAGATAAACACCTTATTCGTGTCTTAATGTAAAACTAATTTATTAACAATGTTACGTATATTTATTTACAAAACTATTATTATACTGCTGCCGAAACGTAATATGACAGAAAACACTTTGATACATTGACAATAACATTCTCTATCCATTATGATGGGCTTTGACAATTAGGAACTGCATCTATTATTAAATGAAATCGATGCATTTCGATTTAATATATCCTGTTTTGCATAACAAAACAACTTAATTGGCAGGAAGATATGTAATTTCCGGAAGATCCCGAAACAAAGCCATTCTAACCGTATCGCAGAAGCCTAATGAACATTTAATAATTCTCTCTGGAAACTAACATGAATGGAGAGAGCCGCTTGCGATTTGGTGCAGATAAATTAAGCATTATTAAAATAACTAATCCCGTCATGCTCTTTTGAAGAACTTTGAAAGGGCCACAGCCTACCGAAAATTGTTTTCTTGACGAGACAGAACAGTAAAGTGAAGGAGAATGGAAGCTTACTCTGATCAAACAATAAACATGAATTTCGATTGACGTTTCTGTAAATTTATAATCAATATATGTCATTTATTTACTGTACTTAAATCCCTGTGAGTATAATAATAGAGTTCACCTAGTTATTCGTTCTAGAAG
This sequence comes from Trichonephila clavipes, assembly GCA_019973935.1. Taxonomy (NCBI): domain Eukaryota; kingdom Metazoa; phylum Arthropoda; class Arachnida; order Araneae; family Nephilidae; genus Trichonephila; species Trichonephila clavipes. Next base: position 574,873 of record BMAU01019712.1, read on the forward strand.
GATATCCATTAGGAACAAGTGGATGTTAATTCTATGCATTTGTTTTCTTCATTATTTACTTCAATATTTAAAAAAAAATATTTACGTATTATTCCGTCGACCCATTCCGCCAAACGAAAAGACATCACCCATTCAAAAAACGTCGCCAAATGCTGTTATCGTTATTATTGGTGTGTTCGAACGAGCGTTAAAAGGGTTTCTACTGTTGGCAATATACCACGGCATTTGGTGTCGTCTTTTGGCTTGGCGATATTGGTCAACGGTATAGTACGTAAGTACCAGAAAAAGTTATCTCTTGCCCCATTTGGTAAAAAGATATTATGCCATGGCTACGTCTTAAGAAATACTTAGAACATAAAAACAGAGACTTTGATAGAATATAATATAAATAATATACAGTCCGACCTTTATTTAACGAAGTCGCTAAATTCCGAAAAAATGTTCGTTATATGGAAAATTAGTTAAATAGAGATTCATCTTTCAATATACTTTAGAGACCACACAAAACAAATTTTAAATTCATAAACACTATTATGGGAAAATGGCTTCAACCTTAGTATGAATAATGATTGATTAAAGAAAATGAAGAATGTAATATTTAAAAATGCATTAAACACCAAAGGAGAACGTGTTTCTCCTACGTTTAGTGCTTAGCGTCCGTCTCCCTTATTTCCCGTGTATTCCTTTTGTCTGACACTCCTGGCGGGGTGTGACATCAGTATGGATTGATCCACTCGAAGTAACAGGAAGGGGATGTGACAGTGGACATATCCAACCCTACACTATAATTTAAAAAGTAATTTTTCCCACTTTTTTTAAGATTAATACATTTTCATTTTATACGTCTTACCCATCAAAAATAAATCTGCAAGAACAAGGGAAAAAATATTGTGCAAGAATAAATACTGTATATATATTTTCAACTTTAAAAAACAATTTTATATTAAAAATTAATGAGTTTTTTAACGACATTTTCTAATTTTAAGTTTACAAGTAGTTTTAAACATTATTTTATAACTAGTAAATTTAAGCATACACTACCACATACGTCCTTACATTTAATTACTGATACAATCTGTTAATTTTGTTTGTGTTTTGTGTGTGTTTGAAAAATTACATCAATTTCATTTCTAAATGAGTTAGGAACCTGGTAAAAGCTGTTCAAGATCATTGATCACTATAGAATGTGTTAAAATAATTTGAAAAATTTCCTGAAATATTTTCAAAATAGAGAGGGGGAAATTCAATAACAAGAGAAAAGATTCGCTAAATAGAAAATGCTCTTCTCTATTTGGAGGTTATTTTACGAAGAAATTAGTAAAATATTCCTGGTACCAGGAAAAGTTCGCAAAATAGCGATTCGTTCTATGGACTGTATAAGTATTCTTATCAGTAGCATTTGATAAAAGAACAGGCTGCGCAAAAACACTAAAAAACTCCCTCAATTAGAACAAATTGTACGATGTGTTATTCGGTTTCTTTTTTTATATATAATACACATTTCAAATGAGCAAACGATGAAGATGATATTGCAAAAGCCTAAAAATTTATAACAAAAACACAACAAAATTAATAGAGCAAATACAATTGTCAGATTATTATTATAACTTGGTTTTGTTTTTAGGTTTATATGAATGTCTTAGTGCTAAACGGATATCATAATCTGGACAGTCTCAAAGGTGTAGAAGAAAAAGACCTAATATCTCTCGGAATTGTTAATTCCGATCACCGAATAAAACTATTGAATGCTATCGATTATTTTGAAGGTAAAGTACTCGATATTTTTTATGATATTTCAAAATTAAAATATTCTTTAAAGTATCACTTCTTCAAAAAATATTCTTCAAAAAATATTTGATACTTACGTGTTATACCATCGACCCATTTCATCAAATCAAAAACGCCGAGATATGCAGCCAATAGTGGGAACCGTTCCCTCACAAATGTTTGGGCAAAATAATAATAACTATGACAGCATTTGGTAATATTTTTTTGAATAGACAAAGTCTTTTGATTGGGCAAAATAGGTCGACTGTATAATATGGAAGTACCCAATAAACATTGAAATTGGTAGTTTTTTATATGGAAAGAAGAAATGCCATGTCACATTACTCCACACATTAATTCCTTCTTGATGTTTTATAATACCAATATCAACTAATAAGCCGGCTGGTTGGTTTATCGCTGGCCTTCTGCACCCAAGGTTGCAGGTTCGACCCCGGTCCAAGTCGGTGGGTTTTCGTGATGCAGAAAATCGACATCGGTTATATAAAAGATCCCTAGAGTGTCTATTTGGCTTGAGTGCTTTCGGCAAAATTAAAATCCTAGTACAGGTTCGCATCGTCAGAGCTCTGGTGCCTCTCTCTAGAGGGGAAACTGGGCGTCAAAATTACTTGAGGTAATTGGTATCGCCTTTTGGGTGCTGCACTAAAGAGTGATATCAGCTCCTGGGGATGTACCAGGGTTGCAATGGTAGAAATATCAATCCACAGCCCTATTGGATAAAAAAAATATCAACAAATTAAATTTATTAGTATTATAATAATAATTAATATAACTTTAAATATAAGACCATAAGCAGAGGATTGCCAAGTGTAACGAGGTTTCTTATTTTGAACTATGAGATTGTGTATTCTAATAATAAATTTACGAGCCAACACACACATATATACTATGTATTGTAATGACTTCATACAGCTTGTTTATAGCATATTTATTAAAGTACGAACTTGTGGAAAGATTGTCCCGTACAATTGATATGCAAAAGGGTCCACAGTTCAAGAGTCTCTTTCACTTTCAAGATAACGTCGTTGGTAATTCCACGCTTAGTTCGTTTTCCTCTCGTTCGCTCTATTTTCACCATTTTGTCGCTGGTCTGAGGCCTCTGTCGGTTCTCCATCGTCATTTTTCCCGATCTCCTTTTTTAACCCCAGGTTTTCTCATGGTCCTTCTCCACGCTTTCTGTCATATCTTGTATCTCGGCTCCCCCGAGCGTGAAGTGGGCCGCGGTAGCCGAGTGGTATAGGTATCGGATCGTGGCATGCATTGTCACGAGTTCGAGCCCAGTACCACTAAAGACCCACCGTGTAGGGCAGCAATGCACGTTAAATCTGTCGAGAGCTGAAACGTCCTACCGTTGGTGTGGTGTGGTAGTTAGGAGAGGGGGTGCCAGCTCAGGTGTCGTCCACGTCACTTGACCATGGTTCAAAATTACGTGGTCCGTCGCCAAAAGCCCTCGTGTAGCTGAACAGTGTGACGTTAATATTCAATCAATCAACCCCCAACGTGAGTTCTTTTACGGCGCATCCTCTCCAGACACGCTGTCGGCTGGGATGCGTAGAAAAAGGAAGGCCTATTTAGGTATGCGTCCATTTTAACCCGCGGACTCTAAGGTGTTATAATTCTTGATCACACATTTAAGCAACTTTTTCCCAGCAATTAGGGAACCGGAGTGGACCTCTTCTCCGTTTGTCGGTGTACTTTCTCAGCAATTAGAGAAAGGAGAGAGGGTACATCCCAATACCCACAGTGTATGTACGTCTAAATGATTATATAAACTTGCATTTTCTCTGGCTAAAATAATATATAACTTTTTAAATATATATGTATCTAGCTAGTATACCCGTTCTTCGCACGGGTGAATTGAAAAATTAAGCAATACAAATTGAAGGATAAAGAAGTTTTTAATGAATTAAGTTTACGTGAATGGCAAATTAAACAAAAAAAAGCTTTTTGCATATCTCTGCTCAACAAAAAACCCCATTTTTATTACATTTTAAGTCTGTATCTTTAATAGCTGATAAAAAGGATTTTTTTTATATTTATAACGCCCCGTAACTCCCTTGTGTGTTGATTTCTAAAAACATCTTCCTAAGCTGATCTCTGCTCAGCAAAAGTAACACATTGTTACACATTTTGTATCAAGAACGATTAAAACAGTGTAAATAATTTATATCTGGATATGTAATACGTTAATATTACTTTGCATTTATTTTATGTTAAAATTGTAATATTCGCAAGCACAACTACGTTCCTTACATTATAATGGCGATTCAATAGAAACATAGCGAAATGTTGGCGATATAGCCAAGTTGGCATCATTTTTTGCGACCCTGTTGGCAACTTGGCGATTGATTGAATGGTGCAAGAGTTGATATGGTTTAGCGCCAACTGGTGAAGATATGCAACAAAGAAAGCACAAAACCCTTCTCCTCCAAAATACACATATCCATGCCAATTTTCATAGTGATCGGTTGAACGGTGTTGGAGTGGTGCGATTTCATCTATACAAACATCCATTGATAGAGAGAGATATATAACTTTTTAAACGTTTTGGAGCATGATTCGGAACTAATTTGTTATTTGTCCACTGTGGATTGTTCGGTCAAACTGTTGTATACTTTAGCCAAATTGTGTCATAACAAAACAATACAATAATGTTATACTGTCGGCCAAAGATCTGTTTGGCGCGATTTAAAACCGTTCCATAACGGGTAGAAAACCGATGACGAGGGTGTCATGTCCATGACAGAATCCAAACAGACAGCACCAGGGGCCCAGATGACCGTTTTGGCAATCTGTTCAATATTATCCACATAGAGGTTTGATAGTCAAAATGTGAGCAGATGTTAGCTTTGTATCTAAACAGTTATCACAATTCCTATTAGTTCTTCTACCATCCCTCTGAAATTACCTGTTCTTACAAGGAGGGGGCACGACTAAGGAAATTCATTTCGGGTCGAGACTTGGTGTAATAGTAGTACTCCTTTAGGGTGTTCAACTCTCAATGTAATTCCGCCGAATGGCCCGTCAATTCGGAGAAAAAAGCCTTCGAAATTCATGCTTAGCTTTAATACAATTAAATTTTAATTTCTTCCTTCGATTTCGCACCTTGGTTGATATATCGTCTGCATACTATGCGCGAGGTCTAGGTTCGATTCATCGGTCAATTTTTTTTTTCATTTCATTTAATTATTTTTAAAATTAAATAAACTTAATTATGAAAGGTTTATTAAATATTAAATGATATTTTATGTAATTATTTTGTATTTTATAAAGTAAAAACAATTAAATAAATTTATTATTTAAATTATTTATTATTAAAATTATTTAAAATTATTAATAAAGATATTTAAAATAATTATTAATTAAAATTATTAATAATTAAAATTATTTAAAATTATTATTATTTAAAATAATTTTTAATTAAAATTAATTAATAAGAATTATTATTAATAAGTTATTATTAATACGAATTATTATTAAAATTATATTTATTGTTAAAATTATTAATTTATTATTTATTATTGAAATAATTATTAATTTTTTAAAATTATTTAAAAATAAACTTTTTAAAATTATTTAAAAAGGACTTATTAAATGTTTTATAAAATTATAAAATAATTAAATTAATAATATATAAAAGACATTTTTATTATATTAATTATAAAACAATTTATTTAATAACAATATACATTATAATCTATTTCATATTATGTATAATATTTTATTTATAGAGTATATTTTATTTCACAATATAAAACTATTTGTAACTAATTTTTATGTATAATATCATTTAATATTTATTATATATATTTTATTATAAATATTATTTATTAATGTAAAAATGCATTTTTTTAAAATTTAATATAAATATTTATATAGTTACAGTATTTTTTTTCTTTATAAAATACAAAATAATTACATAAAACTATTTAATATTTAATAAACCTTTCATAAATACGTTGATTTAATTTTAAAAATAGTTAAATGAAGTGAAAAAAAATTGACCGATGAATCGAACCCAGACCTCGCACATAGAATGCAGAAGATTTGCCACCCAGGGTACGGAATCGTTCTCGGAAGTTGAAACTGAATTGTATAAAAGCTAAGCATGAATTTGGAAGGCTACTTTCTCCGAATTGACTGGCCATTCGGTGGAATTACATTGAGGGTTGAACACCCTAAAGGAGTACTACTGTTACACCAAGTCTCGATCTCAAATGAATTTCCTTAGTCGTGCCCTCTCCTTGTTAGTCTAGCAATGGTGTTTGTTATGAGGGAGTTTCCAATGATATTACAGAGTTGATGCTTTACAGGAATTTAGAGAATCGTTATCAAATTAGTTTCCATTACTAATTTTCTTTTTTGTCCAAGAGGACATTTTAGTACTAACGTATATTACGGTCAACATAATAATTCGTTATTACGTTACAATTTCTCATCCAAACACGTTGCCAATTGCCTCGATATGTAGCCAATCGTGGAAACAGTCCTGCTCATATTCGAACATAATAATAGCGATGATAGCATTTGGCGATATTTTTAAATTGGCGACTTCTTTTGATTTGGTGAAATGAGCCGATGGTATAATACGCAAGTTCCGACATTTTTTATGCAATTTAAAAAAAGCTAAACAAACATTATCTAAATATTTATATTTTTCTTTTGATTCTATATGATATGCATAGAATGTATGAAATGAAAAGGATACACTTAATTTACTTTTTAGATTTAAGCCTTGGTACTGCTGTCTCATCTGGTTCCGTGGAAGGAACTCCTCTGCACCAACAAAAATCCAACCATGTTCCTTTTTCCTCCAAGTTGTTTTCTTCTCCTCGAAGGCGGAGCGAATCGTGTTCGAGTAACGTGGCCGACTCCTATTTACCCCAGCATTCCTATTCGCCAAAAGTTTCGAACTCAGACTCCTATCCAGAAACGGCTTATACTTGCAACGAAATCAACGACCTGGACTACGGTATGCCCACCGTTACTAGAAATAACGGCACGGAGCCAATAGATGATGACAGGCACAGAGAGATTCTCAATATTCCTCTAAACAGGCCACCGGATAAATTGTATTTCTATTCGGATCTTCATTCGAATCAAAAGATACATTATTCTTATGGCCGTGGGATCAGTGCTTATTCAGAACAATTGTACTTTTCTAGGGCGGGACTTGTGATAGACACGCCCAACAAGAGCCACCTACTTTCTCAAATGAACTACTTGGAAAAACTATCGGATTTTTCAGTGGGCGGGAATACTTTCAATCACTTGAATGGATCAATCTATCCAAATAGTGGTGCATACATTACTAAAGAAGAAAAATATCTAATGGAGTCATCTAGACGAAAACTAAAAGACCAAATGAGGTCCTTCGGAATGCCACAGGATACCAACCATGTAGAGCAGAGACGAAACGAAAGTGATTTCAATGGGTATTTGGACGAGACATCCTTTCAAAACTTAGAATCTGGTCAGAACAACAGCAAGTCACTTACTTTACCGAGGCAAATGAAAGGTTGCCCGCCGGGTGATTTATTGATCTTGCAAGCTGCCGATGTCTACAAATCAGAGAGGAAAGGCAAGAAGTCGAGAAGGAGAAAGGAGAGTCCACAGCCAATTCTGCAGTGTTCGACGCAACCTTTTACTTTGGATGATTTCGTCGCGAAGAAGCTGCAAGACGAACAAATAGATCTCTGTGCCGAACCTTATACTGATAAGGTAAGATATAATAACTTTTCCATGCATATTACACATTTACTTTCACATTCTTATTGCGCTTATTTAACTTCTTACTCTAGAGAACTCTACGCTGAAATAATCATTACACTCTATCATAATGATTAAGTGCTTGCTTCGAAGGCATTTGTTGCTTCTCGTTTTAACCCTTTATCTACCGCATTATGATGTGGCCGTGGTAGCCGAGTGGTATAGGTATCGGATCGTGGCTTGCATTGTCACGAGTTCGAGCCCAGTACCACTAAAGACTCGCCGTGTAGGGCAGCGATGCACGTTAAATCTGTAGATAGCTGAAACGTCCTCCCGTTGGTGTGGTGTGGTAGTTAGGAGAGGGGGTGCCAGCTCAGGTGTCGTCCACGTCACTTGACCATGGTTCAAAATTACGTGGTCCGTCGCCAAAAACCCTCGCGTAGCTGAACAGCGCGACGTTAATATTCAATCAATCAACCGCATTATGATTTACTGCAGTTTTTTTCATGCAATTTTTTTTGAATCACTACATTGAAAATTAAGGGATATACAAAAACAAAATACTCAACTTTGGGAAATTTAACTATTTAAAGCTAATTCATTAATTACAGATATTCAACAGTAAAATTAATTATACGCACAGTTCTCTTAAAAAATAGTAAAATCGTTTTCTAAGTTCTTCATTAACATACAAAAGATAATAAGACTCTCTTACCTTTTACATTAACTATTTTTTCGGAACGAAAATGACAATCTTAGCAATGCACTGAAAACGCAATTTCTGCTACAAAATTATTCGCCTTCCTCTCTAAAATACTCATCATAGAACCCGCACTGCCATATATTTTGGAAGAGTGGATTTCAAAGAATATTCCTGCTAAGTATCATCAGAGTATTCGTAAAATTGATTGTAATTTTAAAGTGAGTGGTACTTATAAGTACCGTTGGTAGATAAAGGGTTAAAATAAATGTTCAAGTTCGAACACGTTTTCACTTTGCTCGTGACCGCGGAAGTCTAGTGGTCAGGAGAACGGATTCGTGGCCGGCGTGTCATGAGTTCGAGTCTCGTATTGCTGAAAATTGCCATAGTTAAAAATTACGATATCCGTCGCCAAAATAGTGCAGTATTAATATTCAGTCACTCACTCACTATTCATCATCGCTTCTTGCATGTTCACTCAGTTTGTAAGCGGTGTTAGAGACTTAAATGAATATGCTTTGAATTACACAATAAAATTTTTAATTGAAGAAATTCAGATTATGTTCAGATTAGGCCTGCATATGTGTTTGCTCTTTGCATGCATATTCAGATGTAGCTTTAGAGATTAATCTTATTAATGAACTCACGGGCGGGTTTCATAAATTTACGTTTTCCATTGATATCAAAGGTCACGTAGGTATACACTTTTGCTTCAATTTTTAGTGCCCTGCGATGATTTTTCATTTTGTGCATTTTTCCTCCCTGGATTCCACTGTTTATAGTATTATTTGCTGATTTTATTGCGTACTTTTTCTTCTTAGTTAGTAATTTTTAAGTTCGTAACCATAAAACTGGCAAGCATGAATGAATTTTCCAATACGGAAAATGTATTCGATATAGGAAGTGATAATGAATTAGAGAGCCTGGTAAATTCCTATTATAGCCCACCCCTTGGCGAAGATTTTTTTCAAGTCACGCCAAAATGGCGGCAAGGCGCGTTTTTCTAAGTCGCGTCCAGGCAAAAGGGAAAAAACATGGCGTCTTGTCTGAAGGAGCAGGAATGGAAAACATTAAAACTTTAAGATTTCATATTTAGCTTCTGAAAATAGATACTTTTTAAAACTTACAGAACAATAATTCCATGGAAAATTTAGCTTTTCAAAAATAGGAAATGAGAGAACATTCCGAAAAAAAGAATAATCGGAATCTCTAAAGAGAAATTTCTCAAACATTACGAACAAATTCAGTAAAATCTCCTTCTTCTAAAATTAGGAAATGAAGGACATTCTAATAAGTAAAAATTTATAGCCAACGGTCAAAAATGAAAAATTCTTTTTTTAACTTTTCAAAAATAGGCAATTAAGAACATTCCGAAAATGAATCGAAGCTGGATGTAGAAAAACTGAAATTTTTAAGGCGTTATTAAGAACAAATTAATGATAAAATTCTACTTCTTAACGAAGGAAATTAGGAACATTCTAAAAAGAACGAATTGATGTTCCAAGGAGAAAAATTGAAACATTATGAACAAATTCCTGTATGATTTAGTTTCTTAAAAAGATATAAAGCACACATTCTAAAATTACTCAAACGGCTTTTGCCAAACAACGTACCTTTTTGTACATCATGCGGATCCTTTCCTGCTAGCGTACGTTATCTCCATCATTTGAAAAGCACCATCTAATAATTACCACCTTTTTTACAAAAAATTTTAAAAGAAAATAAACTTTGCTTTCGTCTCGTAACAGTGACCGGTAATCCCAAAACGTTGAATAAATGGTAACGGTTTTTACCACTCATACATAGTTAGTAGGGTTGCTGAAGCTAACGAAATTAAAGGAAATTACTAATTGCCGATACCTAACGGTCATAAATAACGGTCTCTTATTTTAAAGAATTAAAAGAAGGGTTGCTAGCTTGGCGAACTTATCGCCCAACTTGGTGACAAAAAGCACAAAAGCCGGGGGGTGGGCTGAGCCTTTAAGAAGAAAGTGATATTGTCGCTCCCAGGACAAAAAAAAAATGTGTGGAGATTACTGTCTTTAGAGTATTCAGAGAAGGAACTTGAAACTAGTGTCTGAATACAAGTGAATGGGAACCATGAGACAAGTCAATATCCGTACATCATTTTCTTGGTTCTTCTGTTGTACATAAAACTCAAAATAATCCGTACGAACATGTTTATTTAATTCTCGTATAAAATGCCCGTAAACCGAAGAAAGCAGAGAAGATTCAACCAGGAGGTTAAGTGTTAACAAAAAAACTTTCAAAAATGCATAATGTATACATCAGAGTGGTTCTCAAACTTCAACTACTACATAATTTTTATCGCGTCCCCCCAAAATAATAATGTATTGAATGCAATAATAATGCATTTGGGGGGGGTGCTAAAGCTACAACACGATCATAATTATAAACCGTACAAATTAACAAGATAAGTATTAAATTTTGTATATGTTACTTTTAAGTAATATATATTTTTATTTTATTTTTTTTTTTTACTTTTTAGTTCGATTCACTATAAAAACGTGTGTTTTTTTATTTGTTTTTAAACTATAAATTAATTTATAATTCTTTTTACTATACACGATAAAATCCCAATTCCAGTGAATAATTTCATTAAGAGAAAATATACTTACCTACTTCCAAGGACTTTTAAATTTTTCTTTGATTTTTTGAAAAAAAAATCCAATAAAACTAATGAAAATGTTCCAAATCTGCGTGCCCTTAATAAAGGACATAAAGCATGATCATAGAAAATATTTTTGAACAAAAGTGGTCTCGCAGGGAACTCGATCAAAACTAGTAACTTGATTGTAAAAAAAACGTTTGACACTCCCCAAAAAAGGAGAGCGAAATGTGGTAAATTCATTTTAGTTCCCATTAAGACTGTCTTATTGGAGGATACGCTGTCAAGGTCATTGGTAACAAATAAAGAACATCAGGTGACTCTGTGCATCGATCCCGTGTTAAAAGTATGTTCAATAAAACATATGGATATTAGTTCTAAAAAAGAATTGCGTAGAAAGTTTTCCGTTATGCATTGTATGTTGGCCAAATAATCCTTCAAAGTACTCAATATGCTTATCCATATATCATATAACTCATTCACATGGAAAAAAAGCAACAGAAAAATATTATTTACAACTTTCCTAAAAGAAAAACAGATGGAGTGAAACATACCAGTAAGTTTGAACGTCAAATATATGATACTCAAAAGTAGCATTTAAGGGGTTAAAAGAAACGTAATAAAAAAAATCTCTCATCATGTGATTATAGTAAAGCAAACAAAATGTCTTTTTTTATTTGGTTATAGGATCAAAGATAGCTAATGAACGTTTGAAGTGAAATGTTTAATTTTTGATGATCACCAGATGATATATATAAATTATATCAGTGTAAATGTGCATTTTTTATTAAGTCAGAAAGCATTTTGCCTTTCTTCATTCCAAAAAATTATTTTTTTAAACCTTTTATTTTCAATATGCTCGCGCCCCCCTAGCAGGAATACCACGCCCCCCAGGGGGCGCACCCCACCGTTTGAGAAAGACTGGTATACATCCTAAATTAACGTAACATTCTACAGAAGAATATGAGAGCAATTGGGAACGGATCTCGCAATTTTGATTCACGGTCAAACGACTTGAATGATACTCGAGTTATGCCTCCCAAATTTTACACCATGTGGAGAATTAGAGGTATTTTGGTTTTCAAAAAATGCAGTAGAGAGCTTTATTTGTTCTACCTATGCTTTTTATGAATAATCTCGGTTTAAACGTTATCTGTCACGAATTCATGGCCATATTCATTCAGGTAGTGCAACTGCTTCCACTAAATTTTTGTGCGTAGTTGAATACATTCGTTTTGAGAATACTTTTAAAAAATTCTAATAATCAAACAATTATAGCAAGAATATTGAATTGTAATATGTGTGAACACATACCCTTCACACACAGTAATATTCCAATTAAATTCTCTTCTTTCTGATCCCATTAAAGCCTCTGAATCATCTATATTTTAAAACTTTTAAATCTTGACACACAATTATCATTGTCTCAAAACTATAGATGTTTTAAGTCTGCAAAGGTACATTGAATGGCAAGACAATGTCGTAACATACGAATCATGCTTCCGTGTGCTACACCACGATGCTTGGATTAGAATTGGGGAACACTGTACAGAGGTTGCTTAATTGTTACCCTTTGCATGACTATACTGGTCCTGCATCCGGTATTATGTTTTAGGATGGTATTGGCTTCGCTTCTTCCTCACTCACAGCAAGCGCTACATCCCTGATGTTTTGGAGCCTGTCCTTCCTTACCTTCAGAGTTAGCCTATAGCCAGGAACGTTTTAAGACTTGAGGGCCGAGACCCCTACACAAATATAGGTCCCATCTTTGACAGTTAGAAATAGACGTACGTTGTCAAATACTCGTACAAACAGTAACCCGAAACAAATGTGCATGACTTCACACAAAACGGCTCGACTGACTGCCACCTTTTGACAGAATGAGCAACGATGGTGCATGTTATTAGACCTAGGCATAAACATGGGTGACAGTCGTCATATAATAACGCAGTCTTACCAATGTTGACAGTTGACATATAGTTAAAATTCCCAGTTTTACGGAGAATAGTCCGGAAATATCATTTGACCTTTAAAATCATTCGAATCATGATTTTATTAAGGTTAAGTAGAAAATGAGACGAGGTCCTCATCGAGGTCGAGGCCATGGGCCCATGCCTACGGCCATATTACAACAGAATAATGCGCGAGCACATGTAGCATGCAATGCTAGAAAATTCTTCGCCCATCCTATTTTATTGCTGTCTTGAATTGTCTGTTCTGACGATCTCTATCGCTTATCGAAAAATCTAAGTGATGATTTGCCTGCTGCAACGCCACATCAGCTTTGGAAATGTGTGAAGGCAGCATAGGCTGCCCCATACCCTACAAGGCATCCTAAGACTCTTTCATGCAATGCCGTGGTAATTATTGCCAGCTTTAGCGGTAACAACTTTTCCATCTTAGTAGAGAGCGTGTTTTCTCTCTAACACTACTAGAGTCAAAAAGTTCCCGGAATGATCCCCTAACATTCACGCAGGTGTTCATTGGATGGAAAACACCTGTTTCAGTGGTTGGTAGCACTAGTAAGGAAAATACACAGCCATCTGGAATTCGTTTCTGTACTACTGGCGTTAGCTGCAAATCATTTCTGACAAGGCAAATTTTTCATTCTTCGGATTTTACAATGCCATTTGGAGCAGCGTTCTAACATCAAATTCTGCATTTTGCTCGAGAAATCACCTTCTGAGACGCTCGAGATGTTGAAGAAAGCAAACAAATGATTCCAGCACCAGAGGAATGTTACCTGTTTCCCTGGGTGAAAATGAAATTGAAGGGACATCGTTTTGTGGATTCGAATGAAGCGATCCAAAGTGCGACGAAGCAACTGAAGGACCTCTCAAAAAATGAAAGTGTTTTGAACAGTTATACGAACGCTGGAACAAGTGTGTGGATGCAGGAGGGCAGCACCTTGAAGGCCAATAAAGTATTGTTCTACTTTTAATAATCTGTAATTGACCTTTTCCGGGAACTTTTGGACCTACCTGTAAATTTGGCTTTGATATCTCTTTTCTTTCTTTACGTTGCATTTTAGATGAGTAGCAGTGTGTGTAGTGATTTAAGGTCTGTGTCGATCGGCCATTTTTATCTCGTGAATAGGATGTTAATAGTGTGGAGTTGTTACTTTCTTTCCCTAACCTAGAGTCTATTAGAATGCAATAAAATGCATCTGAAAGATCAAAATATTATGAAGGTTTCCGTAAGATGAACACTACATTCACGAATTCAAAATGGTTCCGAGTCGAAAGAAATTAAATAGACAGGCTGAACATATAAAGCATGAACTCGATTTTAAAAAATCATAAAATTGAAATTACTGCACATATTACAATAAGTGATATATGAATGTAAACAGAAATAGTTTTTTTTTTCAGTTACAAATGTTCGATGTGTTACTCATTTATTACACAGCATTACGTTTAATCTCTGTAATCCATTTCTTTTCATACATTATGTAGTCTCACTCTATCAATGGTTCGTAATGCTGCACAAATCCTTTGCTATTTGTTGTGTCTGTGTCATCACGTGGAGACGATCGTTTTGGCGTGATCGCTGAAGTACTCGCGTTCGAAACGGAAGGTACCCAGATTGAATCTTCCTTCCATCATGTGTATTACAAATGATACGGCTTGAAATGTAATTATTTTCGTAAAATTTTCCATACTGTTTTCTGGGACAAGTTTACAGACAGCAACTCTCGCAGATTTCGAACTAAATTACCGCACCCTCCACCGCTTTTTCCGAGACTCTTGGCCGGCAGCTTCTTTTCTTTTTACACAAGCAACCTTTTTTTTTTTTTTTTTTTTACTGATGGTACTGTAGCAGGTTGGTGCCTCTTTAGCGTAGTGATTTCCAAATTCACATTGCACCGAAATAACTCGTGCATATGCAAAACCTTTTCTCTGTAACTATCGCCATGCTTGAATTTTGAATCATAGAGAACCTTGTCTGTGCCGGCACTTGTTGATCATTGGTGGAGAAAAAAATTTGCAATATTTTTCTTTACATTCATGCATTAGTTTTGATATGATTTTTTAAAATTCAAAACGACAATGGAAATTGTTAAGATACATTCATGTCCCAAAATTAGAAGACACAGACTATCGTACTCATTCAACTGTTAAATAATTTTTTAGAATCAAGGAAAAAACTTTATTTGTAACCAACGTTCTGAAACTGAGGGAAAAAAGTCTCGAGCCCAACTAAATTGTTTGGATTAATTTTCGCAGATTGCGAACACTCTCTGCAATTATCTGTTGACGAGTTTTTAGAGTGAAGAAGTTTTAAAACTATAAAAAAAAAATTAAAAAACCGGAAGTAATTGACTGCCATAACCAAAACAAACCCCTTAAAGTTCGTTGCCTTTTTTTTTATTTCTCCCCAGCTTCTAGTATATAATTGAGTGTAATTAAGAGTATATCGCCAGAATTAATGCATTTTTCTGTTTTAAACAGAAAAGAAACGCGGAACAAATGTTCGCATTAACGCTTTAGTAAGAAATGCGTAACCTCTTTTTATTCTCTGCCTTATAAACCACTTTATTAGTATTTTTTTAAGTGACCATGTATTTTTAATGCTTTATTTAAAAATAAGCCGAATGAGGAAAATATCCAAAGGGGTGTTGAATGTACGTCATTATATTTTTTCGAGCGTTTTTATGTTTAACCAATTGTGCGTTTATTTTAATTCTCCTCTCTTATTTAAACATAAAGCTTTACACAGTTATCCCCACTCCCACATATTCATTTATACGTATTCAGTAGCAGATTTTTGAAAATGTAGGTACAGAAACGCAGTTTAGAAGTTGTTGGCAACAATTTTAGTATAAGTGATCTTTTCGGGTATAGCCATGTTTGTTAAACACAGATAAATACCAATTATATATACGATAGACTACATCATAAAATGATTGATAAACCTGTAAATGTGTTTTTTTAAGTTATTTGCAGTAATTTTAGTATCGGTGTACTTTTGACGACGGCTTATGAAGATGACTGACTGACCTTGACATGGTTGGGGCTGGTTGATTTGAACTTACAACCTTCGAGTTCGAAATGCACGCGTTAGACGAATAGGACGAAAAGACATCCCTGTTCGGGCCAATCGTTAAGCACTTTTCTTCCTGAAGAGGAAGGGTCCGCTGCATACCCCCTTTCCTAGAGTGAGTGAATACTAACGTCACATTGTTCAGCTACACGTGGGCTTTTGGTGACAGACCTTAATTTTGGACCATGGTCAAGTGACGAGGATGACACATGAGCTGGCACCCCTCTCCTAACTATCACACCACACCAACGGGAGGACGCTTGACAGATTTAACGTGCGGGGTCTTGAGTGGTACTGGGCTCAAATTCATGACATGCCTGCCATGATCCGATACTTTGACCACTGGGCTACCGCAGCCCCCTTCCTAGAGAAGCAAATTGTTTTTGCTGTTGATGGATTCTCAAAGGGATACTTAGAGAAGGTTGTTTTTCCAGCCATTGCTGCAATTGATATACATCTCCAATAGGTTTGAGCATCATTCGAACGTTTTTCCGTTGCGAGCACTCTTATTGAGATGGCGAGTTTGGTTCACGCATGCTCCGATGTCATTTGCGTCACTAGTCGTGACTTATTCGGAATGTGTCTTATATTCTCCATACAATGAATGCATAACTAACCAGTAGTGTTAGGATGTGTTGCAATCTAGTATTTAACTTTTCTAAGTCAACAGTTCGACGTTTCCTGTTGGTGATGGAGGCGAGGATGGCCCATGGTGACCTTGGAGGCAGAGTGATTTGATTGGCCCCCTTCGAGTTTGAAGTGGACTCGTTAGAAGATTTGGATGAAAAGGAATATCTTTCGGGCCAGTCGTAAGGCACTTTTATTCATGACCTTTGTTGTTTGCAGCTTGCGCAAGAAGGCGTCACTGCATACTTTTTGGGTAGTCATGTATTATAAAATGAATAATAAAATTGTAAATAACGCTATTTTTTTAAACTTTTGAGCCTGTGTCAATAGACGAGAACGATACCTAAGCTAGCTTTCCAAACTTCCACGCCTTGTCAATGGGTGGACTTCAAACATTTTGAATTTATGAACGTATGGAGGTTCTACTTTTCACGTCAAACCTAAATTAGTGCATGCATTTGGATAAACAAAACATATATATAATGAAGGTTTCTCTGATATTTTAAAATTATTTCTTAAGCCCACTGCTAAATTAGATGGTTTTCAAACATCCGATGAAGAATGTAATTCCAGAGGAGCCTTCATTTATATTTTGCACTTTATTGCATTCAAATCAATGCACTAGTCCAGGATTGAGGTGGAAACCAGAATTTCCATAGGATTAACATTACTTTCACGAATTCAAAATGATCGCGATCGACGAGAATTTTAATATCACACGGATTTTATTTTGCACGAGACATTCTAGAAATATGCTAACACACAAATTCTTATATTAAGGTATCTGCGTAAGCATGCTTGGTACAACTGCGACAATTTTTAATATACGGCGTTGGCCAAACACATCAACACTTTTGAAAATGCTCCGTTTTAAAAAATGTGAAGTCATATACATCATTTTAAAAAGAATTGAACACTGAATTCAATACAAAAAAGCAAATATTTGGAACACAATAAAAAGTTACTCAGCAATAACTATCGATAGGCATTTAATACTGATGATAGTAGTGGGTTATCAGTACTTAACAGGGCAGCCTTTATTTTTTACTACAACTTCACATCGATGTTTCATTGAGCTGATTATAGTTTTAATCTCTTCCTGCGATACCAGGAAACAATTATACCCTCAATTAGTTCCATTTTATTTGACGGGTCTCAAACGGTGCTACAAGTTTTCGACAGAATTCAGATTAGAACTGTTTTCTGGCCAAGACAACAATATTTAGTCAAGAAGCAATGACATCAAATAAAAGAAGAGATTGGACACCTAGAAAGAGATATAAGCTTATTGTGTAATGAGAAGGTGGTCTTTCGAACGTCGAAATGGCATAGCAAGTGGGTGACTACATCTGGAGTTGCCTAAGATGTCAGGAGAGTTTTAATTTTTAAAAAAATCAAGAAAAGGTAAAAAAAAAAGATGCACCACATTTGTTCATCTGAATTATGCTGGTGTTTCTACCAGTTCAAGAACAATCAGGAAAATATTAGCAGATGTAAAACTAAAAGGTAGAATTCCACGAAAAATGCTTTAGCTCAATTTACATCAGCTGAAAAAAGGCTACAGTGGGCAAAGAGACACTTTAATTGAACAGATGATCAGTGGTCACGTTATATGGAGCGCGATGAAACTAAGGTACCGTTATTCAGTTGATGGGAGAAAATATGGAAGATGTAGAATAGGAGAAAACCTACATTCAGGCAACTGCGAAGAACCCATCTAGTTTTATGATTTGGTCATGCATATCAGCAGATAATATTTGTCGACTGCAAGTCTTCGATGAAATACTGATTGCCAAAAAATACATTGACATTATTTTAGAGCCCCTATCAAGGATCTCTTTCCCAATAATGCTTAATTTATTTTTCACCATGATTCTGCTCCTTGCCACGCAGCAAAATTATCGAAAGAGTGGTTTTGTACAAAGAGCACTGAGTTGTCCTGGCCTATAAGCAGTCCCATTCTCAATCCTTTTGAAAACTCTTGTCCAAATGAAGCACCATGTAATAAAACAGAACTAATTGAGAATATAATTGTCCCTTGACATCCTATAATAACGTAGGAAGAGCTTAAAAAACTATCTTCAGCTCAAGGAAACATCGATAAAAAGCTGTAAAAAATATAGGCTACCCTACTAAATACTGATGGTCCACTGCTATCATTAGTATGTAATGTACATCGATAGTTATAGCAGCTTAACTTTTTTATTATTATTATTGAATTTAGTATGAAATTCTTTTTTAAATGATACATATGACTTTGCCTTATGTTAAATTTAACATTTTTTACTATAAGCATACAAATTTAAAAAACAAAAAATTTTCAAAAGTGTCCACAATTTTGGCCACCAATGTAACTGTTCTTCATTGCTTTTCCATAAAGCATCCTGGCGATATCAGAGATAAAGCGGCAAAAATGCACTCCACCTAAATAGAAGCATTGCTTGAATCTCGATTCCTCACACACACACACACATATTTCTAACTTGAAATATTCCTACAGATTTAGATTCCTTTTCTCAAAATTCGTTACACTACCTCACATGCGAACGAATTTCGAAAATATGTCTTAAGAATAATGTATTTCTTCCCTTCAACATTTCCTATTTACTACTGCTCCGTGTTTCGAGTTTCAGTAATCTGCATGTCACTTCTGAAGCACTTTTCGATGACGTTTCAGATTACCTGGCAGCAGCCAAAGACAAACTCAATAAGGAAAGATTTCTTGTCGAATGTCACTCTCATGTGATCGATATATCCTAGGAGTTCTCACTGTTATTTGTATTCCATTCCAGACTGGTTTCTGCGGTATCCCGCCGGCTTTGGTGCAGCGATATGCCGACGAGCTTCAGCAGGACATATTTGACGTTGCCGAGGCACTAGACAGAGAAAGAATAAGGGCTCTACAGATGCGAGGTCGTCCTGCTGTGAGTATTTGTTTCACATTGTACTTTTTCTTCTAGTTTTATTCATAGATATCATTTAAAAACATTTTCGCAGAATGTATAAAATAAAAACTAGTCTGGTTTTTTAAAGAACCTGGTTGGCGGTCAAATTCGCAACGAATGGTACTGTTCAAAATATTTCACGATGAATGTTTTTTAAGAAAAATATCTAACATTTCTTAAATGTGTGGCCGCAAAGTACCAGCACTAAATTTTTAGTTTCATTTTTTCTCAATTTACACAAATGCTTCGAAAAACGCTCTCTTTCCTTGATTCAAACAACCATTGCAGACATTTCCAACGTAAATTAAGCTTTTAGCAGTGGCATGCACAGACCGCTCTAATGAAAGGGGGGCTACATTCTAAAAAACACTTAGATAAATGGCTTTTAAATTGTGGTCAGCGAACCATCAAGTATCGGTGAAGGTCTAACATTTAATGTTAAGATTTCACTCTTTTACCGACTCTGAAAAGCCTAATAGGAAAAAAATTGAAATAATACGTTTTCAATCTACACTATTAAAATCCGAAGGTAAACAAACGTATCTATCTTTGAATCTATGATGCCTTAACTTCTCACGAACCACACGACGCAAAAACTCGCCGAAGGTAGCAAAATTTCGGGAAGAATCCGAGGAATCCGTTTTGATCATTTATATTCCGATATTCCAATTAGTTAAAAAGATATTAATTAAAAACCTTAAAATGCATAATTAGTACCATTCTTCACCGCCAGGGAAAATTCGGAACTTCTTTTTTTTTCAGACGTTTTTAAAACGCGATCTAATTTCTTTCATAAGACTCAGACAAAAAAAAATTACAGATTCGGAAAGATCATTTACTTCGCCACGATATGGTATAATTTATTTTACAAAATAATTTTATTTTGTATTTTCTACGATTTTTTTAAAATGTGTCGAAATCGATACGTTTTTATGAATATGATTTCTAAATCGTTCCGCTTACATTTTCTTTCGCGCTAATAAAAAAAATATTTTACATTAAAAAAGTTCATGCTTTTCTCTTTTAGAATCAGTCATTTGAAAATTTAATGTCAAAAACTGTTCTACGATTTTTCAAATAAATACTCAAAATTTTATTTAAATACTTAATAACTTCTTTATTTATAAAAATAATCTCAGGAAACTTTTTTTCCTTGAATAGAACAGTATTATACGTAATCTGTACAAAGATTGATAAAATATCTTAAAAGTTACGGTTTTTTTCCCCTTTTGCGAGAAATATGCAAGCATTACTTTCTTTAAAAATTACCTTTGTTTGCAATCGATATATGATGTTTGAAAGCATTCACTTAAAAATGAAGCCCGAAAAAAAATTTTAACAGTAACAAATAACACAATGCGAAATTGAACATATCTTCCTCTTATTTTAAAGATCATTTCAAGGCTTTTCCCCGCAGGAACCTACAGCGTGGATGTCAAAGGCGCTGCTTTATAAAACGGTAGTTTCTACGTTCGAAACTGAAAAGGATATTCAATTTCGGATTGCGTTATTTGTTAAAGTTTAAATATTTTTTTCGGGCTTCATTTTTAAGTTAATGCCTTGAAACTTTATATTTCGATTGCAAACAACGGTCATTTTTAAACAAAAAATGTAACAAAAATAATGCTTAAGTATTTCTCGCAAAAAGGGAAGAAAACGAAAAACACAATTTTTTTTAAACCGTAATTTTTAATCTGTAAAAAGATTGAAAAATTACTTAAAAGTTACGGTTCTTTTAAAAAAAAAATTGTGTTTTCGTTTCTTTTCCCCTTTTTGCAAGGAATATTTAAAAATTATTTTTGTTACATTTTTTGTTTAAAAATTACCGTTGTTTTCAATAGATATATGAAGTTCGAAGGCATTAACTTAAAAATAAAGCCAGAGAAAAAACTTTTCATTTTCAATTTGTCACAATTCTGTATGATGTTGTTATTTTCTTTTTTACAAAACGACGAGAAACTTTGCACACAAATAAATGAATTTAAAAAAGGTTTATTGGTTATTAAACCATATTTCCGAAAATTACTTTGCACTTTAAAAAATAAAAAGTTACTGTAATTACATAAATATTTATATTATACTTCATAAATATAATTATTAATAAATACTTTTTGTAAATTTTGTAAGAAAAAAAAACTTTAAATAATATCTTATATAAAAATTAGTTACAAAAAGTTTTATAAAATGATATACAATACGTTATAAATAAGATATTATAAAAATTATTATAATAATACATAAAATTATTGTTAAAATAATGCATATGTTAGTTTTGTATAACATACTTTTTTTTTTAGTCAAATACGTGTTTGAATAATTTACTAAACACAGTGGAATGAAAAAGGTTAAAATTAAAATAAATTATCAGGCAAACTACTTCATAATAATATACAAAACTTTATTAATCAGCAACGTAATAAAGGTATAATTTAAAATAGTAAAGATATTATAGATTTTTTTAAAAATAAAATATTTATTCAGTTCACATAGTTATGACTTTGAAGATTCTTTCAATTCCATTAATACCAATGATATTATTAAAGTAATTTTGGAAAGCCACAGTATTTATAAACTTAATATTAATTTTAACAAATTTAAAACTCTCATAGATTTTGTCTTAAAAGAAAATTACATTAATTTTTTTTAATGGTTCATTACATAAACAAAATAAAGACTTGCCACAAGGAGGCCCAGCAAGCAATAGTTTGGCTAATTTATGTTTACACTTTTATGAATATAATTATATTATTAATAATGACTATTACACTTTTAGATATATTGATGATTTAATTATTTTTGGTAAAAATGATAATTTAAATCCCAATATTAATTTTTAACCGGCGTACTTAAACTTAGTTAAAATTAATAATAATCCAATTAAAACTAATTACTTAGATGTAACATTGTATAGTAGAGATTTGAAATTACATTGTAATATTTATGATAAAAGAGAGATGCCTTTAATTTTAACATTCTTAAAGTGCCTCACTGGAATTCAAATTTATCAATATCTATACATAGAAATATTATTTTTAACTATATTTATCGTAATAATGCTTTAGTTAGTGATAAAACTAATATTTATTTAAATATTAATAACTTTTTCAACAATGTATTGAACACGGTTATCCAGCTAACTTTCTTTTCAATTATATTTCTAATAGTTCTCATTGATATACAATTTGTATTAATAACTTGACATTATGTTTTATTACAGATAATTTTAACTAATTATGCAATTAAATAGATGGTGCCACATGTTTAAATATTTCTAGGATTCATTTATTTTCCACTAATATTTATATTAATATATATTTATGATTTTTTAAAAGTACATACATATATATATATATATATATATATATATATATATATATATATATATAACTTTATATTATTCTATCATAATTTTAACTTTATGCGGAACTGTTTTCCCTCTCTTGTATTTGGCAGGAAACATAACCAGTTGTTACACTCCCGAAGTAAGTCTTACAATCTACATCTTGCATCGAATTTAAATCTATACTGTGAATACTCTAGTAGGCTATAATTTTATTATATTTTATTACTTTAGTGATTTTATTCCTAATTTTTAAATTTCTCCTGTTATTCTTTCCTTTCCTCTTGGTATGTAGTATGACAAACTACATGTGAAGGTTGGCTAGCCCTAAAACTTGTTTAAACCTGCAATTTCTAAGGCCAGGAGTTTGTTATTGCACTACTGTGCCTATTTCTTCCTATTTTATAGCTATCCGAGTATTTATATATTTTGGATTATATATATATAGGCTTTCCCCCATACTGTTTTTTTAACTTATATATATTTATGTTTAATCAAACGTTCAGAAAAATGTAATCGTTTCAATAGCTGTCTGGAAATTTGATTTTAATATATATATATAGTCGACTCTCGATCATTCGAACTTTCGATAATACGAACCTCTCGCTAATTCGAAGTATATGCTCAGCCTAGAAAAACTCTTGATATTTCGAACTAAAACCATACGTTTTGGTACTCTCAACATTTCGAAGTAAAATTTGTGGTTGGCCAGACTACAACACGCGATAATTCGAATCTTCAATATTATGAAGTTAGATTCACTTCCTGTACCTAATTATCCCACGAACGGTTTTTTTACTGAACTTATTTTCAGTTCATATTGTGCATGTTGATAGAATAACTACTGTGTTTATTATATTTCCGGTATTTGCTAAGCAGAATTTTGATTTATTCCTAAGCCATCTGTTTTTTCTTTTTCCTTTGATACCCTAGCTTTAGATGGATAAAGGAAAAACTGCTCTCTTTTTTTATTCACTGTGCAGTAATGAGTGATGCTTCCTTTTACAAGTATTGCACAATAATTTTGATTTGCGTTGAGTATTTATTATTATATAATAATGAGTCACATTTAAACAGACGTTTTTTTTTAAATAAAACACTCAAACTACATCCAAGATAATTCAGCAGAATCGTTTTATGACAGAGAATTGAAAGCGAGAAATAAAACCTTTATATAAAAATGTACGAGGCAAAGACAGGAGAGACAGGGATTTAACTTTATTCTATTATTTTTTTAAAAAAAGAGTGGTAATGTGCCACTAAGAATTGCTCTACTTGCCATAGTTGTCGACCCCTGCTATTAAGTATACCCCGTAGCTGAGTGTGAACTGTGAATACGCCTTGTGTTCATTTTAGATTCCAAATTTTATAAATATATAAATTAAATATATTATTTTACTAAAGTTGTGGTGATTTACGTTTCCTACCTGTTAATTTCGATAAACCTTGGGCCACTACTTTACACCTCACCTCAGCGTCGACTTATCACGCGAAAGGAACGACGTGCTTTTTAAAAAGTATAAGTGCTTAACAATTTCTGAAAAGCAAAAGGTGAGAGGAAGGTCAATGTAGCCAAAGCATTTGAAATCCCACTGAGCTCGCTCTCCACTATTCTGAAGAATAAAGAGAAAATCTTTAGTGCATCTTCGAGTAGAGTGAGAAAACGCGTTAGTAAAGGTAATTTTCCACGTCTTGAACAGTGTTTAGTTTTATGGATGAGACAGTATCGAGGACAGAATATTCCGATGGGTGGTTCTTTATTGAAGGAAAAGCCTAAAACATTCGCCAAAGAATTAGGAATCAGGTTTTCGGCTAGCGACGGATGGCTTACAAATTTTAAAAAAAGGAATGGGATAGTCTTCAAAAAAGATGTGCGGGAAAAGCTTAAGTGTCGACATTAACGTTTGTTTTAAGTGGCAGAACTCTCTTTCGGATCTAATAAAGGAGCACGAACCGCGTAACATTTTCAACACGGATGAAACCGGACTCTTTTTCAAGTGTTTGCCAGAAAAAACATTTACATTCAAAAAAGAGAAATGCCATGGAGGAAAACATAGCAGGGAGAGGTTAACTATTTTACTGGCTGCAAACAGACCACTCAGAAAAGATTACTCCTCTCGTCATAGGAAAATCTGCAAAACCTCGGTGTTTCAAGGGCATAAACTCGTTCCCTACCAAATACCGCTCAAACAAGAAGGCATGGATGACCACTGAACTCTTTAATGAATGGTTGGTCTCACTGAACTTGGAAATGAAAAGAGAGAAACGACATATTCTCTTATTTTTAGACAACTACTGTGTGCAATAACGCACCACCTTTATCAAATGTGAAACTTAAATTTTCCCCTCCAAACTCAACCTGAAACCTTCAGCCACTCGAGCAGGGCATCATACATAATTTTAAAACTTTTTATCGGCGTGAAGCCGTTAAAAGCGTTTTGGATAACCTCGAAAATTGGTAGAATGTAACTACTATTTTAACAGCTGTGATCATGATTGACAAGGCTTGGAGAGCTGTTACTCCTTTGACAATTCACAGCTGTTTTAAAAAGTCAGGCTTCCCCTCACCGAATCTGGTTGATGTGGATGATACACTCACTGAATTTAATGCTGAACCAAGCTCTTCCAGAACAAGATTTGACGTTTGACGACTACGTGTTGGTTGACACGGACATTGCTGTATGGGGAGTTCTCTATTTGACGCTGAAATTGTGGCTTTGGACCACAATAATGCAGAAAGTGATGAAGACGAATCGGAGGAGTTGACTCCGGTAACTCTGTCAGAAGCTAAAGTGTCACTAAACAAACTACGCAATCCTTCAAAATCATGTTGATGCAGACATTTTACAGGCTTCATTTGTTCTAGAAAAATCTATTGACAAAGTTAGATTGAATGCCTTAAAGCAAAAAAAGATTACAGATTTTTTTGACAAAAAGGATTAATTATACATAGTATGTATGTTCTTTTAATAGTTATTTTCAAAACATAAGTGTATTCTTTTACTATATGACTTTTAACTTCTGTTTTATTTTTATACTGTATAAAATGTACTTTAAAAAATTATGTGTACAATTGTTGCTTTATTACATAGTTTTAAATTTAAATGTGTTAGAAAAAAAAACTTCTCTTCGTGTATTTTGAGAGTTTATTCCTACCCTCTTGATAATTCGAAGCTTTTCATTGGTCCCTCCAACTTGGAATTATCGAGAGTCGACTGTATATATATTTTTTAAAAGGATTATTTCTATTCTTTCATTACGAAATGAATTCTTTGTTAATTGTAAAGTACATCGTCTATTATTTTGGATCAAAATACATTTTAGAGACATTTTTAAGCTAACTATATGTAACGATTGATTGATTCATGAAAATCTGATATCTATTTTATTATTTTAAATTCTTAGAAACTAGCTATTATTAAAAAATGATGAACGTTTTTTGTTTTACTCTTAGCATCAGAATCGTTTTCTTTTTATTGCTTCACATTAATAATTTTTTAACTCTAACGCAATATTGTTTTTTACAAGTCATACATCGAAATTTGAAGCTTTAACGTATTTGTGAGGAGAGGAAGATAGAACAATAATTTTACACTAAAAAAAACGTGTTCGGGCTACAGAGAGGGGAAAGAAACCTGTCTTAAAGCAGAAATAAGTAAAATGGAACAAATTTCGAAAAAGGGGAATTTTTTGACACAATTTTAGAAATCACTCACATTGTGCGCGTACAAACACACTGGTGTCATGAGGAAAAGAGCAAGCCCGAGCAACGCCGGGCTAAGCGGTGGAAGTCATTTTCAAAAAGAGTATAAGAAATGCTGATTTTGTGAAGGAAAGGGAAAATTTATAAAAGTAGAGAAAGCTCTTGCAACGCCGGGCCATGCAGCTTAGTTAATAGAGTTAAGTACGTTATTTATTTGTAACGAGATAGCCGATAGATCAGCCAAGTGTGCCACTGCTGACGCCTTGCGAGGTAACGCATGTCTAACTTTTGTTGAACTCTCCTCTATTAAAAGGATGGAATTGAATGCAATTTGGAGAACTTACCCTTGGTATTTTGGGAGAAAACCTCGTTGGTGTCGCCAACTCAATATTCCTAGGGATCGGCAGACGGCTCTATCGCGCTTTTTTAGTGACCACAAGTCTCTTACTTTTGAACAGGGCCGGAAAGTCTTTCCAGAGTGTCATAGATCTCCAAGTCATATTCTTAACTGTTTCAGCTTTATTTTTGGGATAAGAAACAACACCACATTTATTTGATATTTTTTAACTAGATGTTCGCTGTTTTCTTAAAAGGAAAAAAAGTTTTTAAGTAGCAGAGGCAGTTTTAGGAATATTGAAGAGCTTTTAAATAACTCAGGCGGATTCATAAAGGGGGACGTGGCGATCAAAAATTTCTGAACGACTGACTTAAACGAAGGCAAAAATTAATGGCTTATGGTGTTAACTCCACCTCCCCCTTGTGCACGCCAGTGAACTTTAGAGATTGTTGTAAACAAGTAATTTTTGTAAATTGCTCCCTTTTTGTTTTTATACCATAGACGAAGTTGATTATTCTACTCAATAAATATGCTTAGGCGACGAAGTACTAAAAGAGCTTTTGAGACACGACTATTTTCTGATACATATATGTCACAGGAAAATGATGAAATTTCAACCAATCCCTAAGGGAGATGTTAAAATAAGTCATTTCCCTGATATAAGTAAGGGATTTGACCAAATCTGTCAGTGAAATAATATTGTCAAGAGTTTATTTAACAAATAGGGTGCATTATTAAACAAGTAATACAACAATAGTCAATGAAATACAAATTATTTATTCGAAAATAATTAGGCGGGTATTTTTTGATGTGTAACATATTTCCTCTCGGTTACTTACACACTAAAATATCAATCCCTATGTTAATACTGTGGTGTGTGTGTGTGTCATTTTTTTTAAAGGTATAGGGTTGATATTTAGGGGATCGATAGTACTATCTGTTGCGTTAGGAAGTACAAAGACTCGACCCCCCAGTTGTCTCCCCCTCCCCTGGACAGCATTTTGCAAATGCAAATCCTGATTAGTTCATTTCAGGGGTTTGATAAAATTACTTTCATCAGGAAAATGACCTTGAAGAGACGATATTTTAGGATTTGATGAAATTCCCTGCGACTGCTGTGTTACCGAATTCGACCGATAGTAGGCAGCATGGGGTCGAAAAAACAGTTAAGAAGGGTGTGATGTCGAAAGGAAAGAAAAGGGGCAATAAGAGGTAAGATGTTACATACATTAGATGTTATATAAGAGGTTACATACATTAGATGTAAAGCATGTTTACAATACATCACAGCACTGGCGTACCTAGTTCCGAGTGGGCCTCGTATTAATAATCTTTGGGGTCATTCTTTAGAAAAGAAAGCCTTGTTAGCGGTACTGTGGTTACACATATTGGGGCCCCTGTATCATTGATAAGACGGTAGCTACGCCCCTGCATCCCAGCTCGACGTCAGAAATGCAATAACTAGTGATTGGCACAGGAATTGTTCGAAGTTGAGGTCACTTAGGTCATAGCGCAGCCGAAGGATTGTTGTTGTGTTTTTATACTGGGATACATATGAAATACAAGTGGAAGAACAGGAACATACAATACAAACAGAAGAATATGCATTTATTACTATAATGACCCCAGCATATAACAGAAGAGGTGCGCTGCTTCCCATTCGAGATGGGAATCATTATTGGCGAAAGTTCGACTTATTTTCCCAAAGAAGATACAGCCATGCCTTATTCAAGATTAGAATAAGAATCCACTCGGTTACAAGCCGAGGATTATATCCACCATACTGGCTGGGCGTCGGACGCATTTAAGCAGATTCCTGTACTGGCGATGTCAGCTCAAGCAACGAGGATCCGTGACGTTAGATACATACACAAGCGATTTCAAGAGGCCCCAGAAAAGGTCCAGGGAGCATGGAGGCCATGCAACAGGTCCACCTCCCGGGATATTCAACATAGAAGCGGTTACGCGCCTTAATCGAAAAAAGTGCCGGTGCGTGAACCACACGTACTTGTGCGGTGGCGGGTACTCTCAGCAACTCCCGGAGAACGTGCGGGAGGAAAACAAGGTGTTTTGAGGCATTCGGACAGTATATGCACATCCCCTCATCCTCTTGACTACTATTAACACAATTTTCACCGAACTGAAAGTGATTAGCAACCATATGTTCTATGGTGATTTGTCGTCACCATTCTACCTACTATCACCCCGCTGAATCTGCTGTATGAATTTAGCATTAATTACATGGTGTGACGTTTGAAATGAATAACAGTATTTTGATCTTGGTTAATTTAAATATTTCACAGCTATCATTTACAGAATTATTAAAAGATTATTAGTCCAATTAAGTGATTTGTGAGAGGAGGAATCCCTTTAGCCGACCACTCACCGGAAAGTCAAAAGCATCATCTCCCGTCTGCCTCCTTCCGCCGGGTCAAAGCATTCCCCCTTCGAGGGATCAGCATCTGCCTCTTGTTTCATCAAGTCCATCTTGAAAAGATAGCTTTGGTTTCATCCGGCCAGCGACGGGAAGGATTCCTCGTGATGTCAAAAGGTCGGCGGGCGATCCAAGCTGATACCACGCAATAATTCAAAGTTGCACCTGTGTCCCTGCCCGGGTGTTGATTATTTTCACAAAGACGCCGAACACAGCTGTGAGACACTATGTCACAATGGCTATTATCAGCAAAATTATTCATTGGAAAAAAGAAAAATAGAATTTTCCCTAATAGACTGAACGTTTATTTAATTTCCAAAATTTTTGTTCCTATACGATAGCAGTCAAGGGCACTTTATTCAATTACCTCGTAGTTAACATCTCTTTTTTTTTTTTGTAGATACTATAAAAAAATGGAGGGAGGGGAGAAACGCGCTCACTTTTTCCGATAAATAAAGCATCTGAATATTTTCCAAATGACAAATCTAATGATATCTTACTGGATGCATTCCCGTTAATGCACGAAGTTATAGAATCAATTAGCGAGGTAACGATCCAAGTATTTTCCATAACGGATGATCTCGACCAATAAAAATCAAAATAATTCGTTGAGTGAGATTTGCATCATGGATACTAACTTTCAATATTTCTCTAAAAGTCACCTTGAAAAAGAAATTTTTCTATTTTTGATGTGAATAAAGTAAAAGCTACAGAATTTCTCTAATTTAATAAGCAACACAAATTTTGGAAATAATATACGAGGGTTTGGGCAAAAGTCATGGCAACTATTTTTTTTTCTTGAAGATAGCAGTACGGTTGGAAAATGTGACATATACAGACGAAAGGACAAGGTGTTAACTACATGTGTGGACAATGGATAGCACTGAAATATCGTAACACACTAATTTATTACGATAGTATACAGGGCAATATGGCCTTTACGGTGCAAAAGAATGACAACACAGTACACATAAAGTTGACATGGCAAACCTTGGCCTAAAGACCCCCAATACAATCTCCTGCTGCTGTCACCACACGCTACCAACGATGTGGGAGGCGCTGAATACCATCAGCCTCAGCATTTGCCGCACCATGTGTGAATCGGTCACCTGTTGGCGCACAGCATTAGCAATGTCCTCTTGTGTTGCAAACCGCCTACCACGTTTTTGTTCCTTAATCTTGGGAATGAGATCAAAATCCCAGGGCGAAATGTAGGGAGAGTACGGTGGGTGCTCCAATTCTTTCCATCCCCAACGTCGGAGTAGCTGCCGTACACACTTTGCTTTATGTGGTCATGCGGTCATATCCACCGTACTACTGTACGGCATAGTAGGGCATTATTCCCAAGGGCTTCCGCTAGCTCACTGTAACATTCCATCGCATTTCTCCCTCGGAGAACGGCTATTTTGATGTAAGCGAGCTGCTCAACACGGGTTACTTCTATCTCACACGACACACACCAATAGACTAATTTCACAGCCCTCGCTACGCTACTACCAGCTATCACAGAGCAATCTGTTGTTCTGCAGAATTTCCACACGACACATATACATTTGTGATCCGTTCACATATCTACAAGAAAACAAATAGTTGTCGTGACTTATGCCCCAACCCTCGTGTAATGTTTTAATTGGATGGGATCTTTTTAGATCAACCAACGCTCAATGGTTTGTACACACTAGAAATTTCTTTAATTCTCGAATTCCAAAGCATTTACAGCCGAACAATTTAAATTTTATTACAATTGAAGAGACCCATCCAGAGGGATCAAACATGTTAAGATAAAATAACACGTTTTGTGCAATATTCTGACATATAACCAACGTAATCAATTAAGGCTGTCTCTGCTAAAACTAAACGTGGAACCTATTTTCAGACTGAAATTTTGTAACATTACAATTCAAAAACATCTGTTTACAATTTCAAAATACTCTACAAGAAAGTAATTTTTCATTTAAGAAATAGCTCATTTAAGATTACGATATAGTAGAGACAATGCATCGACTCAGTAGTAATATCATAAAATATGCTGCTCTCTATAGGAGAGTGAATATCTATGTTGGAGCAACTTTACATCTGAATTCGGGTCTTATTCTGTAACCTAACGCGATGAGAGCCTTGAAGGAAAACAAATCAGAGCTTTAAAGCGGACAGCAAAAGATTCGGGTTCTGCTGTCGCATTACCATTGGAATGACATTAAGTTGACCGGTCCTCAATTTTTGAACATCTTAAGTTCATTAGATGCCCAATTTTTAATATCAAATCCTCCGCATTTCTTTCAATAGTTGGAAGGGTTTCATCAACTGAATCTGATTCACTTGACATAAGTCTCTTTTGGCCCTGTTTGATGCCAGAGAGAATAACGATTCTCTACCTTGATAGTAACTGTTTACACATTTCGTGATTAAATAGGGCGCAGAAACAGTGCCATAAGCGAATGGTAATCCTTCACTGGTCTTTATGGCGCTTCACTCCAAAAATTAATATTTATAGGTACATTTTTAAAATATCGGCAGTCGGTGCTATTTAGATTTGGTGGAAGTGTTACCGGAGGGAGGCAATGTCTTGCAAGAAAGATTAACTGTCATTTAACGTTTTTGCCGATAAAATAAAAACGACATGAAATTTCGAAGAACAGTCTGACGTTTTAGCGATTGAAAATTTTCCTTAGAAACTTGAACCCCCGACAATTGCTGCGTGTGTCCGAGACCTTCATATTAAAGAATGAATTCTAACTACAGCGTTCTTTTCTCTAGGTAATTAACGTATCTCGAAAAGAGAGTGGGAACTGCAAATCTACCAATTTCAACACGCGGGGAGGCTGACTGAAAATGTTCCTCGCCAGCCGTTTCTGAAAGCGTTCGAGTTTTAACGTGCAGAATCTCTTTGAGTTCACAAAAGTTTCCATTTCGAACTCTGCATCAAGCGAGTGAAATTAAAAGAAACCTCAAGAGTAATGATCTCTTTTTTAGCTGACTCTCTCTATAACTACCCACCAGAAAACCGTTTCTAAAATGTCAAGCGACTGCTAAGCAAGAAATGAAGGAAGACATCTGTTCCTAATAAAATGTTAATTGGACATATTTTGTAGAATCACCCTCTTACTTTACATACTTAAATACAAGGTGTCCCCAAATTGACCGAAGATTTGGAAAATCAATCCAAAAAGAACGGAAGGCGATGAAAATGTACGGTTTGCTGCATTCTGCTTTGTTGATCAGGGTATTTATTCTCTCCAAGTTTCAAAATTAGTTAAAGTTCATCCAGAGATGGCACTCTTGACTGAAAAAAAATGATTAAAAAAATGTTTTGTCCGTTTCATCCTGTACGTCAGCATTCTGGCGTGTTCCAACGTGAAAATATTTCGAAACACATGCGAGAATGCTGACGAGTCTGATGAAACGAACAAAAAACATTTCTTAGTTTTCCCAGTCAGAAGCACGATCAGTTGACAAACCATGTAACTAATTTTGAAACTTGGTGAGGAACAATTTCCTGGTCACCAAAGCAGAATGCAGCAAACTGTGCATTTCTATTGCCATTCGTTCTCTTTTAATTGATCTTTCAAATCGTCAATCATTTTTGGGACACGTATTTTCCCCTGTGGAGAATCTACAAGAAGCTGAGGAAAAACACAAACGCTTTTGGATAGGACAAGAGCATTCACAGATGTAGACACATCAGAGCAATGACATGAGAAACGCTTTGGCGCACTTTTTAACTGAATGGCTTGATATTGACTCTCTGCCAGCGAAATCCTGTCCGTATGCTTCTCAGATAAAACTCTTTCCTTAACCCGCGTCTATAACACTGCGAAAAAATAGGATTCACCTCTTGAGTTAATTCTTCCAAATCACATTTTGCATTATTATCAATTTTCAAAGTTGAAATCTTCAGTAAGCGACTCGTCCTACCTCTTATTGTGTTGTCTTTCTTTTATGGCGTGAATGATAAACAATAATGTTGAGTAAAAAGTTGGTTTAGAATTTCAATCACTATAAAAATTGACATTCGTTAAAAGTACTCACTGGTGACTCCAAAAATGTAGCAATTCTTCTACAGTTGATGTGAGCCAGAATTCGCGTAAAACAATATAAGCTTGTATATTATTTACGAATTTCAACTTGATGGGATCTTTTTTAGATTGATTAACGCCCGAATGTTTGCATACAGAACATCTACAACACTGGAATCAACGCATCTGTTAAAGGTCATTATGTACAAAACTGAGCACATTACGACATAGAGCATTGTAAAAAATATAGTGATGTTCCCTTTACAATTTACAAATGCATAGGTGGAATAAATGGAGTGTTACTAGGCATCGTAAATGCTCGTGATTGTATAAATTGTCGATAGTGTTTTCACTAGCATCTCCCCCTCCCAACACACTTTTTTCTTTTTGTGCCTTGTACTAGCGTATTAATTTAACTGTATTTCTAATAAATGTCTTCCACGTTTTTAAAGTGTTACTGCTGTCCTTGTGCATCATACTTCCACACAAAAAATTAGCAAACCCTATTTTAACGTTTATTATTTTTGAAAAATTTAGAAATTTGAATTGAACTTTTAATGCTACTTTATGAATGCACAAATCTCTAAGTTGACTGCAAATATATAAATAGATTCCTATCCCATACGTGGTATTAAAACACATGACAAACGGCATTTTAATTACTTTTTAAAATTTGTATACTTACAGGTTCCAAATGATTTTTTGGCGGATTCCTGTTGTGAACCAGTCGTAGAAGCCAATTACAGCAACCTCTCTGATTGGTTGATTTCCTTAGGATTACCTATCTATGAGAAGCTGTTCCACAGAAATGGTTGTACAGAACTCTATCACATAGCAGGTTTAAAAGACAAAGACCTAATTCGTTACGGTATAGAAAATGCAAAACATATCCGTCTGTTAACAACTGCCATCGAAGCTCTACACATACACATTGAACATTGTCAATATATTGCATAAAACACGAAATCAAAATGTTTCGTTAGGTTCTTTTTTTAAAAAATTGATTCATACTTGAAAAAATTTACATATATGGAGCATTATATATATCCTTAAAATTTTAGCTTATTTATATGATTAAAATACAAGAAACAATTTGTAAAAGGAAAAGATAAGGAAATGTAATCTATACAATTTTATATCCAATAAATTACTAAGCATTTTGGAAGAAAAATGAGTTTATAAAAAAAGAGCCTTGACATATATGCAGATAAATTTACTAAGCCCTGTTTTTACTTCTTTTGTAACTATGATTATTACTGTAACTATCATTTAAAGTATAAAACTGAATTTAAGAATCCACATTTATGAATGCATACATATACCTACATTGATAATATTTCAAATCTATGCACAAAACTGACATGTCATTATAAATTCATTAACAAGAAAATCCATTCACAAAGGGTTTTAAAAAAATGTCTTAAATAACAACAGATAATGATGATCCAACATTATTAATGATAAGTATGAATTTCAACTAATAAATTGAGTTAGATCATTAAAATTTCTCTTTACTTCAACACTAAGTTCCAAGAAAAGATATATAAATATAAGCAATACCTAATTAGTCTCTCTATCTAAAATGAAATTATCTGAAGCAGCTTTTCTTGTATATTAATACACAAATTATTCAATAATTTGGGCAGTTTTTAAATAAAATTTCAAGATTCCTTACCAGAAGGATAATATTCCTCTCTGCATGTATTTTCATTCAAATTTACAATTGTCTCAGCCTCTACTTCTTTCTTATGTTACTGCATCTTTCCTTTATCTGCCCATCCGATATCTTAAATCTGATTTAAATTAATTTTTTGCATAATTATATCTTTAATTTATCTGATAATAAAAATATACATGTCAGAATGTTATTTTACTTCAATCTGCCTAACTGCATGGCACTTTAGAGATGATTTAGGTATGAATTCAGAATTCTCCATCACATCAAATAACGAAGGATGGTGAAAACAAACAAAAGTACAGCTCCCTAAAATGCAGGATTTGGATGCCTGCATACTTGCACGAGTAAAATATAACAGATTTAGTACTTAAAAAATGACTATTTTAAATAAAGTATTTTATTTATTAAAAACATCTTGGTTTATCTGTAAAATAATGTATACTGCATTATACCATCCAAGGGATAAATAAAGCCCAAAGTTATACAAATAACTTTTTCCAAAACTTCGACAACAACAAAAAATCTAGATGCATACGGCAAAACATGTGAATCAAAACATTGTTACTTATAGAAATTATGAAATAAAAGAAAAGCTTTTGAGGACTGAAAAAGGCATTAACATATAATATGGGTCATTATTAAAAAGAAAACAGTTCTTTTATTCAATACATTTAAAAATAAATGTCACTTTTCAGAATAGTCAATATTTCCTTCAATAGAAAACCAAAAGCCAATTACATTACATTTTTTCAAATATTAATGAGATTTCTGTTAGTTTCAGGCATAAGTTCCTTCATTCAGTACAAATCACTAGTCAAAAGAAAATCCAAATTTGTATATAAGAATAAAATTTTAAATCATTTGTGTGCCTTTTCTAAACTCACTATCTAAAAACTTACACTAAACTTCAGGCATGATTAACAATTCTACTCTGAAGCATACAAACAAAAAAACCAAAGAAATCTGATACACAATCAACTCTGTTAATCATAATTCAATCATTTTTATGACAAATATTTTATTTATATAGCAATGTATAAAAAAGAATCCTCTATGCACGGATGTCTAGTCCTCGAATGAATCGTATATCTATATGTAAAGGAAAATGAAGATATGTAAAATAGATATATATATAAATGAAATATTACTTAATAAAGATCTATGAAACCCAATATACTTGCATTTTTTCCCCTTCTCTAATTACACTCACTATATGCAAATTTTATTTCAATCATTTCCAAATTCGTTTTCTCGTAAAGTTAAGTTTTGGTTCTTTTCCTCTTATAATGACTTAAAATTCCTGCATGTGAATTTTCTATTAAGGGGATAACAGATGTTTAAAAATTCATTGCATAAAAACATAACTTAACATTTAAAATAAAATATAAAGTAGCAAAATATCCCAAACAAAGTTGTTTTAAAAAAGAAACAATGAAGTGGATTATTTCATATTTTACTTTCCTTCAGCAACTTTTACTTCCTTCCTTCACTTTTAATTTTCACATAATTAAAATGAAGAGATATACACATTATAAAAATATGGTTACCTTTAGCATCTTCATATATAAATAGTTGTTTTCATGGAATTTAAGACATTTAAAAAAATACAAATAGTAAAAATCTAACACAGCAGTGCAAATGCAGCAAAATGATTTTTTTTTTTTTTATCCAACGCCCATCTTTGGCATCTCTGCCATTAGTTGGCGAGCAACCCAATAAAATGATGAAGCAAAAAAAATCAAAATTTGCCTCCATAGGGTTGTGTACAAAAAACTTCAAAATAATGGGGCAGTGTCTGAGGTGGTTACCATCCATTTCACCCTGGTGGCACAGAGGGCAACAAGCAGAATTCTTCACTCCAATGTGATGTAAATGCCTCTGCAAATAGTCATGTCCAGTAAGTAAACAAAAGCATGCCACTCCAACAGATCAAGGCAGGGAACAGGAGATTCTACCATTTTTGTTAAGCAAGATGTTCCACCTTTTACCTGCAGCTGCATCGCCATACTGGGAGACTATTAACTTGTAGTTTACTGTAAATGAGTCTTGATGTTACTCAGAGGCAAAGGAATGTCAGGTTGGGACATGAGAGATCCTGCTTTAGCAAGCCTATCTATTTTCTCATTTCCGGAAATGTTACAATGGCTAGGAGTCCACTGGAGAGCAATACTTTCTCTAGACTTCCCAAATTCAATTAACTTCATTCTACAGGAATGAACTAGTGCGGTTTCATTATATCTTGAGTTTATTAGAGACAAAATGGCAGCTTGAGAATCGATAAAAAAAACACATTACGTTCAGAGCAGCTTTCCAATTTATCCATCGCAAATGATATTGCTGCTATTTCACCATCAAAATTATTACAATACTTTCCAACAGGATAACTAATACTGAAAGCACTTGAAAAGGCTCCAGCACCAGCATTTTTAATAGCATCTTCTGCTGAACCATCTGCGTATGCATGGAACCATTTGTCAAGAGGATATCTGCAATGTATAGTAGCAAGAGCAGCTACTATACATAGCAGATTAAGTCACCTTGTATAGAGAATTGTTTACCAACATTCCAAACAAGATCCAAGTGGCTCTCCAACATCACTTGGCCCATAATAGGGTTGAATTCCTGAAGAAAAACTTGGCAGTTGGGTGTATGAATATTCTAAGTGTAATAAAGATCATGAACAGTTGAAAGGAAAGATTTATGGGTTTTTTAATCTCTCATTTGGGGAGTCTATAATTTAGGAAATTGTTTCTTCTTCTCAAGATCTTTTCAATCAGGTTTAGGGCACTTCTTTGGCTCCTTTCACTGAAAGGCTCTAAATCTCTCTGGAGTTACATTGCAGCTATAGGGATTGATTCGGCCCCACCAGTGATTAAACGCAACATGCTATTTTGGAAAAGATTAAGCCTATTTCGAAAAGAATCAAGAGGTAAAGGTGAGTCAAAACCTCATTTCCATATTCAACAACATGTCGGACATAACACTTGTAAGCTGTACACATAACATCTTGAGTTGAGCCCCAAGTGACACCTGCTGAACGCTTCAGCGGCTTAGATCTTGAGTAACATCTATCAACAGATGAATCGATATGTTTCTTCCATGTTAATTTAGGGTCTAAATGAATGCCCAGATAAAGTGTCAAATGTTCGAGATAGAATTTTTTTATCGTAATGAAGTTGGATGTCATGGCGCTTAGTACTGAGAGAAAACAATTGAAAGGTGGTCTTATCAGTATTAACGGAAATATTGTTATCATAAGACCAAATGTAAAGAACGGGTAAAATCTGCTGCCAAGCCAGGAATGTCAGATCCTGTAGAGAGAACTCATCACTAAACAATAAAATATTTACACCAGGAACAGATTTAGGAATAAGCTCTATCAAATCATTAATCATTAGATTAAAAAGAATTGGGCTCAGAGCTGCTCCCTGTCATGTTTGCCTAAAGACAAACAAAGTAAAGTCACACCTAACACTAATAAATCTTTGGTCAAGAAAACTCTTTATTCATTTATACAGGTTGCCAAAAATGCCACAGGAAACCAGCTTTTTAAGCAATCCAACTCTCCAAACTCTATCAAATGAATTTTTAAAAAGTCCACAAACACTGACAGGTGCTTTGCTTTCTCCGAAAGCTATCCTTTATTTCTTGAGATAAGTGGGCCAATGTCTCTGAAAACCAGCTTGCTTTTCAAAAATTATTCCAAATTTGTATAGCACAAACAGTAATCTGTTAGAAATCATTCTTTCAGTTAACTTACACATTATATTCGTAAGAGATTGGACGATAGCTGTCCATATTTTCAATGGGACTGTTAGGTTTGAGAATTGGTACAATAATAGCATTTCTCCCAGCACTTGGGAAGCCATTTTTCCACGTCTGGTTAATAAATGCCTACTAAGTCATTTTAGTCTCCCAGATTTATAAGAAACTCGGGTAAGATTCCATCATGGCCTGCATTCTTGCCCTTCACCAAGGTACTAATACCATTCCTTAACTCCTCCAAATTGAAGTCATCATTAAAAAGTTGTTGAAAATCTGAGGAATTATCATTCCGACGTGGCTTCAGATCAATTTTAATATTTTTTTATTAGGTCTGAAGTTGCTTACCCTTGCATAGTGCCTGCAAAAAGCACTTGAGGTGTCTTTATCAGTAGAAAGTTTTTTAGAACCTTTCTTTATAGGAGTTCATTTCAAATAATTATTTTATTGTTCAGCTGGGACAAAAATTTATGTGCCTTTATACCATCTCTTATAAAGTCCAATTTTTCAAGGAAATTTTTATATGAAGAACGTTTAACTTCAAAAATTGATCCCTTTAAAATAACCTGTACTGTCCTCATTAAGTCAAGAGTTGCGAGCCCTCTCTCTTGCTTCATCTCTCTTTAAGTTTTTGCAAATTTTCATTCCAAAAAGGGTATATTTCTTCTGCTGTCCTCTCGAGACACAAAGAGGCACATTTCAGTATAGCAAATGTAAAAAACCTTGGAGTATATTCAAAATTTGGCATAACCAAAGAATCGGCCAAAACGTTGTCAGATAGGTTTTAATTTTAGTTCAATTTGCCTTTTTGAGAATCCAGTGGGTCTGTCTAGGTTCCCTGTAAGAAGGTCCATATTTTATAATTCTAGCAAGTAGAATTTTATGTCCAGCACTGCCTGGACTATCAATTAGTTTATGATGGACTTTATCTGACAAAGTTGGGTCAGTCAAAAGTAAATCGGGATGAAAGACACCTCCACCGAAGGACAAGAATGTTGGAGAATTTTCTTCATTTTCAACAAAATCAATAGGTTTTGAGTCAATCTCAACTATGCTACCAATACAGCTTGTTGCCATATAACCCCATCAAGTTGATGGCGCATTAAAATCTCCAATAATAAGGGAATGGCTATCCCAATTAAGCAGGATAGTAACAAATTCAAGCTTACTATTTGGAGGATTGTAAAGGAAGAATACTCTAATATGTGTATCTTGTCTCTAAATATGCACTTGTACAAATTCCAATTTATCATCAGTAGTCATCTGGTGCACAGCAATTAATTTTGCCTTTAGGGAAAGTTTAACAAAAACAGTACCAGAAGCAATTTGTCTAGTGTTTTAGCACAAATTTTTGGTGACCAGTTAAGTTAAAATATTCCTCATTATTTGTGGCAGCGCCACTCTCAACAATGCCCAGTATATATATATATCTGAATCATTATTTTTAAACCAATAGTCTTCAATTCCGTGAATTTGTCAGTAGTTAAACCAGCAGCATTCCAGAAAGAAATCTTAAAAACTGGTTTAGTCCTAGTCTTAAAAAAGACTTTTTGATTCAATGCAGCTCAAATCACTCTTCTAATACCCTCTCTCTCAAAAAAGCACACCAAATCTTCAACTTAACTTCATCAAAAAAGGCTACTGAAAGGCATAAGATATCAGTCATTTAGTTTAAGCAGGAGGCACCATGAGAAGGCGAGTGAATTCACCCCCATGAATTCTAAAACAGCAATATGTGTGTGGAGAATATTTAATTTGAAATTAAGAAAATAAATGGAAAAATTACCTAAATATATTTCCTTTAAAAAGTTATTTGATAGTATTGTAAATATATTAATCCCGAACAAAATTAATCTTATTAGACTCCCCCCCCTTTCCATAAAAACAAACAATTACAAGATATAACAAAAAAAATTTTAAATATCTAATAATGAAACCTTATATTATTTTCTTTCTAACAAAATGTTCCAACATTAGAGATGCGTCATAAAATTTAAAACATTATATATAGCATTATCCAACAACTATTTAATATACACATATTCATATACCATATTTACTTGAATCTAAGCCACATCCCCAATTCTCTACCTTTTTGAGAAAAAATTTAAAAAATTGTATAAAAGGTTCATCAATATCTGATACTTAAGAAATTTAAAAAAATTTAATTGGAATAACAAGGAGTTAATAATTTACTTATTTAACCAGTAATAAAAACTTTCAAATACTTACATGGAAAATACAATTACTCTAACCCTCAGTATCATGCTTTGAAAATGATTCATCACTCCAAACTTTGGAATTGATGCTGGTGTCTCCATTTTTCCCACATGGTGATGTCTTCCATGCCATCCAAAGAATTTGTTATGCAACATTTTTTTAAAACAATCTAAAATAATTATTAAAGACTGTTGAACATTTGCAAGCAAAGTTATATTTTGTTTATGCCATCGACATATATTTGTGAGGTGGGAGGTCCTTGACCCCCCCACCAAGGCATTCTCCCTCAAAATTGAAGCAAAACCAAACTAAATCAAACTGTCGCTTGTATGGTGATCGGGGCTACAGCTAACAGGCATACATCTAACCCCTTGCCTTGATGAATTTTGTGGGTCTGGATCTGACGCAGTTGAGATCACGTGACATAAGAAATAACAATGTATATTTGTTTCATCCGTGTCAAATTTTCTGAAGCAGTTGCTCTGTTCCTGTTTATTTCTGCATATAAAATTGTCTCCCTTTTACTTTTTTGCATTACAGTGAACTTGTAGTGGTGCTGTTATCAATATCTTTGATGTTCAAGTGATTAAAAGAAAGACAACACATACAAAAAAAATTTCATAAATACAAGCAAGCTGAAAATAAACTGCAAAACGTGATAAGTCATTGATGCAAGTGGTCAGAGAATGGATAATTACATTTTTCCTTTTAAAAGTAGCAGAAACTCAATTTCCCCCATCCAAAAAAAATTTTTGCCTTTGATTTTAAGCCACACCTGATTTTCAGTAGAATTAACACTGAAAAAATAGTGCAGTTTAGATTTGAGTAAATACAGTATATCAAATTTCTAAATACATTACAATAAATACAGAAAGACTTTTTATTAAATATTTCCATGCCCCTATGACTTTTTAAACAAATGCAACAAGAATCTTCATTGCATTTATCAGTTCAGCTATTCATACACAATATCCCTATTCATCAATTCAAGTAATTCTCAAACAATTTAAATTATAAATTGTCATTTTTAAAATACAGGTATTTTCACATTTCTTTAAATCCAATCTAAAGGCACCATTGAATTTTAACAGGTCATTTAGTTTTGTGTAGTTCTAAAAATATACAGTTGCTATCTATACATATAAATAAAAATCGTGTCTGTTTGTAATTTGAAATTAACAGCTTTTTACTAAATGCATTTAAAAGTATATACGGTACTTAAATGAAAAAATCAATTTTTATTTTGTCTGTCTGTCTGTTTGTTTGGGCTAATCTCTGAAACGGCTGGACCAATTTTGACGAAACTTTCACTGGCAGATAGCTAATGTTATAATGAATAACTTAGGCTACTTTTATTTTAGAGGAAAAAAATTAGGATTCTGGGAAAATAAAATTAAAACCAATGAAATAGTGAGCAATATCAGATTCAAATAGGGACTATTTTTATTCAATAGGGATTGTTTTTATTTAATAGGAATTATTTTATTTCACGAGCCTTCTGTCTCAACGATTGCTAGCAGTTATATCAAACTTTTTTCTTTGATTAGGTTGCTGCCATTCGCCACATTTCCCATTCATGTCTTGATCCTAATGATTTTACAGTCTTGTCTTACAGCATTGTCAAAGGTCATGCGTCCCTTTCACCCTTCCTTGCGGCTTCGTTTGTGCTCGCGTTTCACCCTACTTGCTACTTAGACCTATTTTGA
Organism: Trichonephila clavipes; assembly: GCA_019973935.1. NCBI lineage: Eukaryota > Metazoa > Arthropoda > Arachnida > Araneae > Nephilidae > Trichonephila > Trichonephila clavipes. The sequence goes on from BMAU01019712.1 coordinate 617,507, forward strand.
TCCTAAAGATTTTAGTCCTCACCCATCAACAGTGTCAAAGGTCATGCGTCCCTTTCACCCTTGCTCAACAAAAAGCAAAGAAAAAATATGCTCAACAAAAAGCAAAGAAAAAATAAACATAGATTCCCAAAGTAGAAGAAAAGTTTTCGTAAACTCTGTGAAGTGAATAAACACTTTTTTGTTAAATTCCACATGGACGAAGTCGTGGGTAACAGCTATTTAACATAAAATAAATGCATCCGAAAGTAATATTAACGTATTACACATCCAGATAAAAATTATTTACACTATTTTTAGCGTTTATTACACAAAATTTGTAACAATGTGTTACTTTTGCTGAGCAGGTAGGTGTTTTCAAAAATCGACCCACAAGAAAGTTACGGGGCGTCATAAATACTAATAAAAAAATCAGCAATTATATCTAAAGACTTAAAATTTAGCAAACATGGTTTTTTCGTTCAGCTGAGTTATGTAAAAAGCTTTTTTTGTTTAATTTAAACAATTCACGTAAAATTAACCCATTAAAAACTTCTTTATCCTTCAGTCTGTATTTTTAAATTCACCCGTGCAAAGAACGGGTATACCAGCTAGTCTAATATATATTTAAAGATGAACTTTAACATTTATTTGAACTATAAATAATTCTAATTCTTTCCATTAATGAATGTTGTAGCAATTCTAAATACTACAAAATGCTATAAAATAATTAAAAACACAAATAACTTAAAGAAACAGATGGATAAATTTACATCTTTATTTGATAATACACAGAAATGTTAATTGAATTCAAAGATAAAATTTTGACATGCGCATACATTTTAAATGTACAGGAAGTGGCAACAGTGTATAGTAACAAAGAAGCAGATTCTTTACCCAAATGTTACATTATCTACATAAAATTATTGCTGAAAATATCAGACTAGGCATGAGAACATGAGAAATGTACATATGGTTCAAATGTGACATCAGCTTATTCATCAGCCAACTGTTCCATTTTTTCTTTGAGTTGACGTTCAAAGACTTTTTTAGAATCGCAAAATCCCTGCCTCGTTTTACCAAACGAATTGGGGCCCGCTGAAGTTGGTGTGTCTCTATAATATAAAATTTTAATTCAATGTAATAAAATTTGTTAAATGAAGAAACGAATAATATATTAAAGCAAAATTTATTTTATTATACCATTGGAAATGTTCTATGCCTCATAATAAATACGATATTAAATTAATGTTGTAATCTAGAATTTAATATGAAATATTTCAAAGACAACACTATATGTTTAATTCTAGAGTCTTGCCCCATATTTATGCATTATTTTTTTAGATGCATTTTTGGCCTAATATGGATCTTGTTAAATATAGAGCATCTCCACAATTCAAAAAATAATAAAAATTAAAAATATCCTTTTTGCTCATTTTATTTCTAACATGGCATCAGATTACCTTGGCTCATAGTAAGAGTTTTGTAAGACTCTCCACCATTCTTTCGATTCATAAATTCCACCTTGCTTATCATATAAATCTTTCTCTATTTCAAAAGCATCCTAATCATTTACAACAAGTCTAAAATTGCAGTTGGTTTAAATTTACACAGCAAAATTTAATTTGTTTCGACTTACATGTGCAAATAATCAATTCCTTAATGTAATACTGTATCCTCACTAATATGATAAACTGGTAACCTAAAATGTAGTACCTCTGAACCTCAGTTAACATATTGAATGACCCACTGTTGTATTTGAGTTTAGATATTTGCTGCAGTCATTGGAACAATCTACAAACACTTAAAATACGAATATACTTGAAATATTACTTTTAACTGCATTTTTTTTTCCATATGGTATTAAATTAAAAAGGATATTTCAGATTTTTCTTTTGTTGCTGAAACTGTCTTTTTTTAAAAAATTTCACTTATAAAAATTCCTTTACAGAATTGTTTCTAAGATATACAAATAAAACCCAGTGTACATTTTAAGACTCTCATATAAATTATTCCTCTTTCTCATGTCCATACTCATGTTTCAACTCAGATATTGCAATAAACAAGATAAATAGTTTTCTTGGCTTTTATATCCAAGCTTGATCTTTGCGTAAAATCATCTTATATCTATCTAATGGATGCTTCCAAATTCACATACATAAAGATGAAAACCTAGCCTTAAGAAATCTCAGACAAACACATCATCATGGTTATGAAAAAATCATTTAAATTAACATCTAGAACTAAACTATACATTTTTAAGATGGGGAACATATTTTTCAATCTCAAAGAAAAATAACTTGGTGAGTGAGTGAATATTAACGTCACACTGTTCAGCTACACGAAGGCTTTTGGCGACGGACCACGTAATATTGAACCATGGTCAAGTGACATGGACGACATTTGAGCTGGAGCCCCCTCTGCTAACTACCACACCAGACCAGACCAACAGGACGTTTGAGCTCTCGACAGATTTAACTTCCATCGCTCCCCTTCACGGCGGATCTTTAGTGGTACTGGGCTCAAACTCGTGACAAGGCCGCCCATGATCAGATACCTTGACCACTCTGAATAACTTGCTTAATAACACCGCAGCTGAATAACTTGGCGAAACATATCTTTAGAAAAACCAAAGATGCCCCAAATTAATCTGATACAAAAATAAAACTTTTGATTAGAAAGTATTGCTTTGTCATTAAGAGTTAAAAAATTTTAACTCTTTAATCCAAAATAAATCTAGCTGACTTACCAGAATAAAAAAATAAAGAGCTTTATTGTAAATACCTTCAAAAAGGATTTTTTTCACAATATTGACATATCAAAAATGTAGAACAATTCATTTAATAAAATCATTGCAAAAATCACAAGTTTAATGAACACAGCTTTAATAAAAGGATAAAATAAATATTTTTTAGTAAATTTGGGGTCAATTTCAGTCATGATCTTAATGAAGTAGCAGAAACTTGCAAATTTAATATTTTACCAGTGTACATTTATGATCTCCCGAAATATTTAGATATGTGGAAATAATCAATGCATTACTTTCATTTTGCATCTATTACCTATATGAAAAATAAATTAATTCTATATCATTTGCCAAAAATACATATTATCAAAGATATGGAGAGTGAGGATCCTTTAATACATAATAGATGAAAAGCAGACAATTATGATTATTTTTCCTTAATTTTTTTACATTTTCCATTTAAAGAAACTAATTACATTTCCATTACATAAGATTTCATATATTTTCCCATGCTATAAAATTTAAATTACTATGGTTTATGCATTACAAATAGATTAATGCATTAAATTCTCAAAGTTAACAATTTTAGCAATTTGCTCATTTTTACCATAAGTCTTCAATTATAATTATGAATTGTTTGATAAAAATATTAGCAATGGTAAATTTAATGTTTCATGATAACGGAAGTGAAGTCATACATACAAACTACATTTACATTTTCTTCTAAATTAATGTAATCATTCATAAAAGGTAACAAAATTATTCAAATCAATCGCTATTTTAGCTAAATCAACATAACTGATTAATTACACATACACAATGTAAGTATTTGAAGCTAATTTTAATTTTTTGACTTTCTTTGGTCACAGCATTTATAACATAATCAGATAGAATTAACAATCACACAAAATAAACTATACTATAAGAAACTGATGGTGTCAATTGTATTTCTAATAAAATTTAATTAAATTTGTATTTAAGAATTCTGAAAAAATCAAAATATCCAAGTAGTGAATATTTACAACCCAAATTAATCCAACATTATTCTTTGGTAACTTAAGTAAAAATAATTTAATTACTTAAAATAAATACACTAAAAATTAAAGAGAAGGCGAAAATTCTTATACAATGATAGAAAACAACATTTTAACAACTTGAACACTTGCAAAATAAATACAAAAACTAAAAGTATAAAATTACATAAAGAAAACTCATTTAAATCTTATGGTTCACTGTAAATTATGGAACTTAAGCAATATTTTTTAAAGTCCTAATATAATGATTAAAAAAAAGAGAGAAAATAAGAGGGAAATCGTACCGTCCAATATTTCTCATTCTCATTCTGGCTTCAGGTGGCATCTCTTCCTCTTCCTATGATACAAAAAAAATAATAATGAAATTGTTGAAAAAAGTATAAAACACTACAAAAGCAAACTATAAATACTTTAAAGACAAGTCATACAAAATTCTACTGAATTTGCACAAATGAAGAAAAATTTACCTCAGGATATATTAAAGCATGACTCAAAATTCCTTTTCTCAAGATGCAACATTGCTCATATATGTTTTACATTATGGAATATTTTCAAAATATCACAAAAAAAAAAATAATAAAATAAAGCCAATATACATACAAAAGCGAAAGATAACCAAAATAATAACTTGAGAAGCATAATTGTAAAAAGCATTCACAAAAAATAATTTTACAATCAAATTTATTTTTAATATTTCTTTCTCTGCAAGTTAAACAAAAATGCCATGTATGAACTATAAACAAATTTAAAAATAAAGCTGAGTTTTCTATACAACATAATTATCTAATTCTTTAAAAGTAGTTTATGCAATATACAATAAAGAATTAATGCAAAAAATAGAGTTAAATGCCTAGTTACAATGAATATAATTAAATTAAAATAAACAGTTTTGGAAAAGTAAAATAAGATTATGTGTGTTTATCATGTTGAAGAGGATTTTCTTTGTATCTAAAACATTTGCATACAAGCCAAATTTAAAAATGAATAAAAATAATAAAATCCTACACAAAAAATGAGTCAAAATAAAATACACAAATAAAAATCAGATGTGTACATCTCACAAGTTTTTGTAACTATATTGATAAAGCTCAGAGAAAAAAATAATAGTATCCCCCCCCCATCATTATATATTATACATAAAACCTAGCTCCAAAATTTTGATTAGTACAATTAGAAAGACCTTTTCATGCAGTATGACTGGTAAAAAAAAATTTTTTGAAATATTTCAAGAAAGGGATGGATATTAAACAGAACTTTCCCCATGAACTAACTAAATTTGAATATGAAAACATACATTGATTTATTTATCTATTTAGAAATGCAAGTAAATTAATCTTTACTTTAAAAAATGGAAGAGATGTGATATCAATTGTGAAATTGGAAAATCATGATTTATTGTTAAAGTATAGAATTTAATTTTTTGTATAATACAAGCTTTCTGTTCAATATCTTGTTCTTTTACAAAATATGAATTCATAACCTATTTAAAACAAGGTATAAACATAATAAAACAACAATTTCACAAAAATAAAACCAGCTAAGACCAAAAATCACAAGACTTTATTTTTATGCTAAATGTATTTTTTTTTCATTCAAAAAGAATCATGCAAAAACTTAATATACATATATATACAACCATTACAAACACTTAACATGCTTTGAAACATTTTAGATTAAAAAACTGCTTACGTTGTGCACTTTAGTAAAAAATTCTCATCCTTTCCTTGACATCTTTCGCATTTTCCATTTGCTTCTTTTAACATCAGATAAATGCAAAAGTTGCTAAATATTTCAGCTGCCACTCTAACAGATACTTTTACTGAATAAAAAGTCCTAGTAAAAATACGTGTTAGAGAGAGGTAGCTAAAAAAACTATTTTCTGTATTGGCTTCTGCAAAACTTATAAATACTAACAATTGTTTGGGAATGACAAGAGAACAACAATGAAATATGATCCATATATTGGTGTCATTCTATTAGTAAATACAGTGGCACACACAGGGAGGGGGGCTCGGGTCTGGACCCCCCCCAAAGTCCTTGATTTTTTTCTATTGTTTATAAACCTATGTATATAGAACATAAAATTTAATTAAGAATTTATTATTAATAATCAATTTTATTAATTCATGCTAATTATCCATTCAATAATTTTTTTTATTTTTTGTTCCCAAAAATCGACAAAATCAAAAGAAAATGTTGGGTGGTGTATTAGAGCATGCTACAAGAAAGAGGACTTTCGAACGTGCCCCCTCCCCTGAAAAATTCATGTGTGCACTACTGAGTGAATATCATCTTATAACTTTTCAAAGCAACTGCACAAAATTAATACACCTTTAAAATAATAAAAATAAAACTGTAAAATTAGTCAATTATGCAGTACATGTGAATCCTCTAGTTATTTTAAGCATGTTGTTGCATGTTTTGTGTTAATAAGAGTATAATATATTCTATATTTTCCCTTAATTAAACTACATCCACTTTCAAATATATATATATATATATATATATATATATATATATATATGTTTTAAATTTTATAAGCAATCATAAGACTTGAGCAATCATAGTAGAAGGAAAAGAATAACAAAAGTTTCGAAAGATGATTTTCCATAATTTTTGAAATTATAAATAAAATTGATAGTCATATAAAAAATGCATTATACTTAAATTGAAACAAAAAACTCTCATCTCAAAGAACAAGACTTTCTCCTCTGATGCTATACTTCCAGCTTTGTCAATGTGGTGTTTTTATTGTTCACATTTTTGTCCTGTGTATCATATACAGAAAACACAATTTTCTATTATCATTTTCCCCCCTTAAAATTATTTGTTTAATTTTTTTCCAGCAAAAAGATTTGTAACAGAATTTGTACATATTTTAAATTAATATAAAACATTCTTGCGTTCATAATCCTTCAAAAGATTATAATCTATGTGTATTTAATATATGGCTCTATCCAATTTGTTAATAAAAAATACATATACTCAACATTTCTTTAAAAATTAAATTTTAACATTTTATATTTAATTGTTATTTGAAATTTTACTTCAGATTTTTCAATTTTTGTACTTTATATGTAGCATATATTTAAACTATTTATTCTTCCTCTTTCATGTACGAAAGCCTACCTAGATTTACAATAGAATACATGATGCAAAGATTATACTACACAGTCATGTATAAAAATGAGATACAATCTAAAAAGTAAGATTCAGTTATAATTATAACACAAAAACTGCTTCAATTTTAAGATTTTGTAAAAAATTATTTCAAATCGATGATTTACTTAGTTCATAAAGTCAAGAAATATGACAAAAATGATAAATTTTATAATAAAGTTATGCCAGTATAGACATGGATATGCATACATTCATCCACTCTTTAGTGACATTACAGAAGATAAAAAAAATTATGTTATGGTGCAAGAGATTGATAAAATTCAAAGCAACTATAGCAGTTGATTTTCATTTGAAAGATACTGGTACGGAAATTTCAATTTACGATAATTGTTACTGGTTATCAGATGAAGTTACTTTTCTATAGTTGTATTACATACAGCAAGAACAAAATATAAAATTATTAGACTAATGTTAAATTACAGAAAGATTTTGCAGAAGATCTAACTAGTGTCCTATATGTTTTTTAAAATGTTTAATTTACATATTAACTTAGAAAAATGCATGTGAAGACTGATTCAGACATTATGCCAGCAAAACGTGTCTTATGAAATGAGCAAGCTTAATCTGATATTACATCTGATAAAAGGTCAATAGGCCATCAATTTTCAAAAAAAGGTTACGATTCTTTAAAAAACACATATGAATTTTTAATACTTGTGTTTTATTGAAATCATACTGGCAAAGTTTGGTTACTTTCTTAAGTAAAAGAAGAATTATGATTTACAAAATAAAATTTTGTTAATTATATAAATACATATTTCTACAGTTATACATAACAGCCAAAAATTTATAATTTTCTATCAGAGTTCTGTGATTCTTTAAGGAATAAAATTTTATTCAACAACATAGATTTAAGAATTACTTCCAGAATCATACATAATTCTTACAGATGTGATGGAAAAATCTGTAGATTCAATCAGTTTACTCCTCTTTTATGGACAAAGTTATTTCCGAACCATTCCACAAAGAGAACCATTCCATCTCTTAAAGTGAACCTCAACTGATTTAACCTATGTTTTTTTCCAAATCTTGTGACTGTAATGTTGGTGGTCAGCAGTGTTAAACACCTTACCCTACCTGAAAGTTAAGCTAAATGTTTTTAAAATCAACCAGCCTCCCCCCATTTCAGTTTACATCTAATGTTGAATTTAACTCATTGATTTGATTTATAGTTTCACTTATTGCACTTTGTAAGTAAATTGTTTTGATTCTGTAACTTCATTAGTTTTTCTTTGTAATTCATATTTGTTTTCTTTTACTTACTTCTGAAAACACATCATAATAGTGATGCATAGGAATTATTTTGTTTGTTTTCAAACCAGTTGTCTTTTCTAATTTCAAGACAATTTTTAATACTGCCTTTTTAAAGTGTCTGCTTCCTGAAATGAAACTTCATGGCATATGAATTGAACAATTATGCTTCCAAGGAAAAATATTGTACTTTTGGAGCAGTTTTGTTTCCTTTTTTCTATCGGCAAATCTTACCTCATACTTAGAAATTTAAATTAAGATGAAAATAGATACAAAGAGAAAAATATGTGGAGCACATAAATCAAACATTAATGAAAATGGCCACACCATTTATCAAGACAACAGGAGATTAGATGCATGTTTGCAATAAAGAAACAACACTGGTTTACCAGAATTCAGTGCATTCATTAACTTAAACTATTCAAGCAAAAGTTGTGATAATACATGTAAATAACAAAATAATTTAATTGTTTTGAATAGGCAGAAAGGTTACATGTTGCTAATTCCACAAATGTATAATAATAAACATACAGTGCTCAACTTTTAAATGATACTACTGCTCAGATAATGTAATTTCAAAATAATTCATAAAATGGAAGACAAGATATATGCTTTGTCCATTTTAAATCCCACATAATACTTGCAATATCTTGTACTTGCACTACTGAAATATCAAATTAATGCTTCTTGAAAGAGTAACATAAAAATTCAGCTGACAGCTTGCAAAGTACAAATAAGTTATTCAAACATAAATTTAGATTAATAATATAACAGAATTGAATTTAAAAATAAATTAAGCAACATCATAAAACATGATGAATATATACAAAAATTTGAGAAAAGCTGTGAAAAAATGTTTTCCCTGGCCCACAAAAATCAGTAACAGATTATTTAAAATTAATCTTTAAAAAATTTTCTTTCTCTATAAATTAAAATTCTAATAACTGAAAAAGAAAAAAATAATCAACTTTAATTCAAAGGGAACAGGCAGAACTATTAAACTTTTTTACCTTTCATCATGCATCAGGTCATTTTTTTAAAAAAAATGCAGCTGCTCTTCATCAATGTTTAATATTTTAAAAAATATTTAATATAGATTCTAAGTAAAACTGAATGTCTCTCCTTTCTAAATATTTATAATTCTTTTTGATTATATTAAATTCAAACAGATAATAACACAATAAAATTATTCAATTCAAAATGAAAAATATATACTTACATCACTCTCTTGATTGAATGCAGAAGCAACTGAGGCACTTGTTTTTTGTAGAGTTGATTTTCCCTCCTTATTTTTCTAAATAGAATTTTTAAGAAAAACTCATTAATTCAAAATTCAATAACGAGACTTAGTACTAAAGTGCATTATGAGATATACATTAAGATATTAAAATTTTGAATAAATATAGAGTTCATAATTTAAGTAATAAAAGTAATAAGGGAAAATTACAGATCCCTTAACCGCTGCAGGTGTATATAAGTTTTTGCAAATTGTATATACATCAGTAAAACTATTCTGAATCCTTTGGACAAAGTATGTGCACCTGTGAGAAAAACAGTGACAATGAGAAGCAAATAGCATTAATTTTTCTCAGCATTTAAGGATTTAAAGAGAAATTTATTAAAAAATTAATAATCTTTCAAAGATTCTATAATATTTAAAAAGTATTATATTGAGAAATATTACAATAATAATATAGGTTATATTTTAAGAGGGCTTCATAGCTGGGTCCTACTTATACATTCATTTTGAAGCTTTCTGAAACCAAATATTCTTCATACAATGCACCAAGAGCTAAAAATTAAAATGATGGTTCAAAATACAAAGATTCCTAACTCCTCTCCACCCCCTTCCACAGATCCATTGAGGCTTACTTTATTTTTTATGTTAGGAGGCTGCAAAATATGAAAATATAACCTCAAATAAGTTTTTATTTGTAGCTTATATTGAAATTATAGCATAAAAATGTAAATTATAATTTAAAAAATATAAAAATTAAAAGATGTACTGAAAATTAATATTTCATTTTTTTATAGGAGGTAGATCAGAATCATTGTTCATCCCAGAAGCTCCCATTTATAGATGCAATCCAATAGAACATTTTTAGCAAACTTTCAGAAGAGCCAAGTTGTAAGTGAAATAAGCTAACTAAGAAGTCAAAGAGCCACTTTTGCAAGCAGCCACATGCGCTGGAAGGGGAGCCTCTGGTAGCAAGTCATAATCAAAATTGTCATGCTCTGATTAATTCTTCTTATAATATTCTTTAAAAAAAAAGCAGTATGCAAAGTAACATGCAGTCCTTCCAAAACTATGAAGATATTTTTATTTCTACACCCCAGTGAAAGAACAATCATTGTCAAAATATATTGTTCGAAATTTTCAAGCACTGTGAAAAAAATATCCTTACTAATAAAACTGTAAGAACTTTATTGTGAAATTTCACATTTACCTTAATAATTAAAATTGACTTAGATTGTTTCTGTATACAAAATACTTTTATTTATCCTTAAGCATGTTATAAAATACAAAATGTTTATTTGTCACTTCTGTAGTGATTTATGTGTAACTCTTTGCTCCCATTCAAAAGTGTTCCCTCACTAATACATGAAAATAAACAGAAAATCACTTAAGAAGTGTCTTATCCCAGATGGTGTAGCTTAATGTTTAATCATAGAGACAAGTAAGATAAATATTTTCAATGGATAGAATTAAAATCGTAGATTCTTTCTCTTCAAATATAACATGTCATTAGTAATCCAGGTACAATAAAGTCACTACTTCTTTAATGGCTAAAGAGTTTTATTCCAAAGACAGCCACACACAACACAAAAAGAAACTGTGATACATTTAATTTTAAGTTGTTAACGCCATTTTGTTTCTATCCTCGCCAATGTAATCACTATCTCGCTCATTCTGCCATGTTGTTTTTGTTTTCTCGCTCATTTCCCCATGTTGTTGACATTCCCCATGTTGTTGACTTCCTCCCTCCTTCTCTCCATTTTTCCTCTCCCACCCTCCTTCGATGGCCGCACCACCTATAAAGATTTTTAAACTTCTGGGCGAATTTTACAGATAGTTATAAAGGAAAAAGGAAAGCAACAACTTTTTAGTAGATATAATTTAATAATTCATATTTCTAGCCACATGCAGTTCATGAGCTGCGGTTTGGCGACCCCTGCCCTATAACAAAATTCAGCAACACAAATAATACATTTCTTCAGAACAATCTCACTACACAATGAAACTGCTCTACCTTCCAACTGATTTGATTTTTTCTAGGTTAGTTGTTGCTTATTATGATTTATTCTTTATGAATTTTAAATGGACAAAAAATTTTATTTGTTAACTACAGAAGGTTCTTAAAAATTATAAATATCTCTTTAAAACTGCCAATTTCTGGAATTTTATTACTAAATTAAAACAAAAATATTTTATCTTGAAAATTTTAATTCATATTATGGACTCAAAAAAAAAAAAAATCTTTTGAATCCCTTCAAAGCTTCTATAGACTCTTGGCAGTCCAATTATTTGAGTAAATTAGAAAATATTTTTTTTTCATGAGTTAACATTAACACACAAACCAAAAGGTTATAAAAAATGTTGAGCCTTTAGCTGAAGTAAAATTGAAAAGTCTGTGTATGGTTACCCCATGAAGCAACTGCATTACACTATTCAGATTCAATGTATTCCTTAAATATGATGGACTTCTTATTAAGATAGTAACTCAAGTACAAAAAAAACATGCATAAATACTTAAAATTGTGGATTCAAAAGAGCTGGGTACATTGAAAACATACAAAAGATGTATACTAAAAACAAAGTAAAATGAATACATCGATGTAAAAAAAATCCAATGAACACAAAAATTAATCACACATAAAAACTAACATAAGCCATAAACTTAAAAAACAAACATTTATTACCTGTACTCCTAACTTGATTGTGATGGGTGCTGGGTTCTTCTTTTCACTGAATCCCACTGTTTTCAGCGACCCAAAAGTCTTGTTGAAACTAGCTGTGACCTTCTGTTTCTTGGGTTCAGCATCCTCCAAGGCAACTCCATCAATATCCTCTTCCTCCTCCTCCTCCTCATCAAACTTCCTCTTCTCACTATCAGCTGCTTTTCCTGTGCTGGGCAACGGCCGCTGTCCAGAGACATCAGAACGACTCAATCCTAATCAAGGTGAAACACACTGGCAAATTTGAGTATTTGTTCCAATTAATATCCCCAGCTGAAAAACATGAATGCTGGTTTTTCACATTGGATGGCCTACAAAATGGTTTATGTAATTCTCAGCCTCATTTAAACACATATAGCAATCATTAGCTACTTTAAAATAAACTGATTTGGTCAAAGAGAGAGAGAGAGAACAATAATCCTTTTCAACAACAATACTGCTACGTATCTGTTCATTAGCTTATTATTATTTTTTTTTTGCATAGGTCCCGAAAGCAAAGTAATCAAACCATGAAGCATATTAAAAGCAAACATCAAGAAAATTTAATATTGATTCCCAACACCCAAACTAATTTATTGTTTGCACTTTAGTCATTAACACTGAAATTAAAATAAATTCCATATTTCTAAAATATTATAAGCTTTTCCAAGCAGCATAGCCTGCAATGAGGAACAGTTTCAATATGCCCTCATACATCACAAATGAAACATTTAGGATACAATGAAAGAAAAGAAAGATTTCAAATTAGAAGTGGAATGAATAAATTTTCCAGTTTTATGGATTTAGTGTATTGCCAACTTTCATACATCATAAATATAAATTTTTTAAAGCTATTGGTAAAACATAGGCACAGCCCATAACCTCTAACAAATGTTATTGGTAAAGGTAAGAAATCCATAGAAAAAACTAGTAGTACAAAAAGATCAATGAAAAGGTGATGATGGAAAATGTTGCAAGATACAAAGATATTACATCATATTTCCACGCAACCCTCCCCCCTCCCCCATCTTGTCAAGGGACTCTTTATCAGTAATATCTCATTTACTTATTAAAATAAGTAATCCAAAAATCTCTGCAAATATTTCTTACAAACTTACTGAAGCCTTAATCAAAAAACAAATAAGACTTCATTTGGATTAAATGAATGAGATGTTCTACACCTGATCTTTATTTTTATGCAATATTTGTCTCCTCTATTCAGTCATTTAAAATGTGTTAACGAGTCTGCACAGGTTTGTAAAACAATATATAAAAAGGCAAGCTTGATTGAAGTTAGGACTGAAATAATTGCTTTAATAATGGCCAGACAATCACATAATGTTGATCACAATGTTCTCTGTGTGTGTGATAATCTCTTTAACCCTTTAACGCGTGGTGGTATCTCTCCGAAACCACTATTTTCTAAAAAATACCTCTAAACGTGCAGTGGTATTTGAATGAAACCAATGGTTCTACAGATATTTTATCTTTCATAAAAGACACTAGATGTCAGCACTATACAAGAAAATCTTCTTTCTTTGAGAAAAATGCATAGTTTTAAAAACCTTTTTTGAACACTTACAAAAAAAGTTTTTTTAGTAAATAAAAACAGATAAATATTCAAAGTAAGTTATGTACATTTTTGCTACATATGCTGTTCATAGCATAACTAATTTTTAGAATGATAAATTATAAAAAGAACTGCCTCATAATAAGTCATCTAAGTGGAGGTTTCACAGAGATACCACCACGCGTTTAGAACATTAAAACTGTCCGACTTCTAGCACACATGCATAAGAGATATTCCTCCTTGTTTTTCTTTTTTCTGACTCAGACAGGGAAGTAACTAATAATTTATTACAAATTAATTTATATTAATAATTTTTGCCATTGCTTTGGAGGAGGGGATTTTGTTTACATTGAAATGGTGATGTTTTTCTCGAATGGAAATTTTTTCTCTCATTTACGTTCTTTTTATACTGAAGAGAGGTCGAATTTTTTGGATGATGAATATATGTTCTAATATAGATGAAACTATTTCTTTTAATATTATTTTTGTTTGCCTCTTTCAATTAAATTTGCTAATATTTGCTTTTGAAGCTAATTCTTGTCAGTATAATTGCATGTTTTAATAATTTAATAATAAAGAAACAATGAAAAATTTGGCTATTGAAGATTATTTCAATCTCTTATAGTTATATTTTGTAATATTCAACATTTAAAATGTAATTCTAATACTTAATATTGCATGTTTTAGTAAATTTATTACAAAATATATAAAGAATAATCTTACAAATCTGATCCAAATCATATATTGTTAATCTGAGAATTATGTCCTAAGTGCGTGGTGGTACTCCTGTGAAACCACTTCCCCCCAATTTATTTTTCAACGCGTCAAAGGGTTAAGCGATTTCATTAAATCCAGTTGGACAGCATCAAAGTTGGTAAAAAAATTTCCCAACAGTCCTGTTAAAGCTAAAGTATCAAGAATAAACCCTTACCTTTTTGGGTCAGAAAGATGGGCCCAATTAAAAGCATTTAGAGTGATATAATAAAAACAAACCTCTCACAATAACTACATTTTGTAAAAATAAAAGTTTGATGGCCACTTTTTTAAATGAATCAATGTATGTAATAGTTTTTGTTTAAAAATTGAAATTCAACTTGAAAAACAACAGAGAAGATTGAGAAGGCGAATAATGAAATAGCAACAAAAAAAAATCAATACAGTTATAGATGTGTTAGTAATTTTATAAAAAGGAATAAGTATATGTTTGAAACATTTTAGTTCTGAAATGTTTAAAACTTTAACCTATGTACTTCAAAGAAAAGTTTTGTATTATTTTCAAAGTAATGGAAAGAAAGAGTTATGGCTATCAGATGCCATAGCTTTATTTATTACACAGGTAGATTTTAATTTAACAATATTTTATGAATTTCTCCATAAGAAAATAATTACACAATAGCCAAGATGTCTTATGAAAAATCCACAAAATACTCACTCCGAGGAATCTAAAAATTTCCCACAGTGAAACTCTTATTTATAATTTGAGAAATCAACATTTGAAAAAAAAATCCTAAAACTAAACTCAGTGACACAACAGCTTACAGAGGACCAAGGCCTACTATGCCCATCTCAGTTTTCATGACCTTGGGCCCCGAAGTACATGAGCAGGTGTTCTGGTCAGGTGGTCAGTCTGTGGCAATATCCCCAGTGTTTAGTTCCCAAGCAAGTTTGATAACTCCTCTATTGACCCACTGAAGAAATGAAAGGTTAATTTAACCTTGCCCAGCCCAAAGTTTGAGCCTCGGACCTGTGGTGTTGAAGCACACACAATACGCAATCACTCAGCCACTGGGCTTTTTTAAATCCTTATACTACTAGATGAAAATTCATCAAAGCAGTATTCATTCTGAAACATTTGCATGGTTTCATACGAATCGATAAGAGTGTAATAAAGTCATGAAACCTCTATATGAAAAAACTCTTGTTTCGCAACACAATTTAAAACTTAACTTAACCATTACAGGAAAACATCAAAAATGTTTTCACGAATAAACTGGAAAATCAATGTATCAAGCAACAATGAAAAAAAAATCACCTTCCCCACCTAGGATTTCAGATGGAATATATCCTTTACATCTGGAACTGTACAACTTCACAGTTCCCATATTCATAAGATTTGACTAAATAAAAACATGTTGTAGTAAAAAATAAATATATACTAGTATGGTTCAGGATAATTGAACAAAATTTAAAATCTTAGTTTGGTTTTGCATCCTTTTTTTTTTTTTTCTCTCTTTACTGTCAACTGCACTATTTAATTGTTATGATTAAATTCTGAATTTCTTTTATTGTAAAATAAAATGCCTTTCTCATAATTTTACTAAGAACACAAAAGTTATACAAGTGCATGTCTGAACAGCTTTAGTTTGGCCATCATAACAAAAACTATAAGGTGTGACAAAAAAAAACAAGCAAGACTGTTCAATAAATCATTGTACTTAAAGAATCAATTCTTTGTGGTATAATCACCTTCAGAGTAGTTCCCTTTAGTATTCACACACTTCTGCATTTAGTGCAGTCAATGCTAGTAAAAATTCTGGAATGAGGTTTTTGGAAGGCTCTTCAGGAGATTCTCCGTTTTTTCCTGCACCTCTTCAACTGAGGTAAAATGGGTGCCCTTTAAGCAAAATTTAACTATAGGAAATAAGATAAAAAAAGTCGCATGAGGTCAAATCAGGTGAATAAGGAGGATACCCTACCATAGTAATGTTTTTGTTAGTCAGAGACTGCTTAACAAATAGGGCCGTTTGAGCAGGTGTACTGGTCTCAGTGCAACAGTCATTCATAACTCCCTACATCTGGCTTTTTTTACATTAAGTCTTTTTAGTACTTCAATATAGTAGTGTTGATTAACAGTCTGACCACAGATGTGAATGGGAACCCACTCATTTCACGAATTTTGGCAATGTTTTGGTTTGTAATTGCTTACCTAGGAGGGGCCAGCAGAGGCAGCAGCATCTTCCACACTGCCCGTTCCCCCTGAAAACGGTTTATGCCATTCAAACACACGTGCCAGAGACAAAAGTTTCATCTGCATAAGCCTTGTTTAATATTTGAAATGCTTTCGTGGCTGATTTTTTTAAGTTTCACAAGAAACTTGATGTTGATTCAACATTTTTCTGCCAGAATGCAGTGACACCTGTTCACTCAATGATGCGGTACTCCAAACTGTTGTGATCGATCAAGGTCAAACTCGTCTGGTTTTTTTTTCCTACCTTGTATTTTTTAAATATTCCATTTCTGTCAAATAATATTATACAATGAATCTAAAAAGTAAAAATGAATGAAATTCTACCATAAGCTGGAGTTAGATGTAAAGGCTTTTAGATTTGGCAGTTTTTTAGGGTGATTTTGCATTTAAATGCAGTTTATGAGTGAAGAATAAACCGATTCATGGCCAACACCTAGCAAATAAACCTTTGGGTGAAGAAAAGTATCTGTAGTGCAACAATGAGTAGTATCAACAGAAAAATAAGGAGCGATCCCTAATAAATAGCACACTACTAAAATAGCAAGAAAATATTTGTAGAACACTTTGATGAAAAAAAAATAATTTAAAGTAATCACCAAACCAGAAGACAAACTTCAATTTCCAAAATATATACAGCAATAACTAACACATATTTGATAAAATCCTTATCTCACTTTAGGATCAAATCAAATTATGTGTGAACGATCAATTCTTTATGAAGTATCTACACTATTGAAATCCGAAGGTAAACCAAACGTATCTATGTATGTCCGGATGATGCCCAATGTTCTAAAGAACCACAAGATGCAGAAACTAGCAGAAGGTATAAAAATTTCGGGAATGATCCGAGGAATCCGTTTTGACCATTTATATTATATTCCAATTAGTTAAAAAGATATTAATTAAAAACCTTAAAATGCATAATTAGTACCATTTTTGACCGCCTGGGGAAATTCGGAACTTTTTCCAGACGTTTTTAAAACGTGATCTAATTTTTTTTTATGAGACTCACACAAGAAATAATTACAGATTCGGAAAGATCATTTATTTTGCCATGATATGCTATAATTTATTTTACAAAATAATTATATTTTGTATTTTTTACAATTTTTTAAAAATGAGTCGAAATTGATAATTTTTATGAATACGATTTTTAAATGGTTCCACTTGCACTTTCTTTCATGTTAATGAGGAAAAACATTTTATACTAAAAAAATTCATGTTTTTCTCTTTTAGAATCAGTCAATTAAAAAATTTAATGTCAAAAACTTTTTTACAATTTTTCAAAAAATACTCAAAATTTTATTTAAATACTTAATAACTTCTTTATTTATGAAACTCTCATTTTCTCATGAAACTTTTTTTCTGTGTGTAGAACAATATTATACATAATATGTACAGAGATTGATAAAATATCTTAAAAATTAAGTTTTTTTTTAAAAAAATGTGTTGTTTTCTCCCCCCTTTTGTGAGAAATATGTAAACATTACTTTTTTTAAAGTTTTTTGCTTAAAAATTACTGTTGTTTGCAATCGATATATGAAGTTTGAAAGCATTAACTTAAAAATGAAGCCCGAAAAAATTTTTTACTTTAACAAATAATGAAATGAGAAGTTGAAAAATCTTCCTTTATTTTAAAGGAATTTTTACTGCTCTTCCCCGAAGGCACTGACAGCATGGTTGTTTAACCCGCTGCTTTATAAAATGGTAGCTTCCAGGTTCGAAACTGAAGAGGAAGAGACAATTTCGCACATAACTCTACTTCTTAAAGTTTAAATTTTTTTTAGTGGAATGAAAAAGATTTATATAAATTAAAATAAAATATGAAAATGTTTTTATCAGATCTGTTTTTTTTAATGTTTTTTTCAGTACATGTATATATATATATATATATATATAGGCTTTCCCCAATACTGTTTTTTTTTCCCTAACTAATATATTTATATGTTTAATCAAACATTCAGAAAAAAGCAATCGTTTCAATAGCTATATGTTAATTTTTCTTTCATTTATTACTTATAGAAATTTGATTTTAATAAATATATATGTTTTTTAAAAGGATTGTTTCTATTATTTAATTACAAAATGAATTATTTGTTAATTAAGAAGTGCATCGTCTATTATGTTGGATCAAAATACATTTTAGAGACATTTTTAAGCTAACTATGTGTAACGATCGATTGATTCATGAAAATCTATTTTATTATTTTTGATTCTTACAAACGAACTTTTATTAAAAAATGATGAAAGTTTTTTTGTTTAACTCTTAGCATCAGAATAGTTTTCTTTTTATTGCTTCACATTAATAATTTTTTTAATTCTAATGCAATATTGTTTTTTATAAGTCATACATCGAAATTTAAAGCTATATCTTATCTGTTAGAAAGATAGAATAATAATTTTACACTAAAAAAAACATGTTCAGGCTATAGAGAGGGGAAAGAAACCAATCTTAAATCAAAAATAAGTGGAATGGAACAAATTTCGAAAAAGGGAAATATATTTTTTGACACAACTTTATAGAAATCACTAACATTGTGCGCGTACAAACACACACACAGAAATGCTGGTGTCATGAGCAGTAGCGCACACAGGAAGGAATTTTTCAAGGGGGGGTCCGGGGTCGAAAGTTCACCATTCTTGTATTGTGCTCTTTTTGATTTCGTCAATTTTCGGGAACAAAATACAGTAAAAAACTAATTATTGAATAAATAATTATCATTAATTAATAAAATTAATCATTAATAACAAATACTTAATTTAATTTTTTTACTATATACTTAAAATTATAATCAATCAGGAAAAGAATCAAGGGCTATGGGGGGCCCCCCTTATGTGCACCACTGGTCATGAGGAAAAGAGAAAGCCCGAGCAATACCGGGCTAAGCGGTGGAAGGGGAGTCATTTTGAAAAAAAAGAGTATTAGAAGTGCTGATTTTGTGAAGGAAAAGGAAAATTTATAAGAGTAGAGAAAACCTGTGCAACGTCGGGCCATGCAGCTAGTGAATGCTATAAATTTTGACTAACAGACTCATAAAAACTTCCTTGGATTACTATTCCCAATATTAAGTATAAATGAAGGGGTAAAAATAGATAAAAGGAATTTTTCTATTGAAGAGGCAGTAAATTTAGTTTCTCATTAATGAATTTAAAGCTAAAATAAAATCCAAGAATATATTAAAAATATTTTAAAATATGCAATGAGACTATGCATGAAGGTTAAGCATGGTACTTAACATAAAAGAAAACAGCAAAAAGAATTCTGATTATACTGTACATGCTATTACAACTTAAGATATCGCGATTTTAAGTGAAGAGTTGACCAAAATTTTACAATAAAAAATAAATAAATTGGCAGACTCTATGCTCATGATTGCAAGTTGTGAAGCAAAAAAATAAAAAGATGCAATTGAACATAGTTTTAGTTTTGCATAAAAATTAATAAAGTGCACACTCAATTTTGTGAGGTGTTTTTTTAAATTTCAGTGACATTCACTTTTAGGAAAAAAAATTGATTACATTTTAACATGATGAAACATATAGGTGGGTAATGAAAAGAATATCAATAAAAACAAAACAAGGCTTTCTTAATGCAAAGTTTAGCCTTTGACACAAAAGGTTTACTTTTATTCGTTGTGGTGTATGATCAATTTTGGGACTCGCTGTTTATATTTAAATTTAATTCCAAAAGTTGCTTTAAATTGTTTGAAAATATTCATCAATAAACATTTTATATCTCGCAGTACATTGAATACATTATCAGACAGAAAAATATAAATTTCGAATTAATTTTAGAGATGCAAACCATTTCTATATCAAACTGAAGTTATCTTAATTATTTAGAATTTTCAATACTTTAGAAAACTTTTAAAAGCTAAACATTAAATGTTAAGTACATTGCAAATGACATAACATTAAAACAGTACAAATAAAATGCACTTTAAATTTTATTTTTATACTTTAAACAATTTTTTCATAATTATTTGACAAAATAACAAATTATACCTTCTTTCCTGGAAGGATTTCCATCCCGGTCTTTCACAAAATCTGCCATTTTCTAATAGATTACGGATGCCAGCCGTCAAAAGATAACTTTTGAAAAAAGAATTTATTATTTAAAAACTCAGTCCATTGAAATGTGAAAAAAAAGCAATTATAATAATTATTTTCTATCTGATTAGAAAAACTATACAATTTTTTTCAAAATTTTCTTATTATGTTCTTTTTTTCATTAGTTTCTGTTACTCTTTTCTTGTTGGGCCCTCTTTTAATAACAAAATGAACTATGCCAGCACACATGTAAGCGCTTTAACTGTAGATTGGTTTCATTTAACTGTCGAAAATTCTATCAAGCGGTATAGAAATGGTTGTTGTGGTCTTGGAAAATGTGAGAGTTGTTATGAATTGAGAGATATGGCTGAGCAAGTTATGATTGAACTTGAGGCTTCGGCCGAAATGCTTTTGGTAATAACTATTACTGTGATATATTTTTCGTGGGTTATTTTATTTCTTGATTGTCAGTTAATTGGTAGGTTTTCTTTTTGATCAAAATATATTTTAAAGTATGTGCGAATTGAGTTTTCTTCTGATTTATGTTTACGTTAAAGAATACGTATAAAATCAGGAAAAATGAAGATATCTATGACAGCTTTATTATATTGTGTCTGATTATTCTATGACTTGAAACCAAAGATGTATCGAAGATTTGATACTCAGATTTTCCTATGAATGCTAAGTTAATCATATAAAATAAAGTAGCATAGTTTTTCTATTCGAGAATAACCATTTTTTTAAAATTTTATTTTTCTAATTTTATGCTTTATTTCAATTCAGTGTAATGAATATTCTGTCCATTCTTATAATGAAGGTAAAAAGTTAGAGGATTGATATTCTAAAAAAAAAAATCTTATTTGGGGAGTTTTACTATTCTCGATTTAAAATGTTTCTGAAGAATTCTGTAATTTTTTTTTTCTGCAAATATTTTTTATGCTATTATATCTTTTAAAAAATTAGTGCTACAATTACGTTAGTTAGGTTTTTGATTTCATTGAAATATATTTTCTGAACAAAGAAATTCAGTTTTTTTTATAGACTTCAAAGTTAAGAAGTATAAATTACAAATAAAACTTTCCATTTATGTATGCAGATTTTATTTTTAATCGTATGATTTTGGTTCAAATTTTTCTCATTGCTCCATTTTCATTCTGCATCATAGGGTGCATTATTTTAACTCTGAGAATACTTTATTCCAATTTTATATGTTCTTTGTTTATCAGTTTTTGCTGGTATTAAAATTTTTAACATACTTATAAAATTTATGAAATACATTCAAAATAAGAAAGCTAATAAAAATGAATGTTCAATATT
The DNA here is from genome assembly GCA_019973935.1 of Trichonephila clavipes. NCBI lineage: Eukaryota > Metazoa > Arthropoda > Arachnida > Araneae > Nephilidae > Trichonephila > Trichonephila clavipes. The sequence goes on from BMAU01019712.1 coordinate 639,535, forward strand.
AATGCTTCATTAAGTAATTGGATAGACTTTGTGAATTATTCTTATGCAGTGGATTCATCTCTTCATGGAGATAAATGTAATTAGCCTGAATAAGATGAAGCTGTGTAATTATTTATAATATATTTAAATTATTTTAACTATTAACTGGTGTTAAGTTATTGAATGTGGAAGGTTTTGTATTGTTATATCTATCAGTACAGTCATGAAATTTTTTCTCTATTAATTAGTTATTGTATTAATTATACAATATCTAAGATATTGTATCTTAACATGGGTCCTAGCATAAGCATTGTCATAAATAGATCAACTGAAACATGATTCATGGTTTATATATATATGTGATCATCACTAAATTAAATTGTTATATTTCTGGCTTAATGCTAAACAGTGCATTAACTCTCCAAGCGTTTTGCACGTAAAATCCCGTCATGATTGAAGATGCTTCGAAAATGCACCACACGTATAAATTTGCCTTCAAGTAACATTCTCAAAAGCGTTTGAGCCGTACTTTTCTGAAATCCTTTCCCCCTTTTAAAGATTTAACATCTTGAAAGATAATTAGGGATGGTGGAAATCACACAGCAGGACACTGATAGGAAGTTTTATGCCTCACAGGGAACCCAGTGTTCTGACCCTGGAGCAATCGTAAAAAATTGGAAGAATTTCTTTAGACCCCAGGAAGTGTTTGTTAGCTTGTATTTTAAAAGTTTTGAAAAGTCCCAAAGCATAAGTAAAATATGCTATATAATTCCCTTTTGGTTTCATATTAATTTGAAACTGTAACAAGTTGGGGCGTGTGTCAGGGCAGTCTGCTATTTTATATAGTTAGACAAATTTTTTTTTCCTTTTTAAGTATATTCTTTCGCTTCATTTTTCTTATCTTAATCAATGCTTTCAGTTTTTAAAACATTATTTTATTATAAGATGTCAAAAAAAATTAATAAAACACCAAACACTTTAAAATTTGAAACATTTTAAACTTTACAACTACTAAAAATGAATAAATTTAAACTTCATCAAATAATTTGAAACATTTTCTTACACTTCGCTAAAAATAATAACGAGAAAAAAAAACTTAATTCAGATCTATTAGTTTTTTTTAGATGATTTCAAAGCCACAGTTGTTCAGGGAAGTTTACGTACAGTACCTAGGTACCTAAAATACACCAAATTATATTTGAATTTCAAGTGCTTGAACTTCAGTTTACATCAAAGAGAACATAAATGAAGATTTTATCACATTTTTTTTATAACTTGAATGTTTGAATAAATGGTAATCAAAAATACACAGAAACATTTACAGTAGACATTTATGCATATAAATAAACATAAAGATCAATTTTAAATTTGAGCTATTCAAAAACATTCAAATTATTATTCAAAACTATCTATTTATGCAAAATACCTCAACATTTATCTTTTTTTCAAGGCTAACTGAATAAGTAATTAAAATCTGGATATTTTTTGAAATCTTGACCGTATAAAGCTTGAAATTTCGAAAAAAAAATGCATCATGCAGTTAAAAAATTATTTACCATAGCAATTCTTTGAGTATAGTATAAATTTCAAGTTTTATTATATAGCATCTTTAGTATTTTTTAATATATTTCAAAAATTTCATACAATTCGGTTAAAAACTGCATGTTAAGAGCAAAAAATATGCTAAAAAATTGATGAATCTAGTTATAAATTATAAATGTGGAAGTTTGTGAGGATGTTTGTCCCTCTTTCACACAAAACAACTGAATGGATTTTAATGAAACTTTACAGTAATATAGCTTATACATCAGAATAACACATAGGCTATAATTTATAAAGATATTGTGTAAAGTGTCCAAAATATAACGATATTTGTCAAGTAAGTAGGAAAATATTCTGCCATCTGCAAACAATTCTGGCGTGCACTGCAAAAAAGCCCACAACAGCATATACTTTTGTTTGTGAAGAACCCTTTTTTGTTTTGGCTATGCAAGGCGCTCGCTTCTAATTAATTCCTGTTATCAGCATAATCCCCATTTTTTTTTTTTATTTCAGAATAAAACTAAGCTTTGAAGGGAGATGTTGTAATAAATCTCTCTTTATTTGAATGTTTTTTAATTATTTTATTATACACATTTGGTTGTAAGAAAGTGATCTTTTTTCAAAATAAATGCTTTTATCGGCTCTGGTACTTAAAGTAAATAAGCTTTCTCTTCCACACTACATCATTTGGACAAATTTTCAAAATTTGTTTGTGGTTAGCAGTTAATTATAATGCTATAATTTTAATTGAATAGGCAGATATTGCATTGTTAAATATAAAAATAATTATAACTACTGTACTGTGTTTTTTGGAGTGAGTGCATATTAACGTCGCACTGTTCAGCTACACAAGGGCTTTTGGCAACGGACCATTTAGTTTTGAACCATGATCAAGTGACGTGGACGACACCTGAGCTAACACCTCCTTCTCCTAACTACCACACCACACCAACTTAGAAGGAATATTCTACCAATACTTGGCAGGAATATTCTTTGAAATCCACTCTTCCAAGACATATGGCAGCAGGGGTTCTATGATGAGTATTTTAGCGGGGAAGGTGAATAGTTTTGTAGCAGATATTGCGTTTTCAGCGGATTGCAAAGATTATTATTTTTGTCCCAGAAAAATAGTCGATGTCAAAATTTAAGTGTCTTATGTTTTTGTATGTTAATGAAGACCTTAGAAAACGATTTGACTATTTATTTTACGTGAAAGGTGTATATAATTAATAAGTGGAGTATTTTGTTTATGTATATCCCTTAATTTTCAATGTAGTAATCCAAAAAAAATATATTGTATAAAAAAACTGCATTAAATAATAATGTGGTAGATAAAGTATTAACGTGCATCGCTCCCCTACACGATGGATCTTACAAAGCTCTAATAAAGCTCGAGCTATGAAAGTAACTAGACATTTGCCAACTCTTGACTCTATCGTTAACGTTTCGCTATGTTTTTCATTGAATCGCCATTATAATTTAAGAAACGGCTTTGCTTGCGAATATTACAATTTTTACATAGAATAAATACAACAAAGTAATATTAATGTATTTCACTTTCAGATATAAATTATTTACACTATTTTAAGCGTTCATTACACAAAACTTTTAACAATGAGCTACTTTTTCTGAGCAGAGATCACTTTAGGGAGGTATTTTGAAAAATCAACTATCAAGAGTGTTACGGGGAGTTAGTTATAAATAAAAAAAAAACCTTTTTATCAGCTATTAGATCTACATACTTAAAATTTAACAGGTGTTTTTTTTTCTTTCTTTCTTTTGTTTAGCTGAGATATGCAAAAAGCTTTTTTTTTTAATTTGAAATTCACGTAAAATTAACTCATTAAAAACTTCTTTATCCTTCAATCTGTGTTGTTTAATTTTTTAGTTCACCCGTGCGAAGAACAGTTATACCTGCTAGTATACAATAAATTTTTACATAGAAGCAAAGCTGTGAAGCTAAACTGTAGGAATAAAAAATTATGAGTAGTTTTCGAAATATTTATTTTAAAGTTCAGAAAATTTGTGTGTTATGTTGTACTTAATATTAATTAAATGGTTAAAATAATATGTTAATAATAGTCATGTAATCATTTGACAATGCTTTCATATACTAATAAAAATTATAATGGTCATTGATGCGAATCTCAAGAATTTTAAGTAATTTTAAATTCAGACAATAAGATATTGATGTAGAAAATACGAAACGACCATCTAAAATACATGAAAAATGCAGTCTACCATAAAATGATGTTGACAAACAAAATACGGCATTTTCACTTACTATGGCAGAGCTGGCTTAGGCAGGGACGATCTGGGAAAACAGAGAGGGACCCACGGTTTTGATGGATGCCGCTCTAGCTTTTAAAGTTAGTTTTCAGGAAAAAAATATAAAAATTCACAAATGCAAAAATAAGTCTTGTAATTTTCCATATATTTTTATAACAACGAATTGTGGAATTGGCTTCCAAAACAATGTTGTGTTTGACAATATCTAAGGTAACCAACCCTACTTTAGATAGATTTGTACTACTTTTTCGTAACCATATTCCTTTTAAAATTAATTCGTGCAGCCAAAATACACCTTTTGTACTCTTAAAAATTTATGTAAACTATAATGGTTAATTTTAATTTTTTCAACTTGTGAAATGTTCATTTCCATTCGTTCAAAACCATTTCCGTCCAAACAGTTTAGATGGGGAAAAAAGTTTGGACTCCCTCATTCATAAAGGAATTGTATAAGATTTCAACATTAAGTTTTATTTTTTATCGAATAGGGTTGAGTGGTAGTGTATCGTGCTTCCATGCCACAGGTCCGGGTTCTATTAATGGGCTGGCTGGGCAAGGTCGACTGTCTTTCATCCCCGCTCCAGTGAATCGATAATTGAGTACCAAGCTTGCTTGGGGTCTTCAACACTGAATGTCTCACTTCAGACAGACCACCCAATCGATACATCTCCTCATGCACCTCAGCGCCCCATAGTAACGTATATTGGGATGTGCATAGTAGTTCTTGGCCCTCGTGGGTTGTTGTGCCACTGAGTTTGAGTTTTATGTTTGAGGATTGCCTCACTTTGGGGAGGGGATACCCCTAAGATAAATATATATTTCCAATCATTTGCAAATTAAACATTTTTCTTTCAATTAGGTTTATTTCAGAAGGGACTTTGATTTTTCAAATGTATTTTCTTAATAACGTGTATATTTGTGTATTATATTAAAATTTTGATCTATTCAAAATTACATGTGTTTTGCTCCTCTAAAAGCTTTTAGGATTTTAGAACTGATCTTACAATCCATGTGTGTACGATTTATAGTAGTATATTTAAAAATGAAAAAGACATTTTTATAACTGTATGAGTTTTTATGCCTCGTTTATAAATATAAAAATTTGCTTTCGGCCAGGGTTTTTAAAATGTACTGAAATAAGTGGAGGAATAGGATACTTACATATTATGAATATTTTTGACTGCAGTAAGATATATTTATATATTTCAGTTTCTTTACAATTTGAATAGAAGTTGTAAGCCACACACACACACACATTTTGCGAATAGTTTGATATTGAGTATAAACCCATAGGCTGTTTAATATTGTAAAGTGTTTTACTTTGATACCAGCACACATTAAAATAAGGCTCATTTGCAGCTATATGATCAGCTTCAGTGATATTTAAATTTTAAAAAATAGTCTACACGTACAAAAACATTCTTTCACAACCGCACACCACATCTCATACTATATCTTCCCTACAGCAGGAAATATTTGTGTATACTGAAAAATTTAATACAGGATACATTTCCAAGTGTTAAATTTGTTTTTAAAATTTGGTATGAATACATTGTGGAACTGTCGGTTAACTTCACTGAACAAAATTGTTTTAAGTGTACTGTTTTGAAAGACAAAATTAATTAGGGAGAAATTTTCTCACAATAGAATTTGTAA